>OZ026624.1:4461570-4992775 GCA_964020975.1 Hermodice carunculata | reverse complement strand
TTAATAGCCAAACTGCATGCATATGGAATGGAGAGAAATAGTGTCAAACTACTGGCAAACTATTTGAGATCGCGTGAACAGAGAGTCCGGATTGGAAACTCCTTTAGTGATTGGTCACTTGTGAAAAAGGGTGTTCCCCAAGGCTCGATTCTTAGGCCCGCCCTTTTCAACCTTTTTATAAATGATTTATATTTTTCCATAAATTCTGCTTCCCTCGTTAATTTTGCTGATGACAACACCATATATACCAGCAAGCCTACAATTGAACAACTTACTACTATTCTCACTCAAGAAGCAAACTTGGCCATCGATTGGTTTAATGTCAACCAGATGCAGGCGAATGCCGATAAGTTTCAGGCTATGGTAATTAGCTATCGCCAGCACGATAAAACCAATTTTGAATTGAATGGCCATAGTATAAAATGTGAGAAATATGTTAAACTTCTAGGTGTCTGGCTAGACCAAAAACTTGACTTTAACAAACATATTTCTGAGTTATGTAACAGGGCCAGTAGACAGTTAAATGCCCTCAAGCGTCTAGCTCGGTACCTAGACCAAAACACCAAACTTTGTATTTATAGATGTTTCATCATGTGTCACTTCAACTATTGCCCGCTAGTTTGGCACTTCACTAGTGAAGGCAATACAAAAAAACTAGAAAAGTTGCAGGAACGGGCATTACGCTTTGTATTCAATGATTTTAACAATGATTATGAGGCTTTACTGGAAATGGCTAAAATGCCTAGTCTGGAACTTTCCAGACTACGTCAACTTGCTGTTGAGGTATTTAAGGCCATCTGTCAAATAAGCCCCTCCTTCACTACCAAACTATTTATCACTGATGACCAACAAATGGATGAAGGAAATCCTATTCCACTTAAACTGCCCATTAAATGTCCCAAAACAAAAAGGGCTGGTGTCAAAGTCCTTCACATACCAGGGGACAAAAATTTGGAATAGTTTACCAGTGGAATTTAAAGCTGCAACAAATATTAATACTTTTAAAAGACTGATTAAAACTTGGCAAGGGCCGAAGTGCTCATGTTATTACTGTAAGTCAAATCTTTATGTTACAAATCATTCTTAACTTCACTGATGTCATATTTTTAACTTGTCTCTTCATTTGTGTTCTGATGAACTTTTTATATTTTTTATACACTACTGCTCGGTCATAATAGCTGTATAGCTAATGTTACTTGTTGTCAACGCCGAGATTAAATAAAGATTTGTATCTTGTATCTTGTATCTTGTATCTTGAATCTTGTATCTTGAATCGCCCCCGTCCTTTGCAAGCCTCGTAGAGACGAGCGAGTGGACGTGACCGGCCGACGCGGCCTGGTTTGGATCCGTTGGTTCGGCTGTGGCCAGCCCTCGAATAACGTTTCCGCCCATGTCGAGAGCTCCGCTCATTGTATCGCCAGCCCGGGACACCAGCTGGTTGACGGCTGAATTGACGAAGGCCGTCGTTGCATAGGCGAACAGATCCAGGCCGCCTGGGCCCGACCCCCCGCCGAAGATCTCGCATGACCAGCTCCAAGACATCGTCAGTATCATTCATATTGGAGCAGGGGGCCCGCCTCCAAATAAAAGATAGCATGCGACAATACGTGTACGATCTCGACGAGCACGCCCCTCTGCCCAGCGCCCATCCCGATGCGCCCCCGCACCCCTGCCGGATGTACGACACAGGCGGCCCGGGCGGCGGTAAAACGATGTGCATCATGAACCTCCTCTTGGGCGACGTCCTCGAGGTCATTCAGGGGCGACGAAAACACGGTCATCGCTACTTCCCCGTCGACGACATAGTCGTCATCACACCGAACGCCGGGGAGCCGAAATGGCAGCTCGTTCAAGACGTCTACGAGTTTCTAGCCTCCGACGAAGCCGACCAGCTTGGGATCGGCGAAGACGTGACGTTTGAGACCGTCCCGCCTGAGACGGCGCCCGACCCGGCCGACGTCGATCCGACCTGAGAACGCCTTGTCGTCTTCGACGACTGCATGACCGAGAGGACAGACCTGGCCGCGGCAGAAAAGTGTTCACCCGATCCCGACACGCCAACGCCTCAGTCGCTTTCATCTCCCACCGCTGGGCCTCAGCCGGCCGCGCCCAGCTCCGCACCTTCTGGGCCAACCCAACGCACTTTCTCCTCGTTCCCGGTGCGTTTCCTGACGGCTTGCCCTCGGCGAGCTGTTCCCGGCCGACCGTGCGGCCTACCTCGCGACCCGATTCACCGATGCGTGGCGGAAGGACAGCCACGCGCTCTTTGTTATCTGCAAAGCAACCGGTCGGGTCACGCGGGGATGGGGGGGGTCCGTCTTGTTAGAGCTAAGATAGGCCCACCCATATGACAACCATGCCAACCATGAGCAAGCTCGAGGCTCTCCGAGCCAGGATAGCAGCAACCGAGGCACTCGACGCCCCAAGGCCCGCGGACGCAGATGGCACAGATGTGCCGCCGGCCACAGAAAACCCCAAGCTCGAAGGGCAGGCAGCCGTCCTTCAAGAGGTCGCCGAGACGAAGCAGCAGATCCGAGCTAACACCCAAGCTAAGGCATTGGGCGAGCTAGGAGTCGACCGAGCCCTTGAACGCGCTGCGGCGCCGATCACAGGGCCGTTGGGCAAAAAGCTGGACCGGGTCACCGCGGCCATTGAGGAGGCCGCCGCCCCCGTGCCCGTACCGGCTGAGGTCGACCTGTTACGGGAGATCCCTCCCCCAAAAACCGCCGACCCGTTCGGCCCTGAGGCTCTGGGAGCCCTGGCGCCGCGCCTCCTGGAGAACCCCGAGGAACTCGCGAAAAAACACTCCACCCGTTGCGGAGCGAAAGAAGCTTCTGAGGGCCAGGAGAGACACTTCAGCCAAGGCATGGGAGAAGTACGTCTTCCGGGCGCGATACGGGCGCGCGGCACGGGGGCAAGCCTTTGAGGACTTCAAGCGCCGCGTGGAAGGGGTTCGGGGAATGGCCGACCTGGGCCTCCGCGGCCTCCTCGCAGAAACACCCGCCCCCCATGTTGCAGAGCAACATGCGCCCCCCGCTGCAGACCGCCGGATCAGTGACGAGACCCTTGAGGCCCTTCTGGACGACCGGACCCCAGTCACTGGCGAGGGGCTGAGAGGGACGCCAGCCGAGTTCACCCGAGAGGGGTTGGCCTTCGTTCGCGGGTGCAGCCGCCCAGAAATCACCGAGCTCGGGGCCCGGATGGGTAGAGCGGACGACCGCCGCCTAATCTTGACCCCCACGGGGATGAGGAAGATCAAGGCCGTCGGCCCCTGGTGTCGCCTTCTAGCTCGAACATACCTGGGAGACCCTGGCGGGGCAGGACGCCGCCTACGCGACGGAACCCGCCAGCTGGTCGATGAGATGACAGCCGCCGGCAGGTAGCCACGGGGCGAAAGGCCCGCCCCAGCGCCCGCCGACACACACGCCCAGACGCCCGTTGAGCACGCTCGGCGGCGTTTGGAGTTGATCACGGCATCGGCGGCGGCCGGGGGGACACCCCTCGACGGAAGCAGCCTCAACAAGGGAATTGAACACCTGGCGACCCTCCTCGGCGCGGGCCATTTGACCCATGAGGACTACCGCGAATGCATCTCCGAGCTAGTCGCCCTGTGAATTGAAGAAGGGTAGCCTCCCCGAATACACAACCATGCGCGAGACACCGATAAGCATCTCGGGGATCCCCGGGCCAGATGGAAGGCTGGAGACCCGGTTCGGGCCCCCTCTTGAGCTCCCGAACGGCGGCTCGATCGCCCTCGCCTCATCGACAGTATGGAGGAGCTGGGTGAATATATCCTCAGCCATTAGAAACCATATATTAGAAGTTCAGGTGCCGACTGGGCCCAGCGTCGTCCTCATCCTCGCCGATGGGCTTTACACGCTGTCCAGCTCGCAGGCGGGCATCTTGTCCGTCGCCGAGACCGTTGCTGACCTGCTTGAGCAGGCCGGCCAGGACCGCGACGGGGTCGTAATCGCCCCCAATTACTCCAGCAGCAGGGTAGAGATAACTCTGAAGCCCGGTCACGCCCTCGACTTCACCCGGCCGGCGAACTAGGGCATCGGCCGCTTCTTGGGCTTCGACCAGCGCATAAGCAACCCTCGAACGGCCCCCGCCCCACAGACGTTCTCCGGCGACTCGGCTGCGAATGTGCAGCGGACTGAACGTATATACCTCGAATGCTTGATGGTCACCGGCTCCGTCTTCAACGGGCGCTCGTCTTCAGTCCTGTATTCTTTCCCCTCGGGCGCATTCCCCGGCACCCAGATCCAGAGCGTCCCCCCGGCCCTTATCTTCGCCAAGGTTGCTCTGGGCATCTACAGCGAAATCGTGCTCCGGGTGGCCGCGAACGATGGAACCGGCCTTGACCTCCAAGGCGAACCCGTCACAGCTCTTCTCTACCTCTGGGCCTCCTAAGGGCGCCCTGTTTTAGACGCCCCCCCCCCCCCCGCTTTTCCGATACATGCGATACGATGGATGTCTTAGGACTCTTGCAAACTAGCGACCCGACGCTCAATCCTCTCGGGCCCCTCGGTGCCCCGACCGAGGTCACGGGCGGTATCATCCCGTTGCTCGCTGCCATCCCAGGGCTCATCGCCGCTGCCGCGCCGGCTCTCGCCGCCGCAGGCAAGGCCGCCGCTCTGGGCGTGGCAGGTGGGCTTGCTTCAGCCGGAACCGCCGCCGCCGCCGTTAAGGCCGCCACGGGCAAGGGATATGACCCTAGGGGTCATGTCGACGGCGACGGGCTGGGAAACGTGCTTAGAAGTGCGGGCTCCACCATCCTGAAGGTCCCGGGCAAGATCCCCGGGCCGGCACGCGACGCCGCCCTAAAGGCGGCCACCGGCGCTGCTGAGGCAGGCGGAAGGCGTCCCGTCGAAGCCATCGCCAACCGGCTCGAGAGGCCCAAGGTCCTCCCACAGGCCATCGGCGAGGCTGCCGCCGACCAGCTGCGTCACACCGCCTCAGACGACCGCATGCGCCGCGTCCTAGAGCTGTCCCAGCAGCGGGCCCGGGCCGCGCTCGGGGCTGGTATCCCAGTGGCCGAGGAGAGCCCCCTACTTGCTCGACTTCGGCGGATCAAGGTGGCACGACACTAGGCACGCGCCTCGTATTGAAGAAGGCAGCCTTCCCGCATACGCAGACGCAACAGCACAATGGCCAAGGTCAACCCGCCCGTGATCGATATCTTCAACGACGCCGCCCGCATGGCAGGCGTTCTAGGGGTCCGCGACAAGATCGTCGGGCCTCAAGGTGGCTCAGGGTCTCTCTCCGAGAGCGAGTGGAGCTGCCTCGTCGAGGATATCGGCAGCCTCTTCGATTGGGGCTCTGCCTACCTGGACACCGAGTTCCATATCGTGAAGGCCTCAGATGGCTCCGCACACGAGGAGGCCAAACGGATCACTTTCTCGACAATCGCCCACGCCTTCAATCGTCTCGAACTCCAGCTTGGCAATAAAACGGTCGTCTCGCAGGCCGAGCCCGGCACGCACATGCTCATGAACGATCTTCTCGAGTGGAGCCGCGAGCACGAGCTCAGCGCTGGGAGTGCGGCCGCATTCACCAGGGACACCGCGGCCGGCGAGCCCACAGACGAAGCCAATGCCGGGTTTGAGGCTCGCTACACGTTGTCGAAGGCTGGTGCCAAGGTGCGGGCCTCCCTGCCCTTGAGGTACATGTCAGCGTTCTTCCGCCAGCCCAAAGGCGTCATCGGCACGAAGGCCCAGTTGACCCTCAAGTGCGGGAACAACGCCGCTGCCATTGTCCGAGCCGACAGCGTGGTCGATGGTAAGCTCGTGTTCGATCGCTGCGACCTCGTCCTCCCGAGCCTGAAACTCACCGATGGGGCCCGCGCCGAGCTGCTGGCCAACATTGCCGCGGGGTCTCCCGCCCGCGTGCCACTTCAGAAGGAGCTGCTCTACAGGTATCGCCTTAAGGGCGTCGATGAGGAGCCGACCGTCACCTTGCCTTCTGGAAGGGCGAGCGGTTGGGTGGCCGTCTACTTCCAGGACGTAAGGGCCCGGACCTCGCAGCGTTACAGCCCCCTCACCTTCGCAGCACCCACCGTGGAGGGTCTGGAGGTCATCGTCCCCGCCGGTGAGAAGGAACAGCGGCTTCCCGGAAAGGCTTGGCGCTCGAGCGAGGCCCGTGGGTTCCGCGACTACCTCCGCGCTGGGGGGCGATCCACACACGTGCCCGGGCCTGGGCACGTTCTAGACCGGGCGACGTGGCAGGGTGTGAACCAGGTGTGGTGGTTGCCGTTGATGGAGGAACAGAACTTTCTGAGCGGCACCGACCTGCGAGTCGACTTCAAGCTGGCTGCCGGGACCGACGTGTCGAACCTCGAGCTCTGTGTGCTGTCGAGCCTGGAGAACTAGCTGCAGTTCGTCCCCTCGGGCACGGGCACCCAGATGAATGTGATTTAGACGACCCGTAGCAAACAAAATACAAACGTCGCAATGGAGCCCTTGAAGATAAGCAAGACACAAAAACAGCGCCTTGCAGCTGGCGAGCCCGTCCGAAAAACGGTCCAGATCGTGATCAGCCCCCCGGCCAAAAAGCCGGCCACCAAAAAGCCAGCAGCAAAAAAGACCCCCACCACGGGGAGCGGTCTGCGCATCCCGGGCCGAGGCCTACGCATCCCCGGCCGGGGCCTCGTGCCGCCCGGCGTCGTGGTCGTTCCCGCGATGATGCATTACAAGCGCCGATAGACTCATCAGAAGAACCGGCCCGCCCCTTATATTGCGATGGACCTCAGCACCAAGACCCTGAGCAACCATGACCTTGACCGCCTCGGGCGGACCCGCCTCCCCGCTTCTGCTGGGTGGCGTGGAGTTCGCCTCCACGGGGAGATGCCTGCCCTTGCGCATCGGCCCTCCTCCTTCATCGTCAACGTCGATCGACCTGGCGGCCCCGGGACGCACTGGGTGGCCGTCCACCTCCCGGCCAGCGGCCGGGCGGAATGGTGGGACAGTTACGGCATGGGGAGAAGCTGACCCGCTGGGCCGGCGCTCTGCCTTGTAGAACCCGCTCCAAGTGCAAGCCCGGGGCCCGGGGCTCGAATGACTGCGGGCGCTATGCAATGCTCTACTTGCTCTGGCGGGCCAGAGGCGGCACCCCTTAAGACTTAACGGCCTGGTTCGCTCGCTTTCCCTAGCGCTCCACCCGGGATGCGGCTGTTCGCTCCGTCTTCGCCGAGTTCCTCGCCCACGGCCCTCACTGGCGGTCCGCCGTGTCGGGAGGGCGCCTCGACATCCACGCCGCAATCGGCAAGCTGCCCCGCCCGAAGGGAGGCTGGACCCTCCCAGGCCACAAATACACGGGCCCGTACAACCCGCTCGAGAGTCAGCTGGACGAGCATGATCGGCCGCTCCAGGGACAAGAGCCCTTTAGCGGCGTCAACACCACGGCCATGCGCCACGACATCTGTTACCGCGATCAGGGCGACCAGCCTGGCGGGAAAAGCGCATGTGACCGTGAGATGTTGGACGAGCTCAAGGCCATCGAGCCCCTCAACCTGCGGGAGCGCGTCGACCGGGTTCTCCTCCGTGGCGCGATCGGGCTGAAACACACACTCGGCCTAGGTCTCGACAGGAGGGCCGAAAAGCCCCCCCCCCCCCGTGTGGTTGTTAGCTTGCTAGCTTGCTAGCTGCCGGCGTCGGCATTATTTTCGGCCGCCGGAGATTTGCGGGTCCTGTATACACACCACGATGTGCCTAGCCGAAGAGCTCTTCCTCACGTTACTCGATGTTAGTGCGGCCGCCCGGCGGGACAAGATCCCCGAGCCTCGCGCTCGGACGATGTGCGGACCTGGTGCCGATGTCCTGGGGCAACGGGCCGTTGATGGCCACCCGGGTCATGTGGTGGCGGGGGTGCCCGAATCGTTGGAACCAGGGCGCAGCCTCTCCGTGGCCTGTGAAGCTTGCGGGGTAGCACGCCTTCATGTCGATGGAAACCACATCCTCGACGTGGTAGGCAGAGTCATTCCAGAGGCCGCCGTGGCCGTGCTCCACGCAAGATGCCTCGACCATGTCGAGCATGTTCACGGGGGTAGGCTTCCACGCGTTCTTTTCGCGGCTGACAACGCTGGCGGCGTGGTTCTCTCGGAAGACCCTTTCGGCCAGGGTTTCGGGGTCCTCGGGCGGCAGTTGGCGGCAGGCCTTCAGCAAGGCGTCGTGAGTCTCCTGGGTTCGGTAGGTGCGTCCGTCCTCGAGAACGAACTGGTTGACCGTGAGACGCTTGTTTTGCCCTCCCCCCAGGACCCATACGGCCTTGGCTTCGTCTCGGGTGGCCTGTTTTATGGCGTCCCAGACGTCGCCCTCGTAGAGATGGACCTCGCGGCTTTGGGGAAAGTGGAGGTCGGCCCCCCAGGCGTGGCCGTTGTGGAGGGTGAGTTCGATCGGGGCCCAGCCGCTAGCCCTATACTTTCTCGAGCTATAGAGGTCGGCCCCGGCGATGTCGCGGACAATGATGGCCCTCTTGAGGACCTTTTCGAGTCCGGCAACATCCTGGAGGGTGGCGCCCCCTTCGTGGACCCGAGCCTGCCACTGGGCGATTTTCTGGCGCCTGGCTGGGGTGAGGCCCTGCCCGCGTTGAGCCCCCTCTAAGTGCTCGATGACTCGCTCGGCGACATAATTCATGTCTCGGTCCCTCATGGGGCCGAGGTTGCCTTAGTCGGGCTCGCAGATGTGGTAGAGGCCGTAGACCACGACCGAGACCGGGTAGGCCTGTCGGTAGTACAGCCGGTCGATTCCTGCCAGAGCGCCCGGTGGTGTCTGTGGGGTCACCTCGAGGATGTCGCGGCCCCGGGCTCGGCCCTGTCTCGGGGGGGGGGGGGCAAAGCCGTCTTCGACCGCCCACACGCCGTCCCCCTGCTCGCGGAGGAACTTCACCTTGACGAGGTACTCTCCCCGGATCCTCCCGAGGACTCCCGCGGCCCTTTCTGTGGACAGGGTGTAGTCCAAGACGATGTTACCGCCCCGAACACGGATTTTGGCGTCGACGTCGACATCGACGTCGCCGAGGTCGTAGTGGTCGGGGGTCTCCTGCCGCCAGGAGCTGAAGACGTGGGTGGCGCCTTCCCGTCGGTGCCGGGCCTTGGCCCGCAGTAAGAGCCGGCCGGCTTCCCCGTCAAGCTCTCGGGCGCTTGTTGGCGTGTCGAGGCCAAAGTCGTCGACGGCGTCGATCTGCCCTAGGCGAGTAAACTCGTCGGCGGCGTCTCTTTCGGCCCGTCTCCGGGCGTCGGCGGCTTTGACAGCCGCCTTGGCCGCTTTGTAGCGGTCGAGGGTCTCGCGGAGGCCCTGAAGGGCTACCTGAGACAGAGGGTATTGGGGCCAAATGCCGGTTAAGGCTTCGACCTCGTCCCGTAGTGCTTTTGCGTTTTGTGCGTGCGTTGCCATTCCTGTCGCTGCGTGGGTATACCCATACTCGGACGTCTGTCTAACTGGAAATCCGGAGGGTATAACACTGCAGTAAAACGCGGCCGCCAAAAATTAATTCCTCGGGGTCTATGCCGTAATTATTTGCGCAGCCCGATAAACGGACACTGCCGTTGCCGCTCTGCTACTCCCAGAAGCTCATGCATCACCGTCGGGAATATGCGATCACGGCGGGCCTCAGCCTGCCGTAAGCAGTACCGCGCCCTTTCGGTTCCGCAGGCTTTAGAGCAGCGCGCGGTCTCTGATTTGGTGCCTTTCCCGCAAACGCGGCACGGGCGCGGCTCTGTCCCCTTTTTTCGTAGCTGCAACCGGTGGAGCCCGCAGAGCCGGTCTTTGCACCGCTTCCCGCAGCGATCGAGTCGTGCAACGAATAGCCACTCGCAGGCGTTGTACTCCGGCATGCTGTCGGTCTGTGTATATCAGTGCGCGGTTATTTCTATAATTGGCCGTCCGCCGACGATATACCGGCCGGGCCCGGGGCGGCTAGGGGGTGGGCCGCCCCTGGGGCCTGGCGCGTCGGTGGTCCCTTGTTTTCGGGGGCTGCGCCGGGGGGTCGGGGCCTGTGGGCGGGGGGTTCCCGGGCGGGTTCTGGGGGCTTCGGCGGGGGCGGCGGGGCTGGTGGCGGGGGGTTCCCGGCGGCGGGTTCTGGGGGGCTCGGCGGACTTCACGGGCTGGGCCCTGGGGCTCGGAGGGGGGAGGGGGCTGGGGGGCTCGGCGGGTCTCACGGGCTGGGCCCTGGGGCTCGGCGGGCTTTACGGGCTGGGCCCCGGGGCTCGGGGAGGGGAGGGGGCTGGGGATGCGGCTGGCGGGGCTGGGCTGGTGGCGGGGGTTCCCGGGGGTGGGCTCTGGGGGGCGTGGCGGGCGTGGCGGGGCTGGTGTCAAGGGTTCCCGGGGGGCGGGGGGGGGGGCGGCGGGCCGAGTTAAGGGGCCGTGTGCGGTCTCCCTCGCCAGGGGGTGGGGGCGTGGACGCCCGCGCGGCGGCCTAGAAGGGGGGCATTTGGGGGACCAGGGGGGGAGCCGCGTGGCCCCCCATCTGCTAGTGTGTTCATGGCTAATGGTAATACATGTCTCTTTGAATCTAACCTATTATTTATCCGGAAACAGTGTACATGTATATGATATTTATCACATCTCCATGATCGCAACCACGACTGTGGTAAACCAAGCTTCATAGGAGTTATTTTTCCAGGCAAACCATGTATATATATATATATATATATATATATATATATATATATATATATATATATATATATATATATATATATATATATATATATATATATATATATATATATATATATGTATATAAATATATATATATATATATATACATATATATATATATATGCCTATAGCTATTCTTTTTTTAAATTTATTTTTGAGTTCATAACGAGCATTCAATTTCGAGGCTTCTGAAGGCCCTCGTGAAACGCTTTTCTTTCTCTTTCATTCTTGCTTTGATTGATTTATTCAAATGAAATTAAATATATGCGGAGCCATTTAGATGTGGGCTTACATGTACGTCTGTATCATGTCATGAACCTGTTTCCGTGGAAAAGCTGTTTATTGGTCCATGGGCCAAAATGACCAGGGTAACATGCTCCAGGGCAGAGAACATCTTAACCCGCCAATCATTCAATCAAAGAAGTTAGATCTGTTAAAGAGTGTTTGCCACTCTGCAAAACGCATAAAAAAGTGGGATCTCAATAAAATTCATCATAGAAGGCTATTATCTTCTTGAATAGGTCTTAATAGACATATTTTAATGTAAAAGAATAAGACGAAAATATGTACCGAGTTCGCTTCTTTTACTCCGTATCTCACATTCATTTCATATTACACATTTATCATTTCATTTCTGAATTCAATTTATTCATTTAACATCAAATTACGAAATTGAATCGATTTCATGCCATAGGCCTATAGCGTTTAACATCATATTTCACATGCCACATCATATCACTACTCATATTCATATTTTATTCATTTCACATTGTTCAGCATTCCTTTTGCTTCGTCTCAGTTCACATTTAATTTCAATTTCATTTCACACTTTATGTCAAACCTCAATTCACATGATTATCCTTTCACTTCACATTTCTTTTCACAGTTCATCTCAGTTCATATTTCATATCTAATTCACAATACTCTCATTTCATTTCACCATTCCTAGACTCCTGCCAGTCTTCCAGCTCTGTGCAGCAGTTGGCTGGGTGAGATTATGTTTGACCTGTATTCCTTCCATAATTTGTCGGTACCTGGTCCTCTGGTCCCGGCACAACTTGCCTTCGCTGACCGGGCGACTTTGAAGATTAACCATCTCGGCCTCTTCGTACAATTTGGGAACAACGATGTAGAACGGGACATCGTTTCTTGCAATCCTCTGATTCAAGCGACGATGCCACCCCTCTACATCACTGTTCGTCCTAATTGACATCTGGAAGACACACCAAGAAGAAGGCTCCCACACTGCATTATCGAACCATGTGTGTTGCATGTACCCCATAAGTCCCTGCAATGCAGCTGTAGTTGCTTGGTCTCGGGAGTTTTTGGAGCGCCGGTACTGCATGCTCCGTTGGCAGGTACAGCAAGGCCATCACCTTTCTGAGCAAACTTCTTGTGGCTGGATCATGCAGATAGGCGTGGGAGAGTCCCAAATCCTGGACTTTCCTATATACTGCCTGGGTCCAGTGGAACACGCAGCCCTTGACATTTTTTCTGGAAACACAGACTTAAGTGCTTGCCAAATGCCTGAAAGGGATTTAAATGAACATGTAAAAAAAATTGACGTGTTTTGATTGACAGATCATTATTTCTGCTACATAACAGACACGAAAAAGTAATAAGGAAAGGTGAAGATCCAGATTATTCTTATTTTATGTGTGCATGTGTTTACAAAATAGGTGTTTATGTTTCTTTCTTTTTGTCTCTGTGTGTTGACTCGAAGAGTGACTAAACTGCAAGGCTGGAGCTTGAATTTCAATTTGTTTGTTTATTTTGTTGGTGTATAATTTATAATCCCGTTGCCCTCATATGCCTAGACGGACAAGACATTTCTTTGGTAAACTTAGATAGTCACGTGTGTGTGTGTGTGTGTGTGTGTGTGTGTGTGTGTGTGTGTGTGTGTGTGTGTGTGTGTGTGTGTGTGTGTGTGTGTGTGTGTGTGTGTGTGTGTGTGTGTGTGTGTGTGTGTGTGTGTGTGTGTGTGTGTGTGTGTGTGTGTGTGTGAAACGATAAAATACAAGATAATTTGGTTTGAGTACACCTTTATAAAATAACTGGAGAATTTATGTTGGCTTGTAAGCACAAGAATAATATACGATGTAGGCCTATGAAGGCTTTAGTTTTCAATTTGGTAGTAAAGTTCATAGAATTTCTAAACGGTCAATCCCAGGCAAGAATGAACTAGCATTCTGTACTGAGACCATCTCTAATCGTTAATTTATAGTCAGGAATACACTAAGAGGACAAAAAAGTACTGAATTTTACCTTTCTGTACTGACTTGTCCTATTTTCCTCTAAATGGTACTGACTTGTACTGAGCCAACAATGGTCAGTAGAAGTAAGTACTTTCACTTGTACTGAAATGTACTGGAATGTACTGAGTCAGTACAAGTAAGAACTTTTCAGACATAATGAGAGCTTGCCTGAGCTCATTGTTTCTGTCAGTACAAATCTAGAAGAAGTAAGAACAAGCAGACATACTTCAAAGGATTGGCTCACAGCAGGGCTCTTTTAATTGACAGGGGGCCCTAAAAATACCATGTCCTGCAGTAAGAACGTATTCAGCAGTTGTTGGAGTGAAATCAGCACAAAGCAAGAACATAAAGCTTGCTTTCTTTCTTTCTTTCTCTTTCTTTCTTTCTTTCTTTCTTTCTTTCTTTCTTTCTTTCTTTCTTTCTCTCTCTCTTTCTTCCTTCCTTTCTTTCACTCTCTCTCTCTTTATTGAGTGAAATCAGCACAATGCAAGAACATAAAATTTACTTGTGTAAAAACTAGCTTCTTTCTTTCTTTCTTTCTTTCTTTCTTTCTTTCTTTCTTTCTTTCTTTCTTTCTATCTTTCTCTCTCCCTCTCTCTCTCTCTCTCTCTCTTTCTTTCTTTCTTTATTGAGTGAAATCAGCACAAAGCAAGAACATAAAATTTACTTGTATAAAAACTAGCTTCTTTCTTTTTTCTTGCTGTCTTTCTTTCTTTCTTTCTTTCTTTCTCTCTCTTTCTCTTTTGCTTGCTTGCTTGCTTGCTTGCTTGATTGATTACCAAACACTTGGGACCGCACATAAGAAAAGTCATTATGGCCTAACCATCTAGGCCCCTACATTCTCTATGTGCACCCCCCCCCACCCCCAAACCTACACACATATATATATATCATCCCACAAGCCCAAATGTACTAGAATGTTGTGGAAGTGCTCCACCGCCAGTTAAAGTTATGAGGTCTCCAGCATAGATACATACATACATACATATATATATATATATATATATATATATATATATATATATATATATATATATATATATATATATATTATCCTAAATAATGACAATAAAAATATCATGTCAAAACTATTGATATATTCAGTTGATTCATAATCATATGGTAGGTAGTACCAAAAACATCAATTTCTGCACACTATGCAGCTGTGGGCAAAGGATCACGATTTCAGTCAAACAATAAAATAAGGAGGGTGGCGTTATATTTTACCTCCTACTCCAAAATCATGAAAACACGACATTTTTTGGCATGTAGTTATAAAGCTGGATTAATTTAAAAACTTTTTGGTACCAAAGAAGCGCATGTTTGCCAATAATTTTCTTCATTAATGCCAAATTTGATGTGACCCAAACAGTCAAGACCTAAAAAAAATGCTCCACTTTGCTAGATTTATTACATGAAGGAGTCAAACAATGTGCCTGGTATAAATCATACAGATTTTTTGATTAATTCACTTCAGTTTCACAAATGTTTGGCGTTTCCTGAACATATTTTTGATCAGTTATTCTCCAAAAATCAGTATTTGGATTTAAAACAATATACACCGGCAGACTCTTCTTATGTGTGGCGATAAAACATACCTTCCCTCAAAATGAACGACTACAACCATCATTTTCTAATGACAAACTGAATAACTTGGCATTTACTGCAGTTGACAATTTTATTCCCAAGGTAAAGGTGTGTGATTCTTCACCACACTCATGAATCGACAGTGACATTATTCATTTATCAAGCAAGAAAAGGCACAGTGTAGAGAAGCTTGAAACAAAAAGGTATTAGATCATTCTTTGAAATCCAAGTTAAGGAAAATGTCAAATGATTTGAAAAAAAGAAAAAAACTTGATCGCTAACAAGTACACATTTACATGAAAACCCGAAACACTTCTGCCCCTTCATCAGGGCCAAGACTAAGCATAAACCTTGTCAAATGTTATCAAAGTCTTTCTAGAAGCATGTCGCAGTCGACATACATTGTATTTTCATTGAGTCTTCAACCACCTCCCTCACCCCTCCGGACAGCCAACTTCCTCGACCAGCGCGTATCATTCTTTCACCTGACGAGATAAATATAACTGCAAATTTTTATTGTACATTCTCTGCGTATATCAGTGTGGTACAAGAATAAATAAGTGTCGTATTGACAGATTTTGCTTTAAAGCAACTTTTTTCTAGTTCTTTCTTTACAAGCAAATTTGTTCGATATTTTATTTGAAAAGTATTATGAGTAGAAACTCCAAACTTCGCATGATTATACTTCCATACATGAATTCTTTTGTAATAGTTTCAGCGGTTTTTAAAATTATGCAAATTAGGGCCATTTAAAAATTAAAATCTTGAATATCTCCAAAACTATTACAGGTACAGGTAACCAATCCAACTTTAATTAATATGTTTGTAACACTGCACATTTTTGTAATTTAGATCTATTCTAACCTCCAAAGGTCAAAGGACAAGGTCACTTGGACCTTTGAAAAATTCTTCTGGCCATAACTCAGTCAATTTTTATCCAAGTTTATGTTGGGCTCAAATTGTAGCTATTGTAACACTGCACATTTCCTGTAATTTACATGTGACCTCTAAAGGTCAAGGGTCAATGTCATTTGGACCTTTAAAGGTCAAGGTCATTTGAATCTTTGACATTTTCATCTAGCCATAACTCGGTCAATTTTCATCTTAATTTAAATCATGTTGGGTTCAAATTGTAACTATTGAATCACTGCACATTTTTGGAATTGACATATCGCCTCTAAAGGTCAAAGTCATTCGGGCCTTTGTAAGTTCCATCTGGCCACATCTTGGTCAATTTTTATCTGATTTGGTTCATGTTGGGCTTAAATTGTAGGTATTGTAACACTGTACAAAGGGCAAGGTCATTTGAACCTTTGACATTTTCAAATTAGGGCTAAATAAAGTTTTTAATCTTCCAATATATTATATACTATAGCAGATGTGGTTCCCAGTGTATAGGAGTTCGATCATAGCAGGGCAAAGGCCATTTCAAATGTCAAGGTCAAAGGTCAACTTTAGGTCAAAATGTCATTTTAATGGTCAAAGTTCACTTCAGGTAGAGGTCATCTCAATGTCAAAGGCCACTTTCGATGGTTGCTGTCCAATGCACACATTGCCAAGTTTGTAACCACAGAAATTAACCATAAAATCCATCCTTCCATTGGACAGCCAATCTTGAAGAGGGGTCATAATGTTCACAATTATGCAAATTGGGACAAATTTAAGTTTCTAAATCTCAATATCTAATAAAATGTACAAGATGTAATTCCAAGGGTATATGTTTTCAACGATGGTCAAAAAAGGGTCATTTGGAGGTCAAGGGCATAGGTCAATTTTTTGTTTTTTGGGGGGGGAATATTAGTTTGAAGGTCAGCAATCATTTTTGGCGAAAGTTGTTTTTAGGTCAAAAGTTATTTTCAGGTCAAAATGTCAGTTTTAAAGTCAGAAGTCATTTTTATTGAAGATCATTTTCAAAGTCATAAGTCGTATCAAGGTCAAATTGATGTTAGTTTCAAGGTCATCATTTTCAAGTGAAGGCTGTTCTCAAGGTGAAAGGTCATTGGTACTTTTTAAGTATAACATATCAAAGATACTGCAAAACATTTGAAAAAAATTGCATTTCTAGGACCACACAGATTTGGTGTGAAGCAAATCTTTTCTAGTTTCTACTTGTAACCCGATGTATCATCCCATTTCAACTTTAAAGCCATGGTCACTGATTCGAAGATTAGTTAAGTTTGATCCCTTACCTATAGAATAACTCTATACATGATTTTTTTTAACTACTTTTAAATTTACTTTAGGTTCCAAGTTTATTAGAATTCTGGTTTATACCTTGAATATAGCAAAGCCATTGTCTATTATAAGTGGAGCAAAATTTTCTCGGTAGTACAGCACACCAAAGTTGCTGAATAACTTCTCGACAAATATTAGCCAACAAACGTCATTTGAATTTAACATGGATTGGTTTTCTTTAAGACAATAGGAGGCAAGTCTGTAATTGTCTGGAGAATTCAAGCCAGCACAGTGTGTTACACTGTGACAGAGTGCATATATGAGAAGTGGCTGGCTGCCTAGCTCACCTTTAACAGCAGCATTTGTAGATTTCTGGTGTACACCCAAGATAAATCTGTAGAATTTTACATGGATTTGTTCCCCTGGTAGACTTCCATACTTTGTCATCAAATTGTTCTCGTTAAGACCTTGTAAATGACATCGTGTCCAAACTTCACAGCCATAGGTCATAATGGAATGAAGGAGCGATTCAAACAATTTCATTATGACATCTGTTTCGATTTATTTTACAATATTTCATTTTAAAGAGGACTTTTGATGATTTTTCTATCAGTTTGTTCACAGCAGAATTGAAATTTCCTGCCAGTGTAAATCCAATGCCCAGATGGCTGTATTTTTCACTATATCAATTTCTACCCCCTTATAAAAGAATTTAAATGTCTTAATGCTCTGACCTCCCTTCTTGAAGACCATGATTGTTTTATTTAAATTGGCACTCAATTCCGTTTGTTACAATGAGTTAACAGTTTGTGTATAACTGCTTGGAGGCCATCACTTGAACCTGACAGCAGTACCAAATCATCAGCGTACATCATGCAGTTTATTTTACAGTCCGAGATATGAACAGGGTGATATCAGTAAGTATTTCAAGTAGGTCATGTAAGAACAGGCTGAACAGACTGGGGCATAAGATACAGCCTTGTTTTTCACCCTGACATTTGAAAAAATTCTTTTGGTAATACCATGTTAAGCATTTACTGCTTAATATGAAACTTTCGCATACACACTCCTGTTCAATGAAAGAAAGCTACCACCTTCAACCCATTGTAACAGTATTTTAAAAGAGTGCTGGTCTCCACATAGTATTGAAGGCAAAATTCAAGTCAATAAAACGGAGATAGATATTTTCATGCATGTTTGTTAAAATACTTGTCAATTATAGTTTTGGGAGTTAGAATATATTTGAAGTTCTGCTCTGGGGTCTCAAACCTATCTGATTCTTTAGGATGATCACATGATATTCTTCACAGAATTAAGTAAGATGCTGCACATAAGTTTACATAACTGGCTGGAGACAGCAGTAACTCTGTAATTGTCAGGGTAGTATGCACTGCCTTTCTTGTGTACAGGAATCAATAAGTTTATACTCCAGATGCTGGGGAAAGTTCTGGAGGTTAATATCTTGTTGAACAGTTTGGGGATGACAGGGAGAAGTACATGTTTCCCACTTTAAGCATGTAGTTTTCAATTCCATCCAGTCCTGCAGACTTATTGTTTTTCAGTTCAGAAATAGCTATCACCTCCTTCTGTGTAATTCTGAAATTTAACTCATTGAAAATTTTCTTTTCATTCTCCAAAACAAAAACCTCAAATTCAGGGTCAAAGTAATTTCCAGGTTGATTTTACAGTTCAAGATGGTGTTGTAGCCACTCACTTGGAATTACAGGATTACTGGCATTCTTTGCAGATACTTCAAAAAAGTTTGGATTTTTGCAGAAGTATAGGGTTGGTTAATAAGACCCTGTTGAAACAGCCATTTCATGTTAAGTAGCTTTGTGTACGGTTTTTTTTTTTTTTTTTTTTTTTTTTGCTGTTGTTTTGTTTTTTCTCCTTTCTGTATGTGAAGAGTAGGGTAACATTATATGGGCCAGAAGGAAGCTGGGATATCATTTTCCCCAGATGTTTGTACAATTATCTAAAGCTTTAGGTCAAGACAAATCACTTTTTATGCTTTGACTTTTTTTTTTTAATTGGAAGAGGCCAAAACTAAAATTTTGGCAATTTCTGCTGAAGAAAAAAACATGTCATTCAGATTTGTTATATGATCATTGATGTTTGCATTATTGGGGTAACTGAGGTATGCATTTAGACTCTTACTTTTCAACTAAATGAACTGACAACTGAAACTCATCTGTACTGACAGGTCAGCTGAGCTAAAAATACTTATACATTGGCACTTGAATTCTTGATTTCCAAAATAATTTTTTTTTCTTGATATCAAACATTGCCAAAATTTCAAGAGCGGTGCATGTGCTTCAACCTTTGGTCCCTTTCGCGGGAATCTGTTGCTACAGACAACATTGCAAGCCAGTGATAGTGCACATGATGCAGAACTAAAAAGAAATTAAAAAAATACAACCAATGCATGACAAAAGGCAATAATCTTAAGTAGTTAAAGGCCGAGTCACACTACTAACGGTCACCAACTTTCAGCTCCTGTCTGCAAATTAAGTGACACACACCAACTTCCTCTTCCTATCCTTCCCACCCACCCCCTTCAATTCTTACCACGTTGCAAGCCTGAGACAAACACACCAACCAGTATTACTAACTTTTTCTCTCCTGCAAGTTGGTGAATGTGTCCCAGGTACCAACTAAAAGTGCCCTGCACTAACTTCCACAAACTTTTCAAGCTGGTCACTACAAAGTTTGTGTACGTCTTGGGTTCCAACTTTTGCTACCAACTTCTATCCATCTTGCGAATATACTGACCAATCAGGGAATGGGTCTATTAGTGCACATTCAAGAGGATTTAAAGCTCAGTGCCTTTTATTTAGGACATGATAGTTACAGAGATGGAGAAGGAAGACAAATGGCCTTGCCTCCAGAGCAGACCAAGTTCCAGAAGATGTCTGTCTCATTTCATGTGGAGTGCACAGTATACTCACAAATTGGCGCGTATAGTAGGAAATCGATGTTAACCGCAGACATACTCATTGAAACAATCTTTAAATCCAATTAATAGAAAGCGCCACAGGATCGTCATGCACCTCCTCTAAAAATCGCGTGGCAGAACATCCCGAACAGTCCCGGGAGGAGCCCCCAATGGTCATAATCCTCACATCCTGCGCAAAAAACCTGAGTGATGAAAGGGGTCAGGTGATGAACTCCCAATTCCTTGACGGCGTGGTCCCATAAGGGAGCGTGAATCATTGCAGGAGCAAAATTGTACACAAATCGATTCGTCAGGTACTGGTCCAGCTTAGCCAGCAAATGACCTTGGGCAAGGCCATCCCCAGAGGCTCCTGTTTCTTGAGTATTGCTGGACAGCAGACAGTTCAGTGAACTTCCAAGCCACGAAGGTGGAGAAAGGCACCTCTAACTTGGGTGTCGTCTCCACACCATTGACCCACATCGGCACAGCCCTGGGCTGCACTGCTGTGGGCCCGCCTCCCTGGGAGGGGTTTTCCGCATAAAAGCAACATTTGCTTGAAATACAGAACCAGGCTTCTCCGCCTTAGAGGGATACCAGTCCAACCAATCAACCACCTTCTCGCCTGAAGCCAATGAATGAGTGAACTTCCACTATTCCCTTTTTGGCAAAATCTTAAGCTTCTCTGAAACCAGGACTAATTTGCTTTCAAATGGACCCCTAGACCTTAATTTGTTCATTTGGTGCTCTAATATTTTTTCCATGATTTTTGGTTTTTGCTATTTTCAACTCTTCCAAAACTGTATTTGAGCTCATGCTGAGAGCTGGCAGAAATGTTCCTTGTGGAAGGGTCAAATATTGTGTTCTCACTAGGAGGCATCAGCATGAATCCCCGATTATTAATATTTTTTTTTCATCTCCCAAGTGAAAGGGTCACTTCCATGAAGTTGACCATTCACTTAATATTTAAACTTGAAACCTATTTCAGCTTGGACTTTGACTATTGAGGAAGTACTTTCATATTTGTGCATGGTGGTGCTCAAGAAAAGTGACCTTGACTTATTTCAAAGGTCACAGGACCACTTTATTTCCTGCACGCAAGGTCAGCTGAGCACAGGACTGTCACAGTCTTCTTGCTGGGACAATGTTGTCATGCTGACACACAAGGGTGGGCAGACAGATGATGAAGGGAATGACAAACTCTCTGTCACTTTGTGCTGGGGGGGAAAAGGAATCCAAAGATTGAAACACCTAGAATTTATGTCTTCCCGTGTAACCATGAGGGACATACTGTTTTTGTGCCCATTTCTTCCGCTTCTTCCACACAGCAAGTCCAGCAATTTTTGAGCTAGGGCTTTCATATTGGACAGAGATCACAGTCCTCCATAAGGTCTAGGTCAAGAGACCCAATTTCCAAGGTCACAGAGCCACATTCTTCAATACATCGACATGAACAAGATGACTCCAGCAGTTTTTGCGCTAGCACAGGTCCCTAAGGACTACAACAGGTAAGGATGCACGGGAAGATATTTGATTTTCTGTTACAAAATCAGCATGTTCTAGTTTGCTATGCCTAAGTAGCCAGAATCTCTGAATGCACATTATCAAGCCCAGGAGTAGATAAGTATAAAGGGATCACATGTAAAGAACCATCTTCCCTAAAAACTCTATCCCCACAATAACTGATGCACATTTCTATTTTGTCAAGATCAACAGTATTATGTAATGTAGGTCTGTCTTGCTGTTATAAGATCATTAACCAGGCTCTACAATTCACATGTTCTGTTGTCCAGGACAAGTAAAATTTGAAAGAAATAGCATGGAAAAGATAGGAGTACTTGTCTTTGGATAAGTGGACTTCCAAGAATTGTACACCCCTGCATCAACCAAAATTTGATCTTTTAAAAATATGAAATACAAGATCGAGAAGCAACTGGTTTATTCAGTGTTAAGTGCAAATATGAGTCTTTTACAAATGAGGTGGCCATTTTGATGTCTCACTCAACCACCTATCATCTTTGCCACTTTAATTTTGGTCAATCACCAGACACAATTTCACACAACTTGTCCCATTTACTGCTAAATGGAAATGGATGTTTGTTGATCAAAATATATACAGATAAAATACAATGGCAAGGACTATAATTTTTCTCAGCAGGTCAGTTTCCATATACATGTGGCAGGTTACAGAAAATGTCATGTACTGTTAAATCCACAAGATGGTTGCACTGTGATATCGGGCGTACATGATGCAGGTTTTGTTAGCTGTGGTTGGCAAGGAAAACACTGATCGGGCAGGGTTATGTCTCAACTCATTACTGAGCAGAATTATTTCACCAGCTAACTATCACATGCTACATGTAAGTAAAGCATACAAGTTATCTAGATATAAATATATGATTGATCACTAAAGACGCTGTTTCAACCAGCACTTGTCTACTTCATTAATACAAAAAAATCTAGAAAATTTGTGAACATATAAATATAGTTGATATTAAAATATGCAAACAGAAGTACACAACTTTGTTGATACAGTGGTGTGCCCAGTAAATCTGGCTCCATCACATTCTGATCAAATTTTCTCTTCATGTTGGTGTCTGATGAGCTTGAATTTAGATTTTGTTTGCAGTCCCTGTACATACATTAAATAAAATTGTAAACATCTGCAGGTTAGCATAGAACATAATTATAGTCATGGACCAGACTGCCCTTGGTTTGATGTGGAACAGAAGCACAGCACTGGTACGCTTTGACACCACCAGGTGGAGTAAAGGCAGTGTGTACTGCCCACAGCACCCACGTAAATCCAGCCCACAAAGCACTAGAGTGACAACCTACTGTATTCCATCCAGTCAGTACTCTAGACATTTACAAAATTATGTCTCCAATTTGAATATTATAAGACTAATACCATAAAAGTATGCTTTCATATACAATATTTAGCCATAACATATTTTTTTCCTATCTCAGAAAGATTGGGAGACACCACTAAGAGCCTGGACACTGAGTGGGAGGTATACAGTAGTTACAGTGGAGTGTTTCTTCAATCAGTTTACCTTTTTCATGAATTGCTCCCTCTACTAGTATATTCCATGGAGATTTTTTTCAAAACAAACAACTCAGTGCCTCTATCATGTTGTTGATTTTTTTGAACATGAGTCGCCCTCCTTGAAACAATTCAAATTCTGAAATAACAATGTCACTGAAGCACACAAAATATATTGCCACACAAAGGAATTATTCCAATGTATGAATATCCTGAGCTGTGCCAACTGGAATCTGTTGGCTCATCAACTTTACTACTCTCTTTCTTGTAAAGTATTACTTACATGTACCAATAAGTCACCAAAAAATTTAAATTACCAAGATATAAGCCAATACGTTAGTTTGACCTTTCAAGGTCACTCAAGGTCAAAATTGACCACACCAAAAGAAAACCCATACATATTGATATTTTATAGTACCATGGGCCTAGGATCCACCATTAATAAGATGTAAGACAGTAGTCAGGTTTGCCAAGTCAGCAAAATGCTTGAATTCTACCAAACACTACATGTGCATTCATTGGGGGGCGGGGAATTAACAATTATTGCACCTTCATCTCCTTCACACTTTTGGTGAGGGTCCACCTGGGCGACATCTAGGTGTAACAGCAAAGTATTCCATACAACAGTTTGGACAATACTGCAGTACATGCTCTGTGCTACTGATCTGTGCACCAGTGGCACCCACTGATACAAGGTCACAAAGTTTGATATCCCATAATTTCATCAAATCTGCACATAATCTCATCATTTTCTCAAATCTATATCATCTTAACCCTAGAACTGCAGAATTGTTTTTTTTTTTTTTTTTTTATTTTTCATAAGCTTTGTTTTGCACCGTATAAACATGGGTCCCACAGCACAAGGGTTAAATCAGCTAATATCCTGATAAAAATCCATGCAATTCGATTCAGTTGCTCTGGAGAAGTCAAAAAATACCTTTAACACACAAAACCTCATTGCAAAAATAAGATAAAACTGTGAACTACATGATCCCAAGTTACTGTATGCAATTCTTAATCAGTTGGCCAAGTAGTTTCCGAGACATTTTGATTTTGTTCAAAATAAGTAAATAAATAAATAAATGAATAAAAATTTATAAAAACTAAAAATTGTTGCAGCGTCATCTCCTTCACAAAACTGAGAATGGCCTACCTGGGGAATGCTGTACCTGTGTGTAAAATCAAAGCATTTCATAAAATCTATTTGTCAATATTGCAATTTATGCACGGTATTGCTATTTGCAGGTACAACAGTGGCACTCACCCAAAAATGACCCCAAAGTCACATATCCAATAGCTTATCTTTCCCAAACTTGGCACAGGGACCTACCAAGGCACATCCATGTTCAAAGTCAAAACCTTCAATGGAATGGTGTTTGAGAAGATGTCGATAATGTAAAAACTTTAATGGCCAGACAGACAGATGGACAACACAAACAGATTTTAAAATTTGGAAAAGCGCAAGGCATATGTACATATAAACTAGAATGACTTTGCCATAAATTCATAATTACAGCAAGGTAGGAGTCCTAATTATCACTAGTTTCAATATGTACATCTTGTGCGTTGGTTTTAGGTGTGGATTAACCTTAAAGAAGGAGAACTTTTTCTTGAAAAAGTCATGCCTGCATGCAGTATCATGATATACTGCATGCACTGACCTTGTTTCCTCTAGGTCTAACAAACCCATTGTGATTTCAACCCAGTGATGAAGAATAAGGTTCAACATAAATGTACACTTCCCAAAAGTGCACCATTTTTTTCCTTGCACGCATTCTCCAATTCTAGTTCTGTCTGCCAAAGAATTCCATTCAATTATTGACTGCATCAACATGGTTGAACCAGGCTTTTTCAGGGTTTCAAATCCACACACCCACTAAGTTTTAGCCAATAATTTTATGTTGCTACATGTATCTTGTTTCAGATTGCTTGTCAGAAGTGTCCAGGGTCAAAGTTCACTCATGTCTGCAACTTGCCTACTTTGCTGTCCCACTTACATAATAAAAACATGTGTACATAATATTATATGACCAACCAGGAACAACTGAGAGTCAATACTGCACGCATCTATCCCTGGTTATACCCAAGGCCAATGCACCGAGTAGTAGTCTCCAGTCTGCATTGCATCAGGTGCCAAGTTACAGTAGACTTCATGCAAGGCAACTCAGCTAAGCGTTTCAGTAAACTGGTCCACTGTTGCACTGAATTATCACCACATATGATAAAGAATGTCTTTGCTTTGTGAGATATACATGTGGGTAGATGTCTATTTACAGGTGCAGGACAAGTCTTTCCATTATTGCCACTGAACACTCATGAAGTTCAAATGTTTCAACTCCTCTTGATGGGTCGCAGTGCATCTGGGTTCCAGGTTCGAATATTGTAGAGGGCTTCGTTGAGTTTATTACACCAGGCAATGCGATCCTCTTTAGTATCCGCTGAGAGCATATGCCTGCAAAAAAAAAAAAAAAGTATACATGTACACGGATATATGTATGTGTATTTGTTTAAGCATTGGCAGGCTCCATTTCCAAAACCTTGTTGCTTCCCCCCTTCGTTACATGATCGTTACAGACACCATCAGTGAAATCATGAACTAAATAAGGCAAAGGTGTGCCCTGTGGCCTAAACTTGAGGATGCTATGGTTTGCCCTGAATGTGGTGGCATCTACAGTTCTTCTGAATACCTACTGCATACCTTAAAAGTTAAGTCCCTCACACGAGGTTCTCTTGACTTTCACTATGGTTTAGTGGCTGTCAAAAACGGGAACAGCCACCTGGAGACAAAGTATGTCCAAAATAGATCATATCTGTTGCATTTAACCTTTAATGTACAATTTTATTGCACATAATTATGGAAGGAAGAGCTGGAGAAGGGAGACATTGGGATACTTACTTTGTGGTGGTGACTGTATTATGACAGGTGGATACCAGTGTGTTGTGGTCGCCACGTTGCATGTGACGCACTGTTGCTAACTCAAATGTGTGTGGGCGAGCACAAATGTCCCGTGGGATCAATCCAACCTTATCTGTGATGCAAGCCTTCAGATCTATGGTGCCCATGGGTGCCTGTGGAACATACACAGTATAATCATGAGTCCTTCCTTTGCTTGAGGGCCTTCCACATGTTCTTGGGAAGGTGGAATGCACATTATGTTTTGGGGGGTTGGAAGTTGGCATAGGGAGTCATGGGTTGGGCATTGCTGCATTTCAGTTAGGATTACTTTGTGCATAAGCATCAACTTTAAACATATCAAACTTTTATCTTCAAATGTAACAAGTAACGTGCCACTTAAGTACTGTTCATACCAAGAATTTTACTCCAGAGTTTGACGCTATCATTTTGGCAACATGCCTATTATACCATTTCTAGTAACTCTCGGCAAGTCCAATGTTAACATACATATACCTATTGGCCTCAAACTTTTCACTTGTTCTAATCTATAACTGACTTGTTATGTGCAGTCTGTAAACCTTTTGTAGTAAGTCTTGCCTGATATATTCCTCCACTTAAAACAGGACACCCCACCTCTATCCCCCACCCTCAATACTTAAGGCTGGAAGTAGGCTGGACATGTGGAACACATATACAATGTACATTCCACTTTACTTGACTAGAAATATCAGAGTAATGTAATACTAGGTGAATAATATAATGTACAATCTAACCTTGTTTTTCTCTTGATCAGGATACTTCCAATATGACAGCATGTTGTGCTTGAGAACACACCATCGTCTGTGCCATGCGCCAAACCCACTCACATCTTCAAACATAGTCTACAAAACAAAAGAATTACCTCACATGTATAACTCTGCCATACAATGTACAAGTATTCCATAAGACAAGAGAAGAAGTTGGAAAGGCATCACTATCTATTATAGCTTTGAAGCTATTATAGACTTAAAATTTCTAATGGTGCTATTTAGCATAATTTTAATTGCTACAACTTTTATTTTAAATTCATTAGGTGCACAATGGTCAACAACCCCCTAGTAGAAATTGGAATGACATCTCTATTAGTGTTGAAGATATTCAAGATTGAAAATTTTGAATATTAATTAGCATAATTTAAATTGCTACAACTTTTGTTTTAGATTCATTACATGCACCATGGTCAACAACCCCCTAGTAGAAGTTGAAATGATATCTCTCTCTATAATAGTTTTAAAGATATTCAAGTTTTAAATTTCAAATGCTGCTAATTAACATAATTTAAATTGCTACTTTTGTTTTAGATTCATTACATGCGCAATGGTCAATAACCTCCCAGTAGAAGTTCAAATGACATCTCTATGTATAATAGTTTTGAAGATGTTTAAGTTTTGAAATTTCCAATGCTGCTAGTCAGCATAATTTAAATTGCTACAACTTTTGTTTTGAATTCATTACATGCGCACTGGTCAATAACCCCCTAGTAAAAGTTGGAATGACATCTCTATTATACTTTTGAAGATATTCAAGATTGAAAATTTTAAATGCTCCTCATTTGCATAATTTTATACATCTTCATTCATTTGTATAAAATGGTCAAACTCCTTGCATGGAGGTACAATAATGCCAAGTTTGGAGTTTCTATGTATAATAGTGTCCGAGAAAAGTGTCGGACAAATTTGCTGAGGAAGGAAGGAAGGAAGGAAGGAAGGAAGGAAGGAAGGAAGGAAGGAAGGAAGGAAGGAAGGAAGGAAGGAAGGAAGGAAGGAAGGAAGGAAGGAAGGAAGGAAGGAAGGAAGGAAGGAAGGAAGGAAGGAAGGAAGGAAGGAAGGAAGGAAGGAAGGAAGGAAGGAAGGAAGGAAGGAAGGAAGGAGGGTGGGAGGGAGGGAGGGAGGGAGGGAGGGAAGGAAGGAAAGGAAGGAAGGAAGGAAGGAAGGAAGGAAGGAAGGAAGGAAGGAAGGAAAAACAGGAAAGTGTGTGTTGACACACACTTTAATCAAGAATTTCAGGAAAAATAGAAACGTGTGTTAACACACACACACTTAAATTACGTCATATTCTAATTACATATATAAAGAGTCAACCACTATCATTATTATCCAACACAAAAAACCTCAATAGATAAATTTTGTCACACATGCACAAGGGCCAGTAACTCAAATTTTAATGTAACAACTTCATAAGTTGCAGGATGACAGACCAAAACGTCTATTGAAGGTTCAACTTTATAATCACTGACAACCAGGTATCGGTCACATCTAGTTGTAAAGAGTGAACTTACCAAGAATCCACGTTCCTCAATGTTGTTCTCCATGTGACACTGCAGGCGCAGGTGAATAGTTCCCTGCAGGGGACTGCTGTAGGACACCTGCATCAAAAATTACTATTTCAACAGCTTGGTGGCAGTTGTAAATACAACACATGAGCAATTCTGCAACTCTCATCATCACATATTCTCACAAAATTACATGTAAACACCAATGTTTTTTAAAATCATTTGGGTAGTTATATATAACTTTCAATTATATGTATGAATATTCTGGCAAGTGCATGTAGAAAGAAAAACAGAAACAAGAGGCCCATGAACCTAATGCTCTGCTGACATAATCGGATGACCATCACCAAAAAATTCTCTTTGCCATTGATGCCCAAGCTACACCCTGCTGTTACAAAATAACCTCTTTCAACTTTATAGGCCTGGTGACCTACAAAAAATTGGTCAAAGTCACTGATATTATGTAATATATCACCATTAGACATGATCTATATATCCTATAAATTTGGCATGTCTAATGCAATTATTTTTCAAGAATATGGAATTTTATATATTTCAAGACATTTGAACACATCATTTCCACCCAAGTACAGGTGGTGCCACTGCTATCATATGCAATTGAGATTTTGACCTCCACAATCCCACTAAGTTTTACAAAGATCCATAAAAAATTAACGATGCTGGACTGGTCACAAGATTTTCACATTTTAACCCATGTTACATAATAATGTAAACGGCACCAACAACATTGAAGTCCATGTAGATTTTTATACACTTTGTAAGTCCTAAAAGCTATATGGGTCTAACTCAAAACTGTAAGGTGCAGAGCATTCACATGATGACCCCTATATTCCAACTGGCCATTTGACCTTGACCTTCAACTTGGATTAAAAAATTCTTATGCTCAAAATGTGCGCCCCGCTGTCAGCTTTTCATTCATGGTCTGTTGGTTCAAATCCAGTAATAACTTTTTGAATTCTTGAAGAAAAACAGTAAACTTGGACAGGCACCAAAGTCCATAATCTTTGGATCACAGTGACCCAAAAAGTAGGTCACCAAGTACAACTTCATGTACACTGTACTCAAGTACAACTTTGATCTAGAGGCTCAATTCTCCTTGCCATCATGTCCAAGCTACACCTTGCCATTACACAATCCCATCTTTTGACTTAACAGAACTGGTAACCTAACAAAAATAGGTCAAGATCGCTGATATTATACAATATAATATAATATTATCATTGGTCATGATCCATATATCCTGTAAATTTGGCATATCCAATCCAATTATTTTTCGAGATATTCAATTTTACATCTTTCACCACATTTTGGCTCATAATTTCCGTCAAGTTATAGGTGGCACCACATAAGCAATTGAGATTTGACCTCCAGAATCCCACTAAATTTCATTAACATCTATCACACATAAAGGATGCTACAGAGGTCACAAGATTTTCACATTTTGACCCATATATTACATAATAAAATACCAATATCAAACTCAACCTACATTTTCATACACTTGACAAGTCCTGAAAGTTACATGGGGCTATCTTGAAAACTGTGGACCATATCGGGCTCACAAGCTAAAGTTTGTGGATGGACAGACATATGTATATTTTATATTCGGAACGAGCGGGACTCGAACCTGCTACCTTTGGCACCAGTCGCCTAGCTGAAATGGGAAACGCACATATCCACATATATGTGTATATTAGTGATCGCATGAGCTCTGCAACCTTTGGTCATCAGAGCTAAACACATATGTTGCTTTTGCTCACCTAAAGTAACAAGCCAGGGATATCCGGCATATTATATGTATATGTATAAATTTCCTGCAACCTCTGGCCAACCGCATGTATCTAGACTTAGGACCAGCTAAATTTTTATGCAGTCACTTTGTCACTAGTGCCCTCATTGATTTATTCTCAACAGAAGCAGCTCAACTGTGTGACTTGTCCAGAGCCTTACCCTATCTAATGTGAAATGAGTCCTATCCAGGCTGCCCATGTGTATAGGTAGAGAAGATACCAGAGTGAAGCTGGTGGTGCGCACCACGTTAGGCCCTCCTGGGCTCTCCATAGCTGAAGAGTGGCTGGAACTCTTCCAGGGCAGAAGCTTCTTTGGTGTTATTCCTTTCTTCTTCTTTGGAGTCTGCCCTTGATTCAGATCTCGTGTGACAGACTGCAAAAAATATTAATAGTGTATCTCACTGAGTTCAAAATATAAAATTCTTGGTGATTACGAAAGACACATTATGAATGTGGTCAAATCTTCAATGACCAAGAGGGGCTGTTATCTATTAGGCAATGAGCTTTCAAGTGTACATGTAGTTTCTTTCTGAGCATTTCAGATGTCTGATTAAAGAGTTATACAGATTTTCATCTGGTCCTACAACACAAAAACTACAAATCCATACCAACTCTCTGGGCAATTTTTTAAAATTCAGTCAAACCTCATCTACTGTCTAAATGTTGGTGCAATTTTTGCTTTTTGAATTCTTTCATTGCGAACTAAAACCAAAGTCAAACTACTTAAACATGTTGAAATGAACTGCTTTCAATTATAATAAGGACGTTTGAGTCATGTTCCTTGTAAAAAAGCTCATTCAAGTACCAGCATGCCCGTAGTTACATAAAATATAAAAGTCCAGGTCAACAGCTTTGCTCAGAGTACACCGAGAAAAGCTGTTGACTCAATCCAATATGTGGCACTGAAAGAATAAGAAAGGTCACAATTATCAATTTTATGTGCAGGGGTGGGAGCAGACAGACATGCTCAAGACTTAAACTTTTTCAGGCTGCTGGTGTGTAAGAACACACCTGGGATTCGGGGGGTGGGGGGTGGGGGGGGGTGTGGCTGTCAAAACTTTACTTTTAAAATTTGTCATATACAAATAGAGAACTCCTATTGAGTAAAATAAAACACAGATGTGTGTATACACTTGTTTATTTATATCTGATAAGACAATACTGAAAGTGTAAAATATGTTCAAATCAAAGTGTAATTTACATGTTGACACCTACCAATGTTACAGGTCACACATAAAATACCCACAGTCTAACACAGCCTGTGGGTGTTTCAAACAGTTTGCTAGACACGGTACTTCCCCTTTTTGTCTGTTGGTTCTTCATACTAGTAACTTTCCTCTGTTTTCCTGCATAGTTTTTTTAGTCGCTTCTTTTGCACAATGAACTTTTAATTTGGAAACGTCATTAGCTAATTTAAGTTCTCTCTTTTTATGTTCAAGTTGTCTGTGTCCATTCAAATGTTCCTTATAATGCTTGTAGGCCCCGTGACATTGTTTTCGCATGTTTCCTGATACTTTCAAATCTGTACAAATCATTCCCCTCATCCTAAGTCCATACTTCAATAATGATAGAAAGTCCCTCACATGCCAGGGCTCTGTTATTTTTGCGATTCATTCAAGTGATGAACACTAAGTTGGTCAGAAATTCCATGGTTTATATTTCTGTGTCTTTCTATTTCAACTTACCTGAAAAGTTTGATGCCATGGGTAGTGTCAAGAGTCTGATCTTAAATATGGTGATTTTTTTACCAAGCAACACAGACCATGCAACACAAGCAAGTGAACAGCACACAAGCATGCTCCCAGGCATGATTTTCCCATATGCAGGCCTACATCTATTATTTCCGGCTTTCGATCATGAATTTAATTACTATCTTGTTCTGTGATACAGATTTGTTCCATTCAAACATTTTAATAAAATTAAAAAACAAAATTTTGTTAAAAACATTAATAACTGATACATCGGAGACAGTGATCAACAACACATCATCATGTTGTTTACGGCTACCATGATGGAGGTCTAATACTCCATGCGGCCATGCAGATCTTCGCTTTGTCACCCTGCGGTCTGCATATTTTCTTATAAGGAAATGTCACTCCTGCCTTTATCAGTGTCTAGAGTTGTTCCATCAAAGTTTTTTTGTGAAAATATAATGTGAAAATTTAGCATCTTGGTCCAATAATCTTTGTATGAATACAACTGGTTCACCTTCCAAACATTGTCCCAGAGACAGGCACATTTTTAAGAACTACATGTAGTTTGATTGGACAGTGGGCGACACGTGATCAAATCCACCCAATGAGGAGCCTGTAATATCCTAAGCGCATTTATAATGAGGGAAATGAAAATAGATTCCCATTTTGGCAATTTTTGGGATGTCCCAGAAATATTTTTTCTTAGCCAATAAGAGAGCTTCTTACATAAAAAGACGAAAATCTGATACCAGCAGGATGAAACATAATGGCAGATGATGCAAAACATTGTGTCCGCAAAAGTGCAAAGTCACTAAGCTTTGGGGGTAAATTTTACAGTTGTATCATTCAAAATGTCGTTAAAAACAGGCAGTTGTTGGCTTTTTTATCCATTTGATAAGTATATACTAATTTTTTACCGCAAAATCGAAATAGCCACTCGCAAGTACTGAACTGAAAGTTCGTCTACAATAAAATCCAAATGCTTGCAGGTAAATAAACATTGCGGGCCAGCAGGAAGCTGATTGAAGGTTGCGTTGCGTGCTGCTGGACTCGACAATAGTGGGAAACGATGTTCACATACGTTTTGAGTATGTGTGCTTGAGCACGGTGTACTAGGGATTAATGAAAATTCAAACTGTCAGCAAACTAAAAATGCACTTTTTACCACTGATGTGACATTTTAGGTGAAAGATTTGCACTGTTCAGCACAATACATGCTGTAATCACCAGCGTTAGCTGTGGGCTTCCCCTGTAAACATGAAGGTGTGGGCCAGACTCGGCGACTTGCTGATTGGACAATCAGGCCAACAATGGAATGCATAATTAATTATGGTCAGGAAAAGTTCGGTACAACTTGGTATGAACAGGTCTACTGTATACAAACTTGTCCCAACTGATTTCTCCCCTTTTATACCAGTCAAGTCTGGTTCCTTTTTTATAAAGGAAAATTGTTTCTTTTTCCCCTCAAGACAGAAATCCATCTGTAGACGGAAGACTCCCACCCCTGCATGTGTATTTGACAGATTACACAACTCAACACACAAAATTCTTGCAGGCTAGCAATGTGTATTCCCATACGATTCTATGTGTAAAGTAACATTCAATATGTTGAATAGTTTTGCAGCAAAAGTTATCAAATTTACAAGTTTTTTAACTGTATACAGCCATTTACCACAAGAAATTTGGTGTTTCGGAGTAGAGCAGTTTGAGAGTTACACAGGGACAACTTACAGTGGAAACTGATGGAATACACACACCTACACAGCCCTCTACGGAGAACCACATGAACCAGTTGGCCTAAAATTTACCTATTAAATTGTTCTTGGCTTGGGTTCTAACCACAGATTGTCTGCTTTTGGTGATATTGCTGGAGAAGTACCACCTAGTATAAAACTTGCAGATATACGATACCTTAGGAGGTCAACCATTCCCTTTTCATGACATTTATGTAGTACATGCTAAAAACACTTCACTTTCAGGAGTAACATTCAAATTTTGTGAAGTATGAACATAAAGAGTGAATTTACGGGACAGATCAAACTCTCTATCTCAGTTATTTAATGTAGCTTCTTGTTGGCATTGCTTAAGTCATCTAAGCTCCACCCATGAGAGTCCCAGTTATACTTCAGCAAGTGAGCAACTGCACGTAGTATGATTGGCAGCCCCTACCTTTACCATCTCCTTCTGGGCCTCATTTAGCAACAAGCTGCCAATCACAAAGCTCTTTAACCAATAAGGGCTTGCCACATCCACGCTGTATGATACCAATTGTGTCATGTACATATTTTATTTCATTTCCACAAAATAAATATACTCAGGGAAAGAAACAATATTTCATTGGCACCATTTACCCCCCATTCACGTCCATCAGAGGGCTCCATAGGATTTTGCTGCCAATTTGAGTGCTTTTATGATGTTCATGGATGAAATTGAAAGCGTTTGTTTGAAATATTTAAGAATAACATGTAAAGTGTGGCTTTACTGTTTGTGTTGCCGCATATTAACCATCCAGGTATCCTGGAAATTGGAAGCAAATCTTGCAGTTGTTCTCAGTTCCAGGGCTGCCCAAATGGCTCAGATTCTGCAAGGCAAACCTCACAACCTCTAGGACCACTCAAAAGCTATACTCACTGCCAATCATACTCCATATGAGCAGAGGCACTTCACAGAATATGCACAGAACAACAGAATTCATTATGAACATGCAGTCACAATTTCCAACAACCATTCTGTAGAAGATACTCCTTGGTATCAATCACAGAGCCCTTACCATGCCATAAATGTCCAGACTGTAGCGGAAATTCTGCTTGATATCATTCAGTTTTATCAAATTTGGAAAGTCCAGACTGTCTCGTACCATTGCATCATGGGTAGATAACATCTGGGACACAATTACTCGGGAACCAGCGGAAATGAGGCAGATGAAATAAGAGACTGAGTGATCTGAAAAAAAAAGAAGATAATTAGAGGGTTGCATAAAGAAGTTTTGGTGCACTAAAATGTACATCTATTTTCTATAGAAGATTGTTATCAATTTTTCACAGAAATTAATTAAACAAAAGTTTATGGTAGTCAAACTTTATCAATTTCTAACCATCAGATTCGTGCTTACTCAAACTGTCAGGTATTTTCAATTTTAGAAACCATGGTAGCGAGGTCAGGATATAATAAACATGCCACCCAAGTACACAGATGTGGCCTCAGTCCTGATGCCAGATCAATTGTTGTGCCTTTTATGCTCAGCTAGTCAAGTGAACATTAAAATTCCTTCCTCTAACAATTCAAAAGTGAAATCAGAATGAATTTATTCTCCCTCAATGTGAATAATTCAGCCTCTTGTGCAACTGTAGTAGGAGAAGGCAGCCACCCGGCAAAGTATTTCAGGTGAGTTCACTTCCAGTCAAGTTTTTAATTGTCCCTCACCTGAACAGTTAACCAAGATACCAAACATTTAATGTCCATATGTCAAATATTTTGTGAAATGCATGCTGTAAATTGCACAGCCAAGGGTAGGATACAGTAAGGACTTTGTCCACAAAGCAAATTGCATGAAGCCGTGTTGGCTGCTCAGCATTGTGATATGTACACCACTGTGGCAAGCAATCCCTACTCTACTGATTATTGGCTGCCTAAAACAAACTGAACAATGTCCACTTTATTCTGAAACTAGACATACCTTCAATGCAAGTATGGACCGAAGGGTTTACATTTGCTCAAAGTCATGGTTACACCAAAATCTAATCAATTCATCTTGGCATACTAGGTAAGCATAATGCCAAATTTGAGCAAAATACATTGGAGCATTCTCAAGATACTGCAGTAACGCGCCCTAATGAGCATGTGACTAGGCTGCCATTTGCTCAAATGAGATCATGGTGACACCAAAATCTAATCAGTTCATCTTACCAGGTAAGGTAAACATATTACCACATCTGAGCAAAATACATGGGAGGCATTCTGTAGATATTGCGGTAACGAGAATGTGCACATCTGGACGGACAGACAACCCAAAAACAAAAAAGGTCCCCCCTATGGGGCAGACCCTTAAAAATGACAAAAAATTAATTTGAATGCCCTATTTCCTATCAGACTTTTAAATACCACAAGAAAACACACCTAAAAATCTCAAGACAATTAACCCTTTCACTCTTAAATACTGAGTCACCAGCTTTCCTTGACATGCCTCCTGTTATCTTTGGAGGTCCCATCTAAAATTCTCAGCCAAATCGTTTTTTATTACTGTTGAAATTAGTTGAAAACACTGAAGCAGACAATATTTAACTACCAGCAGCTTTGGTCGGTATGGGGGGGGGGAAGGGGTAAAGGTACAGCTGTTGCATTACATTCAACTTCCCGCGTATTGAATGACACTTACCATTTGGTGTCCCAATCTTGGCTACAAAGTCTCTCTTCAGAGGCAGTCTGATATCACTGATCGTAAGTGTACCCTGTGGTCCGTCCTTCTGGCTGGGGCCTCTTAGATCTCGTAGCCTGGTGATTTCAGATAAATAGGCCTCGCGTTTCTTGGAAGCTATGAGCAGTAAGCGATTGCACTCGACTTGCTCTGTGGAGCCAGCAAAGCTGGAGTTCTGACCACAGCACTTGTTGAGAGCATTACTGGTCTGCAGAATGACACTCTGTTCTTGATTAATCAATACCTGTAATTCCTGCAGAAAATCAATGAATGTCAGCTGTTGTGTCGAACAAACTACAGGCTGTGATGTCATCAAAACTGCACACTCAACCGTCACAACAACTCTAGACAGAAATATACATTTACAACTTTATGTGCTTAATTTTTTAAATATCTTCTCTCCTCTGCCTTAAAAGTGACATCTTTAACACCAAAAAACTACCCATCATTGGAACTTGTATGATCTTTAAGCCACAGCACCCTCACCTTAATTTTTTCTTTAACAGACTTTTCGGGGATGTATGGCAACTCATCTTGTTCCTCTTCCCGACTGTGGTAGTGTTCGCTGTGGCGTACAATAGTCACTTTGGGGATAGGCTGCTTGCTGGTACTCCTGTTTCAAACATACACAAACATGTTACTTTCAACCCTTGACAACATTCATTCTTGTGAACTATTGCAACTCAAATCAGCTGCCAGGGTTCAGGTCCCAAAACTCCTGCTTATTATTTTTCTCCCAAATTCACGTCAACTTGAATTCTTTTCCAAAACCAGATTTACTTCAAACTAGGTGGGAATATTCTCTGGTTTGGGGTCTCTACAAAGTTTTTTCAAATGGTCATGTTTCAGTGATTCTTGCTTTTTTATGATTTTTCTTTGTTCATTTATTGGCAAAATCTCAAAAACTCTTCTCCAAAAGCAGCCAACTGTTTTGAAATTGCACAGGGATACTTCTGGGAATCCCCAGACCTTAAGGTCTGATTGAGCTACTGTGGTTGCTACATTGTACATTAACCTATTACAGGTCAACCCCCACCCCTCACACCTAGTTTGTGATGAGATGCAAAAGCATTGAAACTAGTCAAACTTTGTCTCCTAGCACTTGTGACAACATGCAATAGTTTGATACAGTGCTTCATCATAATACCCCATATCAGGAGGTGGATCCTGATATAACACTGTTAGTCCCTCCACTCCCATTATATAACACTGTTAGTCCCTCCACTCCGATTATATAACACTCTAAGTCCCTCCACTCCCACTGAAGTGCTTTTCTCATTAGTGCTCCCCCTCTAATAAGGCCACCCCAAATGCAACCAAAAAAAGTGTCCATAGGGGTGGCCTCTCTTGAGAGTGACAATACAATGGACATACCACTTTTGTGGCATGGAGAAGTGGCCTTTGTAGAGAGAATGGCCACTCAGGGGCAGGGGGGGGGGGGATTTGAAGGGGATCACTGCTCTTCTATGTGGCAAATCCGTTATAATGCAGCTAAGCTACAAAGTACACTCTGTGGACCCCAGGACCAGTGTAATAAACAGGGAGCACTGTAGTTCATTTGACAGCAGACTGTTCAGTGATATAGGTTGCCTAGGTGACTTCACTGACAGCACTCTAGGGACTGGCAGTCAAGATGCAATTAGAACAGTCAGGATTCATCGTAGTGAACAGGTCAGCACATGCAACGTGCAGCATCACAAGTCCACACCAGAGACAGCAAAGAGTGAGATGAAGTGAAATGAAATAAGAGTAAAGACAGATAACGTACTTTGCAGACCTGTACAGACTGATGCTGTATTGTGGCTCCTTTTCCGCACCTCTGATGGTCTCCTTTGTCACCTGCCCTCTACTTTCCTGACTCTGGTAGGCATAGTAATCACTGCCAGGCGGGTGACATTGGGTTGATTGTGTGGCCAGTTTCTCTGGAGGCTGCAAGTTGACAAGATGCTTCAGTTATGTGCAAATGTGAATTACACCAACGCCTTCCAAAAAAATAAAAAAATAAATAAAATCATACATAAACTGAAATGCAACTGTCAGTTTTAACACTGTTACTCTATGAGAAAAGTAATGTAAGACTATAGTATGGATGTATCTGCACAATTATTCAGCTAGTCTTTTTAGACTTAACAAACACGCCATACTGGAGCCACATGTTCAACTTAAAAGAAAACTAGAGCAAGATTTGTGATGTTGAATACATGTACTGCTGTGTAACAATTTGTTAAGTTCACAATATACAGTGCCCCCCCCCCCTTGTAAGGCCCCTCTCACCAGAGGCCACCTCTCTTCAGAGACCACCATTCTTATGTACCAAGTACATGTATGACATTTCTTTTATATGGTCCCCCTCTACAGAGGCTGTCCCTTCTAAAAGGACACTTTTGGGCTGCATATAAGGTGACCTTTTAAGAGGGACCACTGTATGCTTTACCATATTCACCTTAATAAGCACACAGAGCATTACAAAAAAATTATCCACAAAAAGCTGAAAAAATGTACATCCTAAATTTTACCACTCATTTGATAACTGGGGGTAGGTTTTGGGGGTTCTTTGAAAAAAAAAAAAGTAAGTGTGGGCTCACTGTGGTCCCACTCCTTTGACAGACAACTTCTCTTGACAGGCTTCCTTTTCAGGCACTTAGCACATGCAGGCTTCCCACTGAAGATTTCACATTCTACAAGTTGTTTTATAGGTTCTCAAATTAAAAAAAAAAAAAAGGTTTTTAAAATCTTTCGGTGTCAAGTTTTGGACTGAGTTGACAGCTATCCTTGGCTTGCTTCGGCCACACTGCAACCACTTTCTTCTTCGTGGAAGGGGTGGTGGCACGCAGCACGTACCACTGTATTGGAGTCTGTATTGTTTTTACTGTGTCTTTGTGAGTATGAATACAGTATATGTATACACTGGTTTTCCAGGCATAGAAATCACTTTGGTTGGTGACATGTCAGGGAATATTTTAGGTATATACATGTATTGACCAATCAGTGAATAGAATGACCTTTTCATTGCAGAAGGTCTCTGATGTAAACATGCTTAACACAACACAAAGCCAGTTGCAAAATATTGTATGGAAGTAATGAATAATTTTGAATCAAATTACATGTAATCAAATTCATGAAAGCAGACAAAGTGTCTGTCTAAGCAACGTTTTTTAAATATGACAAAGTACACATCATATCAGAACAAGAGGATCGTGATGATTGTGTGCCCTGCTGACTGGAATCTGCTGCTTCTGCATGTGCAGACTCTACTACTGTGTTAACATGTACTGTATTTGTGCTTACCAATAAGTGACCAAAAGCTGAATATCACCAACATTTAACTTTAAAAGCCAATGTCAGTTTGACATCTCAAGGTCATTCAAAGTGAAAAAATTGACTATGCCACAAGCAACCCCATAAGTATACTTTCTGATTTATGTTTAATAGCAATCACAAGCCTAGGATTCATCATTACCAAGATATATGTTAATAGGTTAGTTTGACCTTTGAAGGTCACTCCAGGTCAAAATTACATAAACGCCACCAGCAGAAACCCTATAGGTACTTTCCTATTAATGTTTAACAGTAACCATGGGCCTACAATTCAACATTTGAGTGGTCCTCCTCTTACAAGGAACCCAAAATGCACCAGAATTGTGGCCTTATATGAGGGTGGCCTCTCTTGAGGGCAGTAAATATAATGAAAATGCAATCACTGCGGCACAGTGGTCCAGGGAGGGAGAAAGCCTCCATCGTGAGAAGTTTTTTGAAATGCAAACTTGAAATAGTGTACTCTGGACAGGTTCCCACCAAATACACAACTTAACCAAATAGTGAATTTTTCTGAAATTTTGAAAACATATATTTTTTATGCATTATTATAGGCTATTTTTGAAGCTTTTACAAGTTGGATTTTTTCCATGTAGTTACAGGTATTATAGGCTCCACGAGGAAGCCAGGGACTGATGGTGCCACCAGCCAAATGCAACATTTTATTGATTTGGCCACAGAACTTTGTAAGTGGCTAATTAATTTTGACATGAATTATATAGGAGTCAGAGTTAAATTCTGCAGTGATTACAGTTTAGTTTCCCACTTTGGCTACAAATTTTTAAGGCTAAGCTCTGTCCCTGGGAAGCCTTTGACCATGGTAATTTTCTGGTAAACTGAATCTCCTATGAAAGAACCTCTGCTTTGGAACTCAGAATCTGGTGACCCTCAGGGTGGGCCTTGAAGACCTGTTGAGGTGTATATAGTGGCCTGCATGCTTACTGGGGGAATCGTTGTAGCAAAGACTGTGGATCTCTGACGTGGAAGGCTGTGTGCTTGTGGAGGTTCCCCCTCAGACTCTAGCGCCTCGTCCAGCAGTTCATCGATGTCTCTTGCTGCCTCACTCTCATCCTCATCACTGTATTCCTCACTGCTGTAGTCCTCTGTGTCCACAGTCTCACTTGTGTAGTCCTCAGTCTCAGGGTAATCTTCAGTCTCATCTGCAGTGTCTTCCTCCATCTCATCTGTAATGTAGTCCTCTGTCTCATCCGTAGTGTCATCCTTTGTCTCGTCAGCAGTGTAACCCTCAGTTTGAGTTTCACTGAAAAAAATGGTGGAATAAACCTCATACAGTAATGCACAGGAACCTGGGAACATGCAGACAGCATGTATCCACACTTTAGGACTAGTATGCTAATTTGCATCTTTTTACCCTCAGAAAAATTCCCAGTCAGTAACTGGGATTGTATTTTGTATAAATGCAATAACCAGTTTTCATGCCCCCACCCATTTTTTTTTTTTTAAATTTATAATCTTCATCTTAGAAGCAGGTGAACACAAGGGGAAAATTAATAAGAACAGTTACAGCCAAGAGACTGGAAACACCCCACCCCCACCCCCACTCCCACTCTTGCATATGCATGGGTTATGACCTTGAAAATGAGGTCCAAGTCCCCAAAATGAAATCAGGTCAAGAAATAGTGTCAAAGCACAATTGAGGTAAATTTGTTTTTATGGGGCCTGTGAATTACGAGACACATGTATTTTGCTCAGAAGGAATGTGCTTCTGACAGCCGGGCAAGCCAAAAGTATACCCCCCCCAAACTTCATTTTGGGAGGTACAATAAGGGACTCCCATATAATGAGTTAATATGATGTGGATCACATACCTATGGTGGCTGTCTGAGCATGTGCTGTGCAGGGAGGTAGAGTCCTGGTAGCTGTCTTCGGACTCGTTAAAGTCCTCGTGCTCACTGTCACACTCTGAACTGTCCTCTTTGTTAGCCACAGAGCTGCTCACTGGTGCGGGGACAGCACGCCTTGCCACACTGGCTGACGAACTGGTATCAAATCATTGATCATTTATGATAATAATCCACCCGAACCTGCTTGCGTTCACAAATATCTCACCTCTATATAGACCATGCTGCTAACTGGGTCATTTGGCACATGTTTTATCAGCCAAAGTATGTGTTGAATATTAATTTTTAATGCTGCACTTTGGTCCTTTAATACGTCCCTATACATGTACATGCACATGTAATTCTGCAAAAATGTTTCATTGCATCACTAAAATGGCACAAATATGATAAGGGGAATGCTAGCATTATATCCACATTACTGAAGACTGACCAGCAAATCCTTTTACTGGGAATAGTGAAGTGTGATGCAATCATTTATTTTGCGTCTTCCCAAATGCTATTAAATTCCCTTAGTCTAGGGATCACCATAAAAACAGACGCCTGAACACCCAGCTTTGCAAAATATGGGCAACCAGAGGGCTGTGATTGCAAGCAATCACCAAGATTCCACTGCCTGCCCACTCCAGGCCTGCCAATCAATTTCCTGCCCACAAACTCACCATATATGACAAATTCAACTCAACTGCAAAGTGACCCATGAATATGTTGCATTGAAGTGAAATTCTAAACTCTACCTATTCCTAATAACAGTGATCACTGATGAATAAAATTTGAACAGAATTCTTCAGGGCAAATTTAAGAATTTGCAGTGAGGAAGCCAAACAGACTGTACATAAGCCAATGAGCACAACAGTACATCACAGTGAACTGATAACCCAATCAGCCACTCTTTGAAATTGTCTTATAGTGCATCTCTGTACCCAATTTGAGAATCTACCTGAGTGCTTTAAGGATACTGTGGTTGCAAAGTCAAATTAACAGTAACCACACAACAGGTCCCAGTCACCTGACTCTTTTATCAGGTGACATTGTCCCATAATATAGCTCTGTACCAAATTCAGGAAGAATCCATTCAGGCACATTGAAAACTGCTGTTAAGTCAAATAGACTGTAAATTGGTCACATTAGACACACAACAGATCACAGTGAAAATATAATCATCTTATCTTTGAAGCTATTGCATTGACAAAGTCACATTGACTCTAAATGGCTCCACATAAAAGGCCACAGTGACCTGAAAATGTCATAACATACAATCTTTGTCTATTGATGCATCTCTGTACCTAAGTTGAGAATCCACTGGGGCAATTTCAAAATATTGCAGTAACAGTCAAATAGGCTGTAGATTGGTCACATTGACCCTTTCAGTGCAAATTTTTGGACTGAGTCAAATGCTTTTCTTGGCACGCATTGGGCGCAATGTGCCCAAAGGAGCGCAGAGGAAAGCTGTTCACCTGGAATATTCTCTCTGGAACTACAGGCATGCTGGTACTTGAATGAAAGGTCTTTTTTACGAGGAATACGAATCTGAGATCTAATGACAATTCAGACTAGTTCGACTGAAGTAGATCTACTTAAAACGTGATTGGCACTGAAAGAGTTATGCACGACAGGTCACTGTGACCTTAATATCTAATAGTAAAAGTCTCATCTTTGTCCAAAAAATGCACCTCTGTGACAATTCCTTTTTTTGAAAAATCCCTTTAGGCCATTTGAAGATATTGCAGTTACAAAGGTTGGTGCAGATGTACATATGTACAAACAGACAGAGAACACGGAAACTTAATGCCTCCCTACATTACTTGGGCACGTATATAATCTCAGAATCCCCCCCCCCCATGTTTCAGATCTACATTTGTATGTGTACTGGTAATGCTTTGTGTTTTGACAAACTCAGTGTGGAGACTTCCACAACTCTGCCTTGTATATGTGCTTTCCAGTCTACATTGCATGAGCCAAACATTCTGATTCAACATTAACAGGAAGATTATCTTTTAATAGAACCTATACGCTGTGTTCACTAAATACAGTAACCATTCCTTTTTATAGATCTATTGCAACAAGTTTGCTGGTGAAAGAGCACCTGCTAACAGTAACATGTATGCTACCTGGAATCACTCTCGGAGGAATTTTGTTTCTTCACCAGGTTGTAGATGCTGAAGCCTGGGCGGGATGGAGCAGCCACTGGCACGGTACTCGATGGGGTTTCCCTGACGACTGGATTCACTACACGTGTACTCTTGGTTGGTCCCCATGAAGTGAACGTGCTCTTGTTTTCAGATGTGGTGACTACTGTCAGTTTGCTGGATGTGCTGGAAGAGGAACCTGCTGTGTGATGGCTGGATGCAAAACCGGGCACTCCTGCAACACAAACACTCAAGATATAAAAACCTGCAAGTTCACATCAGGTTCTTGAAACTGTATCACATGGGTAATTTCTCGGCAAAAGCAAACATTTTTGCGAAAACATGCACGTGACTGTTATATAGTAAGGTTATTTCAGGTGTCCTAGGGCCAGGGTTTATACAGTCTGGCAGTTTTCAGATGCAGGGAATTTCAGGTAGTTTTCCAGGATTTTCCAGCACTTTTTTGTTGTATTTCTTTTTTTTATACTGTTTTTACTCATTTTGTTTGAATTTATCTATTTAAATATATTTTATTGAATACAACTGGGAAACAAGGAAACAATGTTAAGATGTTTCCCATTTGTTATCATTTATGGTGACATGGTTTTAGTCCTTAATCTGATATTGAATATTAGGAAACAGAATATTTACTAACTTGAAGGGCAGAAGAAGTAAAATGGGAGCTGTCAGTTTGCTTAATTGAAAAGACCAAACTTTGTTCACCAATTTTAAAGTGATCACAGTTGACAAATGTTGTTAAAAATTTATAATGTCTCATCATCTGCATGTCACAATGAAATGCCCCTGTTCTTGCCAAACCCATTTCTCATGGTGATGTTTTCAGTTATTTGCCTGATTGATATATATTTTTTTCCAGCTGGGGCATGTAGGGGCATGTGAATTAAGCCTATTTTATTCATGAGAACTGTCAAATCCAGGTGGGTTACTCAGAAGCAGTTCATACTTTGTAACTTTCTGCAATACTTTTTGACAAATGGGGTACCTCCTGGTTGTTGTTGTTGTTGTTGTTGTTTTTTTTACTGACAGAACTTGGCTGTCAAAATGTGATTTTCAGCTAATAAGTACACTGAATAAAGTAAACTATATCCTCTTTTTACTGTATGTTAAAACAATGGCTATTCAACTGAAATTTAAAATCTCTGAACTTTTCCCGAGACTCCCCCCACCCCACCCCAAAAACTCTGGAGTTCAAGGTTTTAATGCCTTTAAATACAATTTACAAATTTCAGTACAGTTTTCAAGCATTTCAAGGACCTGTGCAGACCCTCTAAAATTGACTCGCTTTTGCTATCATTTTTGCATTGTCTTACAAGTCGACAACCACATTACCACATCACATGCAGACTGACACACGCACATGTAAAATATACATATTTTTTTATATGACAGCAGACTAGCAAGAAGCAGAGAGTGGGAATTCTCAAGACTGTGACACGCAGCTCTTTCCTTTATAAAGCAGCACAAGAGCTGGCACCTTCAACTTAAAGACAAAGAGTAATTTCCACGTGGTTCGCTAACCTGAAAGATAAAGTGTCACCTTTCATTTGATACAGGCTAGAACTGCTTTCTTCACTACTTTCTACAAAGTTCAAGACCATTTATGATCTGAGAGGAAAATTCTCAACAACACATTGGAATTTCCAAGTTATCTATTGATGGAGAATTATGTGTGTCAAATCTGTAAGATGTGCTACCCTGCACCACGACCAAAAGGTTTTGCTTATTGCATGTACCTAGACCGTAACTTAAGAGTAGATAAATGTTTTCAGTTCCTACATATAAACTAGGCAACAAAAGTGACTCTCCACCTTTTCTGGAATCTATATCTTGTATTCAGTGTTGTCTGTAGATTAAAGTAGAACGGAAATTTGCCCTGCCTTCTTGCTTTGCCCCCAGCTCTTTTCTATATTTTTCCATATATTTGGCAATTACCTTCTTTTTGTCATAAAAATTCAATAAAATTTAGAGAAATTGAGAATATATCTTATCAATCTCTCTAGTGACCATGAATATAATATGCAAATTCAGAACTATTATCATAAAAACAAGAAATGCCTTTTTTCGTTTTACCACTACTTTCTGGTGCCCTTTTTGATTGCCATTCTGAGCTCAGAAGTGCCCTTTTAGATGAAAGGTACCCTGCCGTCTTGAATAGCCAAAGACAACACTGTGTGTGTTTTCAGATTCATCACCAAAATTCTTGTTGACATGTGTGACATAGCATCTTTTCTACAGGAACTGAAATTTTCAAAGTATTGTCACCCATATGTTACTGCATTTTCATGGGATGCAGGTTAGAGTCACTGCACAGAGTTGGCAAAAGACCAATGTGCTGTGTATAGGAGCAAACATCTATGCCTTTCATTACACAATCTCTTTCAAATTGGTATTTCGTTTCCAGCTACAGGTACATATGTGCGTTAGTTGTTGAGAAATAATGTTGTTTCAGCGTATACATTTGGGGCTGCCTTCAATTTTTGAAACTATGGTGGTGATGAAGCTCCATGCCTTGGCTTTTGAAGAAGAAACAAGAATCCTCCAGGCAGACTGGAAGACACGGAAAGCATCACAGATGAACTCTGCATGTTTCATAGAGCAATGACATAAGAAATGAGTTTCATGCAACTAATATTGGCTGTGGATGTTCCATTTTTAGGAATGCCAAAAATGACTGCTGGACAACGGGATAGATTTGTCCGAATTATGACATCAAGTTCCAGAACAAGAACCAGTTAGGGCATGTATATTGTCAAACAATGGACAGGACCCTATATCAGTTGAGCTTCAGCACAGGCTAACAAAGGCAGCAATACACCATGTTGATACAAACCCCAAAGAAGTAGCAGCACTGAGCCAGATGGGAGTGTCAAGCCTTCCAAATCTTCCACCAGAATCCCTATGACAGATGCAACAGGAAGACCCCAGTATCAAAAGGCTCCTTCACTATAGAACCAGGTGAAAAAAAGCCAAACCATAATGAAAGGGCCAAGGAGACCAAGAATACACTGAGTCTATTATATCTGTGAAATCATACAGTGGAAGAAAATGGCCTCCTATGCCGACAAATTCAAGACCAAGCAGCAGGAGAGATAAAGCAACTACTGCTGCCAGAATGCCTGAAGAATGATGTGCTTAAAGGGCTACATGATGAAACAGGGCACCAAAGCTTTGAGAGAACGAACAAGCTTGTTCAGACTAGATGCTACTGGACAAATATGCACCAAGACATAAAACAGTGGGTGGAAACTTGTCAGAGGTGCTCTCTTGGTAAGATGCCCCATATCAAGGTTAGAACACCCATGAAAAGCACTCTAGCCTCAAGACCTCTGGAAATGGTGGCAATAGATTTTACAGAGTTAGAGCCATCTTCAGATGGACGGGAAGTGTTCATATAACTGATATTTTCAGCAGGTTCTCTGTAGCTGTAGCAACAAGGGGCTAGAGGGCATCCACAACAACAAAAGGATTAGTGGGGGAGTGGTTTTTGAAGTTTGGAGTGCCTACTAGGCTCCACAGTGACCTTGGAAGAAATTTCCAATCGGAAGTCATCAAGGAACTTTGTGCAGTGTAAAGAATTGAAAAGACACACACAACCCCTTACTATCCCCAGGGAAACTCCAAGGTACAAAGGTTTAATCACACCATGCATGATTTGCTCTGCACTTTGACTGCTGACAAAAAGAAAATATGGCCTGACCATCTCGCAGAACTGGTGTATGCTTATAATGCTACTCCACACAGCGCTATAAGATATACTCCTTTCCACTTGAAGTTTGGACAGGAACACAGACTACCTATTGGCATCTTGCTAAACAGGCAACCTAACGATGGGGCCTTGACTGTTGATAAGTGGGTCACTCGACACCATAAAATGCTTCAGGATGCTTATAATAAAACTGGGGAGCGTCCTAAAGCAGAAGCAAAAACAAGGAAGAAGGTCTTCAATAGGTCGGCAAGGGAGGCAACTCTCAATGTTGGTGATCATGTATATCTGCAAAACAGGGGAATCTTGGGCAGGAATAAGATTCAGGATGCCTGAAAACCTACAGTATACAAAGTTGTGCATTACCTTAGAAACAACATGTACAAGGTGGCCCATGCTGATGGCAGTGGGCAAGCCAAGGTTGTGAAGCAGACAGAGTTGCAACCTTGCAATGAACGTGGTCCAGAACCAGCTTTTCCCTTGTCAACTGGTCACAATCCTTCTACTGATCCTGTGCTTTATCCAAGAGCAGCAGATACAGAATCTTAATCATCATCATCAGATGATGATGACTGGCTCGTTGGCATAGAGACGGTGCCCGAAACTCTAACCCCAAACCAGGGAGCTGGAGATGGTGTCATACCAACTATGGCACTCGATCAAACGTCTTCTGGAATGGGCACAGGAACACACCCAAATCCACACCACCTTCTCAGATCCCTGCAGTCGAAATGGTAACTAGTTGGCGAGGACGTCAACTCAAAGCTGGGGAGAGTGTGACCAGGAGTTACTTCCCCACCAGTATATCGTGTAAGTGCCCCCCCCCCCCCCCATGTGGAAATGTGCACCCCTCACTTGATTTGAGAGGCCAAGGTGACCACCAAGCTGACCTGCAGCAGGCAGGAAGACAGGGACTGGTGAATCAACACGGGCTACACTGACCACAGGAAAAATACCAGTAAATGGGAAGTGTAGCTTTTTCATCTTAAAACTTGAAGAGGAACATACTGTGTGTGTAATACATTGAAGCTCTGACAGGCCAGTGAGTATATCAGGAACCCAACTTGTGACTCCAGGCTGGGTGATGGCTACAGAGATGGAGCCCTTTGTTCAGCAAGCGAACATGTGGCTGTGGCGGACACAGATTTAAGGCTCACTTCTCACTTGGGTGTGAACTAACATTATCCTGTTAGTATATGTACTGCTGGGTCTCTGGTACGCTGAGTTACAGTGTTACGAGGTTTAATGTGACTGAAATAAAAACAATGAACTGATTTGGGAATGGAGAACCATGATATGGGAGGTCATCATTACCTCTCTTTGTTGTATATGCCACTTGGTTTGATTGTTTGGGATGGCCACTTACCACGTGAGGATTTGACTCACTGCCCCAGCTTGAAAAGGGTTTAAGTACTGATGTAGTGGGAATGACCATTCATCATATGATGATGGTGATGAGCGTTTACATTGAGAAACAAGTACTACTTTTCACACTTGTGTAGGACCTATTGCCATGCTCTGTGGGGGTGGCCAGCAGCATGTTGCATGTGTGGCATGCCAAGAATGTTGGGAGGCATTACTGGTATACATATACATACACATATACATACACACACACACGCACACCCACGCGCACACACACACACACGCACACACATATACATATACCAACATATACATATACATATACATATACATATACATATACATACACATATACATATACATATACATATACAAGTTTGTTTTAGTACTACTGCAGTGTTGCCAACCTGCCAAACTTAAAATCTGGGAGATAGAAAGTAAAATTACAGGAGATTGATAAATTAATATGAAATATAGAAGGGAAATATTGATGAATTTCCGGGAGGTGACTCAAATGTGTCAAAAATCAACACAATTCTTTTTCAAGAATTTAAGCCCAAAATTCCGGGAGTCTCCTGGGTAATCCGGGAGGGTTGGCAACACTGCTACTGGTGCCATGCTGTAACTGCCTGGTATGACATGACACTGAGACAGTGCTCTGGCTGCTGATGGGTCCGGGGCAGGGATAAATAGGGGACCTAGAAACATACCCCCCTGTCATCTCTACATGGTACTGAGAGTTGAATGGCAGCAGATGGGCACGCTCCTGTTAAGTACAACCCCAGCCAGGGTCCATGAGACTACATGTATACTGCAAACTATACATTGTGTGATTCCTGTTTGTAATCAAGAACATAGGGGCGCCACAGGCAACTCTATACAGGACTCTTAGCCATGTTGATATGATTGTGTCTTTATACTTTTAAGCTAATCAACAATAAGGATAGTAATTGTTTTCTACCCATAGGCTGACATTCTCATGCCTATTATGTGTTAATTCATAACATTGTAATCATGACAGGATTATGTTTCACATTATTGAGTACATGTATAGATATAGCATCATGTCTAGATATAGCATCATGTCTAGATATAGCATCATGTATAGATATAGCATCATGTATAGATATAGCATCATGCATAAGCAGTATTCTCCAGTAAGTGCATTATTTAGAGCAATGCTGGCTAATCATAGTCACATATAATCTCAAAACATATGTCGGCAACTTTATTTTGCCCAGCCAGAACATGTAGGGTCTACGGCAGATACATGCCAATTTTGACATTGTGTATCACTAGTCGTATACTGAACATCACTTGTAACTGTTTGCTTTATTGTTGTTCCAGGTGACATCACCATCACCCCTTTTTGTTGGAAATAAATTTACGTTCATATGCATTGGTAGAGACACTACAATTCTCAACTTATTCCTGTGTGTAAGCAAAGCTTACATGAACTCAAAACCATGCAATAATGCTAATCAGTTGTCCCATGTAAATGCTAAGTGTAGCCAAGTGTCAAATCTGATTATCTCCAAACTTCTGGTTTTCCATCCCGATGGTGTTATGGGAAAAGAATTTTGGTGAAATATCTAAAAACACAATACATAAAATCCGGAAAAGGTGGGAGTCACTTTTCTTATCTAGTTAATATATATATACACGCATACATACACATAGAGTACAGTCCTCATCAACTCGAATTTCCTACAGCCCTTGGCCCTGAACAAGGAAATTGAGTAAACATTCAAAGAATTTACCCTGAGACCAATTCAGTCAGGTTTGAATGAAAACACAAGTGACATGGAGCTTGTGGCAAGCAAAATTATGGAAGGGCCTCCTGCTCTGAGGACAAAGATGGTAGACATAAGTTGGTGTACCAGCATCTTTGTGCCCTTTTTCAAACAGGTACATGTAACTCAAAGTGCCAGCACCCACCACTATCCTGTCTCTGTTGCTTGTCTCGCTCCCGTTGCTCTTTCAGGTCGAAACTGGCCACATGACCGAGGTCAGCCACCGAGTGCATCGCAAAGCCCATAGCCACCAGTTTGTTCTCAAAGTCTGTGGAGAAAGAACAGCCAATAGGGATTTTGAGCAGTTTGCAGACCACTGCCCTGCCTAAAACAAGTGCAAAACAGGTCCCCTTGACCTGACACTGCTACGTTTGCTTACTTACAGTATATGTAGTTATTAAAACAGGACATACAAGTATTAAGACAAAAGAAAGAAAACACACAATGGAAGAAAACCAGAACATTATGGCAAAACCTGTTGTCGAGTAACGACTCATACACTTGTGTTATTGTACAGAATTTGGTTGTGGAGATGTGTTACCGAGGCTAGTTTTTCCCTCAGAGGTACCCGACATTTTATTTCCTTTATTATCATGGAAAGCAGAAATGAATGCATGTTAAATTGCAAAGTAAAACTGAAATTATGGTTTGGTTGTGTAACCAACACGACTGCAAGGGCTAGGCTGGCACTTGGAATTTACCACAATAGCCAGTTTGGCTAAAGCAACATTAAACTCTTAAGCCAAATGGTGATTATCTTAGACAGAACCAGGAGTCATATTTTACATTTGTTTCTTATGTTTCACAATTCTGATCACTTAAGTAACATGCCATGGATATGTGCATGAAAAACTGAAGACATTCTGACATATACATGATATACCTACGCCCACTTGCCTGATGGTTACAAAGTGTTTGCCAGCCATAGCACACCTTTTTATCCATGAGTTATTCCACTAAAGGACAAAGCTAGCCTAGATGGGGCATGCACTGCAGTGGGCACATGAACAGCCTCACTTTAGAAACAGCTCAGAAAATGCATACCACTCACTAGTGTCACAAAGTAAAATGTAGGCTGCATGCAAACAGGACGTGACAGGCCAACGACAGATCGTCAACTGTTACCTTTTACAAGACAAACTATCTCCAAGGTATCTATTCACAAAATGGACAACGTGGTTGTTCCTTTAAAAGACAAGCACCACCCCAACTACAGGTCCAAAATGGTAAAATAAAATTGTGGTTTTCTGAATAATGCTGTTCACCAGCAAGTAACCTGTAGATGACACAAAGGACCAGTTAGATATGGTCTGAATATGTAGGTACACGTCTGTCATCAAAGGAGCCCACCGTACACAATATTATCTAACTACTCTTAAATTTACATAAGATGATCCCTGATAAAGGGTCTTCCAGTTCCACAAAGACATGGGCAACTTCAGGTTTATTCTGTCTTGACAGACCTTTCCCCACATTGGCCCTGTCCTGTTCAAAACTAGAAAGCATGCAGAAATGAATACCTTCCAGACTGGTACAGAATGGACTGATGCACATTGCACCTGTCAGAAATAGTGTGTGAAGATGATTCCTTTCAGAACAAATAAAGCAAAGCCAAACTAAGAATATTTTCTTATGTGAAACTTGGTCAAAATTAAAATATTTTTTGATGTGAAGATAATGCAGATCAGATCAGCAGCACAAAAGTTCTAGTAGTTCTAAATGTCGCATATACTGCAGCCTGGTGGCTGCCATCTCACAATAATATATCCCAGAATGCAGTAGTGATGACAGATTAACCTCTGAAGGCTGGTTTTAAAATTTTGACACACCAACCTCTTTGAACTGTATTTCAAGCAGAAACACATCACAATACTTATTGCAAATGAGGAAGACCACAAACAAGCAATAAAACAACTTCAAACATCAATTGTTATTTTAGAAGTCAATTGCAATATTGATACATGTAATTCACCTGTGAGGACACTGTGTCATCACTGTTGCATAGTGGGCTTGATATCTGGCCAAGATGGCTGCAGCCAATGTTGCCGCAAAAATGTAAGCACGATGTATTTCATTCAATTATAACTTATGAACAGAGAAGGTACAAGAATATTTATGAAATCCTTTTCTCAGAGTAAGTTTAAATTTCAATTTTGCTATTTTTTTCATATATAATTGTGCCTATACTAGTTCATATTAATTCTCAAAGTCTTGCCATTATAAGCAATAACTTGGGACATAGTATGTATATATATATATATATATATATATATATATATATATATATATATATATATATATATATATATATATATATATATGCTGATATTTCACATTCATGCATTCTTTACACTCAAGTGGGTTGTCGTTACTTCACACAAGGTAAAGGCAAGCAGCCGCCATCACATAAAAAAGCATCTCCGGGAATTAAAGGCTGCCAAACATGCTTGATGGTTTCCTACTGATGACCCATTTATAAATTCATTTGGCTGCTGTTGTAGTGCAGAATTTTCTAAATTTTGAACCAAACATAATTATGTTAATTAATAGGTTTATATTCAACAGTGACTGGATTGGCTATGGAGCGTAGAGATTAGATAGTGATTTTTTGGGGGGGGGGGGGGGGGGGAGGTTGAGAACTACATGTACACAGATGATGTGGCACTGTTTCCCCTGTTTGTATAATTATGTTCTTTTGCTCTAATTTGCAACATGTTTACATCATATTCCTATTTCCAGTGGGAATCATAACAAATTAAGTTTCTTGTTAGGTTTACTTGAGCTTTCAGGCTCAACATAAACAGTATTCTGAAATGTGGACAGCCAACAAAGCTACCTTACAAGCAAAATTCAGACCAGGAACAAGAGGACTGACACAGTCCTGTACTCAGCTGACTTTACATACACAGACTGAAGTGGTCAGGTGACCTTCAGCATAACATTAAGGTCACCTGCATTCAAGATCATCATCACTGTTGGCAATATTAGTCTTCACTCATACAGTTCACCAGCCATTTTTAATGAGACAGAATCCACTACTAATAAGATATATGCCAATATGTCCATTTGACCTTTCATGGTCATGGTGATTAAAAAAATAGTTATTTCCCTATTTGTGTTTAATCCCCATTATAGAATAACATTGCTAACATATACATACACCCTTGCCCATTTTTCCTGATATAGGATAATTTGTTTATAGTCAGGAAATGTTAGCACCACCATGTATTGACCAATTTCATTGAGATCAACTCCAGGAACATTCCCACTAAGTTTCAAGAGAATCCTATACAGTCTGGCAGAAGTCAGAAAAAAACACAAAACTTTGTATATAAATTATTCAAAAAAATGCAGCACCACCTATCGAATAAAAAAAAAAAGACCCAGGGCTCCCAAAAAGTGTCCCTATGCAATTTTAAAACACTTGACACAGCAATTTTGGTTTTGATGGTTTAAGATTTTACCACCACCAATCCATCAATCAATCAAGGAACAAGAGGATCATGATGATCCTGTGCTCTGCTGACTGGAATCTGCCGTTACAGTATTGAGAAGTCCAAAATGTAAATACAATGCTGCAACATATGCACTGTATTGTCACATATACATATACAGTGGCAGCACTCACTTACAGTTACAAAGTTTGATATCCCATAACTTTGTCAAAAATAAACATATCAATATTATTTTCTCAAACTTTCATTGTCTTAATTAAGTCCCACTATATTCTGATAAAATTTTAAACAATTCTGTTTAACCATTCTGGACAAGAAGTTGAAAATAGCCTTAACACACGAAAATTCATAAAAAAATAAGGAAAAATCGCAGCACCACTTGGTGAACAAAATAAGAACTAGTTGACCCTATGTGCAGTATCAAAGCAATTGGCCAAGTAGTACTTGAAATGAGGAAATTTTAATTTTTTTCAAAAAATAAATTTAAAAATTCATACAATAATAGACAGCTTATTGCATCGTCATCTCCTTCGCAAACTTGCTAGAGGTCCACCTGGGGAACATCCATGAGCAAAATCAAAACATTCCATGTAGCAGTTTTTGGGAAGCAGTCGAAAATGTAATAAGTCTAATGACAGACGGCCGGACAGTCGCGCCACCTGGTGACCTAAATAAGAACTAGTTGACTCCAGGTGACCTTAAGTGCAATATCAAAGCAATTGGTCAGGTAGTTCTTGCGACAAGAAAAACTTTTAATTTTTTCGAAAAATAAATTTTAAAAAATGGAAAAATTATTGCATCATCTCCTTCACAAACTTGGTAAAGGTCCACCTGGCCAACATGTGCAAAATTAAAATGTTACATGAAGCCGTTTTTGAGAAGAAGTCTAAAATGTAAATAAAATAGTGCAACATATGCACTGCATTGCCACATATACATATACAGTGGCAGCATTCACTTACAGTTGCCAAGTTTGATATCCCATAACTTTGTCAAAAATTAACATATCCACATTATTTTCGCAAACTTTCATTGTCTAAAGTCCAACCATATTCTGATAAAATTTTAAGCAATTCTGTTCCGCCATTCTGGACAAGAAGTTGAGAATAGCCTTAACACAAAAAAAAATCACTCAAAAAGGGTTTAAAAAATCGCAGCACCACCTGGTGGCCAAATAAGAACTCACTGACCCTAGGTGACCCTATGTGCAATGTCAAAGCAATTGGCCAAGTAATTCTTGAGATGAGTATTTTTTTTTTTCAAAAAATAAATAAAAAAATTCATTAAAAAAATAGAAAAATTATTGCATCATCATTTCCTTCGCAAACTAAGTAGAGGTCCACCTGGGGAACATCCATGTGCAAAATCAAAACATTCCATGCAGCGTTTTTTGAGAAGAAGTCGAAAATGTAAAAAGTCTACCGACAGATGGACGGCCCACACACACAAACGAATTCTATAAGCTCTGCAGACTGGCAAGTCAGCAAAGCTAAAAAATGGTTCCAAAAAATCTAAAAAAACACTGATGCAAGACAACTTGAATAAAATTTGTAGAGACCCATCCAAGGTACACCCCAAACCAAGTTTGAAGTGAATCTCATTGATGGTTTTGGAGAAGAATTTGAAAATGTGAATTACCATTGCAATTCCCATTGACATGCATAGTTATCAAAAGGAATGCATGCATTAACTGAAACATTTGTTAAGTCAGGGATAGGGACTATCACCACCCAGGCAACACTTCTGTTTGATCTACCCACAAGCTACTTTTCCATGTAGTTTCAGAATAATTTGATTGATGCTTTTGAAAGTAGTCAACAATAGCTTAACATGCAAAAATTGCATTTAAAAATAATAAAAAAAAAATTATAGCACCAGTTGTTGAAAAACTGTGGATCTAGGAGTCCCCAGAAGTATTCAAATGCAATGTCAAAGCAATTGGCCGAATGGTTCTGAAGATTTTATTAAAAAAGTACCAAAAAATACACAAAAACCACTGGGGCTTGACCATTAGAAGAAACTTCATAGAGAAGCACCCAAATTAGATTCCCGTTAAGTTTGAAGAGGATCTGGTGAACTTATTTTGGAGAAACTGAAAATGTATTTGTGGATGAACGACAAACGCTGAACAACAGTTACAGCCCCATCTTACACGTATAACCTCAGCTGACTGACAAGTCCATGGAGCTAAAAGAGCAGCAACGTGTCAGGTACTTGGCATGCACTTAAACTAGTCACAAATATATACAATTTACATGTTTTGCATATAAACATAAACAAAAAAACAAAAAAACTGTTCAAGCAGTTTGTAGATGTCTGGTAATTAGGAATTTAACTATGAACAATGAACTCTTTAACCAAAGTATAAAAGTTTTTAATGTAAAATTCAGGTAGCTGTATGAACATGCCAAAGTCTTAGGAATGAATGCAAGTCAAGAACATAATGCCACATGCAAACTGTGAGTAATAAAGTTACAACATACTGGGAGTGCTCTCTGCTTCCTGGCTGCACAGCTGCCCACCTTCTACAAAGGGTCACATAGGCTTTCAAAATTGGACCAGATAACTTCTGATGGTTTTACTCATTTCAAATGTCTTGATGTGAGAAAGAGGATCTTGCTAGCATAAGCTTTATACTTTACACGTCACACGACCAGCATGTCAGAGTAATTGATACTGACAATGATACACACAGTGACACTACAGGCCAACATTATGTGGCATTTGTGGTGTCCATTCTGTGTGTGTGTGCACACATTCATCTTTCTTTCCCTCTCTCTCGATGATGGATGAATGAATATGTATTTATCTATTAAAGACATCCTTGATGATCTAGATTTCAGCTGATACTTTTGGCTTCCCCACCACTTTCAAATGTGAGTCATAAAATGTTTTACTTTCATTTGAAAGATACATGGAGCTAAGACTGTTAGTAGGCCACCCTGCTTCCACAGCAACCACTAGACCTACAACAAACATACATTTCCAAAACGGCACCTTTTTCTCATGAGAAGGTGAACAATTTTTCATCATACAAGTCATAAACTTACATATATCTCTTCCCATCTTACCTGTACGAAGCTTTGCTCTGGCCTCCTCTCGTTTCTGCGTCACTGGGGGTTTGTGTGAAGACTGGGAGTTGGTGGTAGTGATAGTAGTACCCTTTACTGGCGACGGGCAACCTGGGGGTGGTGGGGGCGGGGGAGGAGGGGCTGGGGGAGCTTGAGGAACATCACCTGGCACAACTGTTACCTGCAAAAGACAAATATGAAAACTGACTTACTGGCATAGTTACATGTACCTACATTTACTGTGACTATGATCTTTGAACCACTCATAAAATTTCTGTAGTTTGGCTGGGAAGGGGGGGGGGAACCTGTTTTGGAAAACTCAGAGAAAAACTGACATCACTCTTATGTGCCTCTGATCTCCTAATAAGTGACTGGAACAAGCGAACCCTATACATTTATAGCATTCCAATACACTGTCCATAGAAAGCATCGATCTTGGTCTATTGCATTAAAGTGCCATGGATGCAATCCACCTTCTCTTACAAGTATACAATTTTTCAAAAATTCTTCTTGCATCAGCTATGCAAGCCTTCACTTTATTCTAAAAGAGAGACAGTCAGAGAACACTGTACTTAAAACATTCAGCTTATATATGTTTTACAATGTATGATATTAAATAAGCTGTTTATAACATGTACAAAACAAAGTCAACTAGAAATAAAAGGTTATGCTTTAAATTGCCATGAAGATTAAATTGAGTAATATTTCAACCATCCTATTTGACATGTTCTTGTTAAAATGGATATATTTTTGAGACCATTATTTGCTACTTCTGTCATTCAAATTTCCTATTTGACACAGTTGTTGATAAAATGAAACAACAGGCCCATATGGGCTTAATGCTCTGCTGGTACCGTGGCTACATTGCACCTAGGTCTTTATTTCAAAGTTATGAGTCCTCATGTGGCATCTGATTATGTTAAGCTTATGTGATTTAAGTGTCTCATTCGTCAACCAGATGGCATTTCCCTCCACATGTAATCATAGCATGTGCCAAGCCAACAATCAGTGAGTCCTTCATTTTATGTCCTCAGTGACCCTGGGAAAATAAGATCAAGGTCACCCAGATTATGTAATACAAGAGGCCCATGGGCCTGGTGCTGTCCTCACATGCCATTGATGTCCAAGCTACACGCTGCAATTACAAAATCACCTCTTTCTCAAACTTTACAGGCATGGTGACCTCACAAAAATACGTCAAGGTCACAAATCATTACTTAACATTCTAGCATTGGACATGGTCTAACTATCCTATAAATTTGGCAAGTCTAATCTAATTATGTTTCCAAATACGGATTGTTATATCTAATACATGTAACTCATTTTGGCTGATAATTTCTGTCAAATTATATGTGGCGCCACTAGCATCATTGGTAACTTAGATTTTGACCTTCCCCACAATCCCACAAAATTCCGCGAAGATCTGCCAAAAATTAAAGATGCTGGAGAGTTCATCAGATTTTCACATTTTGACCACTATATTACATAATATTGTAGGTGGCGCCACCAATATTAAATTTAATCCTAGATTTTCATACACCCTTTAAGTCCTGCACATTTTATTGGGCTGAGTTGAAAACTTGGACGGTATCGCTGTCACAAGATTTTTACATTGTGACCTGCATATTACATAATACTATACAGGGCTAGAAATAGGGCTTATCCGCTTGTCCGTACTAAGTGAAACTTGTGACGGACAAGTAAAGTTGCCAATGCACTTGTCCAAAATTTACATACAGTTCAATTAGAATAAGACTCCACTTGGTTGGCGGACAAGTGAAAATTTTTCCTTATTTCTAGCACTGCTATAAGTGGCACCACCAGCATTGTCGTTGACGAAGATTTTTATACACTTTGTAACTTCTCAATGCTGCATTGAGAATATTATGCCATATGGGCCTAACTCAAAAATTGAGGAGTGCATAGCATTCGTGAGATGACCCCTACATTTAAACTGGCTATTTGACCTTGACCTTTAACTCGGATTTAAAAATTGTTATGTTCAAAATGTGCGCTCCACATCCACCTTTCCATACAAGGTCTGTTTGCTCAAAGTGGGTAATAACTTTTCGAGTTATTTAGAAAAACAATATATTTGGATAAACGACAAACTACATGTGCGTAATAACTGGGTCATGGTGACCCAAAAAGTAGGTCACCAAGTACAGTTATATGTTCAATGTAACCAAGTACAATTTTGATCTGGAGGCTCAATTCTCTTTGCCATTGATGTCCAAGCTACACCCTGCCATTACAAAATCACCTCTTTCAAATTTACACGCATAGTGACCTCACAAAAATAGGTCAAGGTCACTGCTATTACATACCATTCTACCTTTGGCCATGCTCTATATATCCTACATATTTGGCAAGTCTAATCCAATTACCCTTCCAAATATGGAATTTTATACCTTAAAATACATTTTGGCTCCCAATTTCTGCTAAGTACAGGTGGCCCCACTATTATCACCAGTCATTTAGACTTTGACCCTCGGCACGAGCCCACCAAATTTGGTGAAGATCCACCAAAAATTAAAGATGCTAGAGTGTTAAATAGATTTTCACATTTTGACCCCTATATTACATAATATACTGTATTTCATTTTATAGGTAGCACCACCAATATCAAAACGGACCTAGATTTTGATACATCCTACAGGTTCTGAAAGTTATATTGGGCTAACAACAAACTTTTAAAGTTATTACGTTTACAATCCAAAAGTTTACTGACAGAGGGACAGAACGACAGACACATGGACATGGGGAATGCTATAAGCTCTGCGACCTTAGGTCAGCAGAGCTAAAAACTGGTGTGCATAGTACATGCATTGCAATAACAAAATAATTATTTTAAGGGAATGAAATAATTTTTTGGAGGGAACAGGATATCATTGCTAGGAAATGACATAATTTCATTTCGAGGGAACACAATACTATTGCAAGGGAGTGGAATAAAAATAACATTTTCTTATGTCCCTTCTGGGCAATATTGGACTGGCCCTTGCACAAATGTTTTTCTTGCGAGGGAATGAAATAATATTGCATGGGAACAAAATCAAAAATAATATTCTTGTATGTCCCCTCCAAGGCTCCATACATATCAAAAGCGCAGACATAATCTTTCATTAAAAACAAGCTTTTGCAGTAAAATTCTTTTTTAAAAGCTGACAAAACACGCGAAGATAGTAAAGGTGTGCAGCCACATTACAAGATTTGAAAGAGTTTCAAAGAAGAAAATTCATGCTGGTTTCCATGGTAACTTGCATCATGAGGCATGCATGCAAGCTGAAATGATTAAATTTACAGCAGAAAAAAAAATTAACATGCAAGTGTTGTCTGAAAAATCTGACACTGGGTACTGCTGGCTGACCAACTCTGTACAAACATTCACTGCAGAGTTGTTTGTTGCAGCACTCTGACTCCGCCTTTGTAAGGGTACACACATATATAGATGTCCATTTGCTCAGACACCACTTGTGTTAGGCCTTGCCTTTTGAGGAAAGCGATCATTCCTGCTGCCTTTCACACCCACCTGGAACACTTCGATAGAGCTGTGGATGACTCACCTGCACAGAAGATTTTACACTGAGTTCATATGAACAGCTCCCCCTCAGAGCTCTACCGGAGTCAACTTCAGGAGAGCTATTTGTAGCTGGCCAGGGATTTTGTTCATGGAAGACCTGAGGGACAGCATACTCACCGGGTTCATCGGCTGATTGCCAGGGTTGTGTACTCCATGTGCCCAGCGGTTCTGAAGCACGGCCATGTCAGCCTCTTTCTGTTGCTTCAACTTGTCAGCTATGTCATTGTTTTGCCAGCCCTTTTTTTGGCTCTGCATCAACTTCTGCTGGATCACTTTGGTGGCAGGGCCAACCTTAGATGAGACAACACTTTTGGTCTTACCAGGATGACAGATACTTGGACAAGCACACGTGTATACAAATATACATGTATGTACAATTATGCCAGTGAAATCCAGCATTCAGTGTGACCATTACAGTTCAAGACAGGGATATAAAGCAGCACTGTATATCAGTTTCACCTTTACAGGTCACTTGAGGATAAAACTAACAAAGCCTAAACAGTATTGGTACTTTCCTATCAGTATTTAATAGCAACCATATGCCTAGAATTCACCATTTGACATATATTATAATGGCAAAGCGTCAGTTTCACTTTTCAAGGTACAAGGTCAAATTAACATCAAAAGAAACCCATTGGATACTTTCCCATCAGTAGTAGTGGTAGTAACTATACATGTACACCTAGGATCCACCTACTAAGAAAGTCAATATGTCACTTATACTTTTCAAGACCACTCAAGGTCAAAATGTAGATCGACCCAACCAAGTTTGAAGTGGATCTGGCAAACACTATATGTGTTGAAAATTTAAATTGTGGATGCCAAGGATGGACTAATGGCAATGGACAAAGATCTTGTCCCATCACACAAGGTTCTGCTGAGCTAAGAATTCATTAAAAATCCAAAAGGCGCTGCAGACGGATGGATGACTGTCAGAGATCACAGACAACTGACTGCCTATAAGCTCAGCTGACTGACAAGTCAACTGCACTGAGTATGCATACAGAAGTGGATTCCTTCTACTTTAGTGAACCTTTGAAAGGTTTCTTTTTCGTCAAGTTGTACATAAGCTCCAGTCCTAGACTCACATGTTAGGCGCCCTTTTCATTTCTTCTTCAAAGTAACGCAAGCCTTCTAAGATAAAAATATCCCAACTCCACCTGATCTGAAAAAAACTGAATCCCTCACACTCAAAAAAGAGCACTTTTGGATTCACAGATTATGCACAATGGAACCTTTCAGTTTGAATGTCATGGGTAAATAGGTTCACTTGTCGAGTCTTATGCTAACTTTATAATTCCCAAACCTATTTCCCATGACATGGTTTGTTACACAATGCAACAGAATGTATATTCTGTTTTTTATCGCAGTGCACCTTTTTTTTTTAGAAAGAATACATATTGTCTCTCTAGGATGTGGAGGGCACAATTATACAGGTGAACCCCCCCTATATACATTCACAATTTAAATGAGGATTTACAAAGTCCATACCACATGTATGCAATATGGACATTATTCAGTAAGAACTCCATCTTACTTAAGCCAAATGCAGACCTATACTGCCCTTTGGTTACAAGCCATGACACTCCGGCCACGTGACATCACACCTGGCCAGACTCACATGTACCTTGGTCTACTGTCCTACGTACAGAGTGGACAGTTATTGACTCAAATTTTTATTGAGTGTCAGAACCCCATGTAACAAACGTTACTGGAGTCAACATTTACGTAGGGTATATAATAAAGAACGGATGGCATCTGCTAATTCAGTCTCTGATGAGCCCGGCACTGGGCAAAACCGGTCAGACTATTCCAACATACAAACCGGCACTTTTGCCTCCATGGCACTCGCCTGGTTGAGCACTTCTAAGATAAAAGTTGTCGTGCCCTCTTGAACGGCTGTGTTCAGACTTGACTTAAGGTCAACAGAGAAGCAGTTTTAACAAGCATACATGTACATCCTTCCTGCATTGCTTAATCTGCTTATCGAATCTGAACTCAACAGCAACAGTTCAATAATGTGTTTTTTTTAAAGAGAAGCTGAACAGTAAACAAGAGGATCATCTTAATCCTGTGATGTGAATTCCATCAGCCTCAATCAAATTATACTCTGGAGGATTTCCTGCAATTTTGTAATGCCATTCTGGGGTCAAAAACAGCTGCATATTCATGTGAACTGTTGTGTAAACAATTTTCATGGCAATTTTAGTGAAGTCATAAAAATATCCACAGTTGTACCAAAGTGCCAAAAATGTTAATGATTTGACTCCAGAGGGCCCTCCCTCTATGAAATACAGAGCTTTGAAAGCAAGGCCAGATCATGCAGCACATGCAAATAAGAGGAAAGCAGTAGATGTGTGCTCTGAATTAAGCAAATGTATTGGAGACATGAGGGGAAGTTACAGCAGGCAAACAGTTAAATTTAAATGTTGTTTTGACCTTTTTTGTGGCAAATACAAAACAATATGACTTCTAAAAAGCTTCACATGAGTGTCCTCGACACGCTGCTGTCTCGGTAGAGGCTGAAATTATACGCTGCCCTTGCTGGCTGATTGGTACATAGTTTACACAGGTCAGGTCGCAAGATGCTTCTTTGTCCAACCATGTGGTTACCAAAGGCCTTCAGCCAATCAGAGAACAGGATTGTCAGTTCAGGTCACTGTGAGATGTCCACAGCCTTGAATTTCATCAACAATCCAGTTGAACAGTGTTTGCCCATCTGTGGTTTCCATGGGTGAGGAAAGATTGGCACAATAAATTGTGGGCAATAACCTTGGAACATAATAGAAGACTTCATAACTCCTCCACAAGCCATTGCAGGTGCATCCATGGACCCTGGATTGCCCTCTACCTCAGTCTAATGGTTTCAGTTGAAGGCAATTCTACAGTTGTGGATGTGCCTGCAATAACTCATGTGTGAGCTACAAAGTCTCTACCTACATATAGTCTGACATTTACAGTACTTTGCTTTTCAGGTCAGATACTCATCTTGGAAAATTTGTGTTTTTCAAGCCATTTGAACTTACCTTTACAGGAGACAGCCGCTGCTCAAGTTCCTCAGCTCTATCAAGAACAGAATTGCGCTTCACTGGGGATTTGACTGGGGAATTAGCTCTGCGCAGGGCTGCAGGGCTGGGAGGTACACCTCTTGCAATGGGGTCTGGTCTCTTAACAACACTGCTGTCTTTACTGGCCTGGTTGACCCTTTTCTCCCAAAGTGCCATACGGGAGTTGACAGGTTGCTGTGTGGGCTCGTCTTTGGCTGGACTACCTGCAGGTTGCTGGTTACTTCGTCCACTCACACAAGTCTGAGCTGTCTTTATACTAGTTGTACTTGCTTCCTTGTTTGCTTGTGTAGATTTCTGTTCCCAGCTGGCCGGTCTCGCCAATGAAGGTTTGCTTGTTCCTTGATCTTCTGTGGTAGCCGCTGTGCGTTGCTGCCAGACAGCCATTCTGGCAGATACAGGCTTCATTGATGGATCCAGACTAGGGCGGGGGGCCACCTCTGTCTGTCCTTTCAACATACCACCATTTATTCTATTAACAGAAGCTGGACTCTCAGCTGTTGTTTTCCCAGCTTTCACAAAAAGGTGCCCGGATTCATCATCATCTGGACTGCCACGGTAAATCCTGTTTGCAGCCGATGGACTCTCTGTAGTGGTTTTACCTTCCGTAAAATTGAGCTGTCCCTCTCCTCCTTTCGTGACACTGCCAAGTTTGATGGTCAAGGTGCTGACCACATGTGTCTCCTCTGCAGGCGGTTCCACACTGACCCCCTTGACTGGAGAAGTAGGTCTGTCATGGCTGCTAGCTGAACTTGTCTGCATGTCGCTGCAGCTACCTACACTGCGAGGGGGCTTTACTGGGACATCATTCTCTACAGCAAATGTGCGAGGTGGCTTTGATGGTGCATCAAGTTCCAGTGGTACTGATGGAGGTTTGGGAGCATCACGCTTGTGGGGCTTTGTTGGTGATCCATGAGGCTGGGCTGACTCAGAACTGTCCAACTGAACCATCTTGGGTGGCTGCCACACTCTTCTGGGGCGATCCTCTTGTCTGAAACAATGTGATACATCGATCATGATATTTATGACATCCAGCAAAGTACTCCAAACCATCAAACTGCAGCAAACAGTAATCAATCTTAACTCTTTCTCACATTTCAACGTGCTTTTTTTAAAACCTGATTGACATTCCTGCATGCCAAGTTTCATGGTGATTCATTAACAAAAGGCCCAAGGGCCTATGCTCTGCTAGCACAGTGGCTACATGTACATTGCACCGACATCTTCATTTCAAAGTTGTAAGTCCTCAAGTGGCTTCTGAACATGTTAAGCTTATAAATGTGATTTTAGTGTGTCCTTCGTCAACCAGATGGCACTTCCCTCCACATGTAATCATAGCCTTTTTGTGCAATTCTTGTGATGCACATTGTTGCATGTGCCAAGAAAACAATGAGTGAGTCCTTAAAATGAAATATTTGTACTTATATAAGTATATACCCATGGTCAGACTATTCTCTACACAGCCTTGACCCTCTTACATGGCAGCATGGCCTGACCAAAGTGGTACAGGTGTATTGCCTATGTCTTAAAGAACAGGCACCAGGAGTGCAAATATGCTGCAGCAAAATGAAGACCACCCAGTGAACCCCAATTGATGGCAACTTACTTGGGACGTGGGTGGTGACTCAGGTCGTCCTCCCAGTTGTTTATGTTCTGAGCTAGCTGGGCCAGGCGTGTGCGGCGAGTTGCGGGGACTGGTTTGTCTTCAGCCCGACTCCTCCACGGTCCTTGGTCTTGTCCATGAGATGATGCCACTTTTAGGTCCATTGACCTGCTCTCTGGCAGAGAAAACAAAATCAATGTATAGAAGTGGAGTGCTACCCAGTATATACAGACAACCAGCTAGCACCTATACGTGACATGGTAACAAATACTGTAAATTTCGTTAGTTTTATTTCACTGTATTATAATTTTTTTTAATTATTTTGCTGATGGCATAAAACTGCAAAAATATAAACACATGGAAAGAGTATTTTAATATAAGATCAATTTGTTGCCATTTTGGCTTTTCACGGTCAAAATATTATTAGCAACACTAAACCAAACTCCATAGGTACTTTCTTAAGCCATCCTTAAAAGTATGTTGGTTTGCTGTAACATCTAAATCCAAGCTTTTTTGGAGGTAGGTAGGTAGGTAGGCCAAAAATTGTTTTGGCCAACATTCTCAAATTTTACAAATAGTAATATAGAATAATTCAGGATTTATGCCTTAAAAAAAAAAAAAAATTGGGTAGGCAGTAAATCCATTGGGTCGGTAGGGTTACGGCAAACAAACAATATTTTAAGGATGGCCTTATTAATGTTTAATAGTAACCATGGACCTAGGATCCAATGTGTACAACCAAGGTGTAACAAGCATATGAGATTTGCTGAGTCAGCAAAAAGCTTGAATTCTACTGAACACTACATGATGGAGATGATGGTGCAACAAGTATTCATTCTCTGACAGGGGGTGCATATATGCATCCCCTGTCAGAGCACTCCTCATTTCTTTTAAAAAGGAATGGGAAGTGCTATTACCAACAGTGGCCTATTGTATGTTAATTATATGCATGGGACATCCTGGTATTCATAGTCTCTTGTCATCTCAAGGAGTGATTAAAACGTACACCTCAACCAATGGTACCCTGGCCAGCACGCTTGGCTCTCAGAGATGAAAAGAAAGCTGATTATCACATGACCATAGAAAAATGACATCACAGCTGAAAAGTCCACCCAGGAAGTAAAAAGTGATCCACTTTTTAAGCGCCCTACATCAGCCTTTAAGGCTCCATTTGTGTTCCATAACATGTGGAACTGCATGTTTTGATCAAGTTCAGGAAGAGTATCAAACATAAACATATTCTGGTGTCTGTAAATTACTGTTGTGCCTTCACAATAGACATGTGGCCGTTTCACAAAAAACAAAACAAAAAAAAAACGGAACTCTCTGCCAGGCCTGCTAATTGAAATCTCTTCATAGCACCAACTGAGCCAGCCCTAATATTTAAAGTAGTGTCACCGGGTCAGTTTCACTGCTACATAATAATATCGTGGGTTGGATGCCTGCTGGAAATCCTGTATGCTAGAGCATGATACCAGAAATGTAAGACTAAACCTCTTTTGATGATAAATGGTGCGCCTTATAATTAGGGTTTACTGATAAAAGAAAAAGGACATCTGTGTTCCCATCTAGCAACAAAAAACCAACAAGCTCTATAGAAATACCATAAAAAGTAATCTGCAAAACTGAAATCATCATAGCATTAATTACCACAAATAGGTTACATTACCAGCATTGGGGGCTGGTGCCTGACAGGTCATGGGCTGAAAAACTTCTTGACATACATGTACCATGCAAAATGCAAATTCCACAACAATGGTCCTGTGACCTTGGTAAATAGCTCACGGTCGCCCGTTTCCAAACACAACCTTACCCTCATAGAGGACTCTTATCCTGTGTAATTTGAATGCTCTAACTCAAAAAGTTCTTGACATTCATGTATTGTGCAGAAAGCAAAATCCACTTTAATACCTCAGTTTAATCCGAAACCACTGAGTATGAAAAATTGAAAAGACATGGTAGAGACACATCAAAGGTACAGTGTTCCTTAAAGGTACACTGCCACCAATGTTCAAGAGAATCTAGCACACATTTTGCCGAAGAAATAAAAAATGGGAATTAGCATGAGATTGCCCATTGACTTACATAGTGATCTATAGGAAAAGTGCATCAGAAAATCAGAATTCCACAAGTGCCACCTAGTAAACAATTTGTTTGAACATTCATAAGGAACATTTCCACCAAATTTCAGCTTACTCTGAGTGACAGTTCTGATGAAGAAACCAGAATAGCAATAACACACACAAAAAAAATCACAAAAAAATTAGAATAAAATCACAAAGCCACTTGGTGCACAATTCAAAATAAGGAGTCCCTAGGAGTGTTTCTTTGTGATATCCAAGCAATTGGGTGAGCAGTTTTGGAGATTTTTTAAGATTTATTTAAAAAAAAAAAAAAAGAAAAAAAAATCATAAAAAACCCAAATAATTAATGGATCGTGACCATGTGAACAAAGTTGATAAAGCCCCACCCAAGCTACATTCCCACCAAGTTTGAGGTGATCTGGCCAGTGGTTTTGGAGAAGTAAAAAATGCCTAACGACCACATAAGGTCAGCTGACTGACAAGGCAGCTGAGCTAAAAATCAGGAATCCACAGCATTGCCACCTAGTGAGCAACTTTGTTTGACCAACCACAAGGAACATATGCACCAAGTTTCAGCTTAATCTGAGTGAAGGTTCTGGAGAAAGTCAAAAATAACAATAACACACAAAAAAAAAATCATAAAACAAATAGAAAAATTGCAGTGCCACCTGGTGAACAAATTACCAACTACAGTTCCATAAGAATGTTCCTCTGTGACATCAAAGCAAAGGAGTGAGTTGTTTCACAAATTTTTTTAACATTTCTAAAAAAATAAAAAAAATCATAAAAAATCTAAAAATCACTGGAAAGTGCCCATTTGAACAACTAAGTAGAGACCCACCAAAGGTACATTGCCACCAAGTTTGAAGTGAATCTGGCTGCTGTTTTGGAAAGGAAGTTCATTGTTGATGTCAGACAAAGAACCATAAGATAAGCTCAGCTACTGACAAGTCAGCTTAGCTAAAAAATTCATGAAAAAATAAAAAATCACTGCAGCAGGACCATTTGCAAAAAAGTTGATAGACCCACCCAAGGTACATGGCTAACAAGTTTGAATTAAATCTGGTTGATGGTTTTGGAGAAGAAGTCAAAAATGTAAATTAGCATTAGAATGGCCATTGACTAACATAGTAATCAATAGGACAAGGCATTTGCCGATAAGCACCCGAATTGAAAAAAAAAAAAAAAAAAAAAAAAATCATTAAAAATCAGGAATCCACAGCTGTGCCACCTGGTGAATAATTTCAAAGAACATATCCACCAGGTTTCAGCTTAATCTGAGTAACGGTTCTGTAAAAGAAGTCAAAAATAGTAAAAACACAAAAAATCATTAAAAAATTGCAGCCTCGCCTAAGGCCATATTCACAAAGAGTTTAATCTGATCCTGGATATAATCTTTATATGAAAGTCAATGTGCCTTTGGGCCTTGAACTACTGAATCGTTGGCCTAAACTTGCAGGATGAATTAATCTATGTTCTCTGCTGTAATATGAACTTTGGAATTAAAGTTTCTATTTTAATAAAACAATCTGGATTTAATCCAAATTTTCATCCTGGATCAAAATATTTAATACTGGATCAAACTAAGGTTGATTTAATTAAATTAGCCTATAAATCTTTAAGTTCATGTTGTAGCCAAGAGCATATATTGGCAAATCCTTTAATCAAACATTGAGCCAAGGATTAAATAGTTAGGCGAGCAAACCACATTGACTTTAATTTTGGGATTAAAGTTAGAATCAGATCAAATTCTTTGTGAATACAGCCACTGGTGAACAAATTAAGAACTAAGAGTCCCTCCCTATGAGTGTTCCTGTTGATATCAAAGCAATTGGGTGAGCAGTTTTGGAGAAAAGGATTCTTTAAGGTTTTGCCCCTAAAAAGAACAAAAAAAGGCCAACCCTACCAAGTTTGAAGTGAATCTGGGTCACTGTTTTAGAGAAGTCAAAACGTGAATTTTGGACAGACCACGGACCCTCACAAAAGCTTAGCTGACTCACAAGTCAGCTGAGCTAAAAACAAGACACACCTTCAATGCATAGCATTGACTGAAGGGTCCACCATTTGCTCAAATTATGTCATGGTGACACTAAAATCTAATCAGTTCATCTTGGCATGCTAGAAAGGCATACTGCCAAATATTAGCATAAATTGGAGCATTGTGGAGATTTTGCGGCAATGAGCCCTAACGAGCATGTAATTAGGCTTCCATTGCTCAAATTAGGTCATGGTGACACCAAAATCTAATCAGTTCCTCTTGCCAAATTTGAGCTTAATACATGGAGGCATTCTGTCGATATCGCCATAGCGAGAACGTGCACATCCAGACAGACTGACGGACAAACTGAAAACAAAAGGGTCCCCCCATGGGACAGATCCTTGAAATACAAGTGACATCCACAAACACAACAAACAACAAAAAAAAACAAACAAACACAGATCTAAGAAGAGTTGGATAAGTACTACTCCTTGCATACCAGATGGCTTCATGGAGCTATGAAATAACATTCTACAGGCATTTGGCCACCACCGCCCAGCTGACATCTCATTATTCTAGTTGATTTGTTCATCCATTAAACCATGTTATCTACTTGAAGCAAATATGCATATATCTCTTGATTCTCCCACAAATAGTTCTTTGTCGATCATCTTCAATTTTCCCTATCAGAGTACATGATTGTAAAGAACCTAGCTCTTATCACGATTGGTATCATTTAATCCTTTTCTGTCACAGCGACAGCCAGCTTTAGTTGTACAGATTTGTTTTCACTATTTCCTCCGCCTTTCCCCCAGCCAAAAATTTCAGGATATGCAAAAAAGTTAAGAGACAATGTTCCAAGGAAATAAAATTTGTTGCCAGGGTAATCATAGACACTGCTACAAAGCAAATTGTTAAGTTGAGCAGAACTGAAGGAGCAATCAATCTTTTTAGGGAACAGGGCATTCTCTCAGAAAATTTTAGGGTACATTTTACACACTGGCAGAAACCCTGCTTATACCTGGTTTTTAAAATACTTGTTACAAAGAAAAATAACAGCATAAATGTACTCTCTTATTAACCTCTTTGATGTCAAGATACAGGTAGTTTTAATTGCCGCCGGAAAAAAAAAATATGTGTAACAAACAGAACAATGGCAGGACTAAATCACTTCAAATCAAATCCCAGTTAAAATGGCAGCAATCAATAATCCACCTCTTAAATATTATGAGCCCCCCCCCCTCCAAAATCAACCACATGAAGGTAAGAAAGTTTTGACAAACCTTGTACCATGTTGCTGAAGTAGGCAATGTACATGTAATGTAATGACGTGGACTTACATGTGAAAGTTATTTCATTCATCTTGTGGTGTTCCTGTATTCATGCTTGGCATGTCCTGTTTCAGAAATGTTTTCCTATATTTAGATCATTTTATTTTACGTATCTCTACCCCTTTAGACCATCTATGTGGATGACTCAGATGGTGCAATAACAATGGTAATTACAAGCATAGTATCAGGTACTGGACTATTCCAGGATGCATATACACATGCAAAATACGCCATTTAACATTTATCAAATTTCCCTTAATGATAATTTTGATTATACCCAGTTGACCCTGCATCATTGTTTACCGAAACCACCCACCACAAAATTGTCATCATGGTGCAATAATTTTGTCCGATTAGCAGAATAGGAAACGGCCATCAAAGCACCGTCATCACGATGAACACTCAGTGACCTTCACATGAACTACAGTGGTACCTGCTCTAAAGACCACCTCCAATTTAAGACCGCATGTCTTTTTAAGACCACTCTTTCAAGACCCTCTGCTGTATTTACATGTTAAGTATACCTTCAATTTAAGGCCACCTGCAATATAAGACCAGTTTTTGTTGGCTGTAGGGGTGGTCTTAAATAGCAGGTACCACTGTATAGAGTGACACAATACAATTAGGTGAAACACCCAAGACCTGTTGACCCTGACACTATTCTCGCCAACGGTTGTGACTGAACTTTTACATAATCCTGTTCTTCTTTGACCCTTTCCTCCTTGACTTTAGACTGAGTCAACAGGCATTAGGTGGGCACTTTGTACCCAACAGAAGATAAGGAAAGCTGTTGACCTGGGGCATGTGATCTTGATAAGTCTCATCTCCAATCCTCAATTAGTTGAAAACAGTGAAGCAGATGACATTTGACTACCAGCCGGTTTTGGTCAGTTCAACAGGGCAAGGGTTAAAGTTAACTTAAACTGGCTGGTGTTAAGTACCCTGTGTTTCAATGTTTTTAATAAGGTGGGACATTCATTTGAAGTGTGGTGCTACTCTGGCTTGTATCACTCAAGATGAAAGTGCCCGTGCATGTGGCCAGATAACAGGACAGAACAGTTCTGCAAAAATTCAGCTTTTGCAAATGAGTAACTGTTTAAAACATAACGGCAACATTTTGTAAACACACATATTGAGTGCAATATTAGAAGGAATCATTACACATTTGGAATAAGTACTCTTTATGACTACAATATCAGTACCACCCTTGATGTACATCCACACTGCACATACATGGCAGATGACAGTCACCATACACTGCCTACCACCAGGATCAGAAATTTTGTCAGGAAATGGAAGCATGTTTAATAATGCAACAATAATGAAATGTTACATTGCATATTTTGTAATGGCCAGAATGACCTTAAGCCCCTTCAGCCAGAGAAAAAGTATGATGATCTATGGCAACCTTGATAACAGGTCAAGGTCATGGAATGCCAAAGTAAGCCAAGCATGCAAATGACACATCTATAATAGGAGAGGTCACAATTACCAATTATCTGTGTATTATGCTGAAAACACAATCCAATACACAGAATTCTTCAGGGCTAGAGATGTGTATTCCCATTGGATTGCATGCTAAATTAACCTCAAATTAAAATACTTTTAAAGATGCAAGAATAAAATGTTAAAATTTCAGCTATGTACATAACCTCACACAGATTTTGGGGTTTCTGCAAGGAGTGGTTTGAAAAGTATTAAGCTGTAAATTACAATGTAAACTAACGGGAACACACAATTCTAGCCCTGATTGACTGAAATGCCCTCTACAGGAGAACAGTAGTAGCTTCTGTTCTTGCTCTCTCCTATTTTATGCAGTACAAGTATCATGATAGTCACTCAAGTTATATTGCATCCACAAGGGTGATGGACAGAGTGATGCATAGACAGGACAATGACAATACATGTACTCCATCTAGGCAGATAAGGTTGAGGGGGTCAAAACAATTTGAATGAGAACTGTAGATGAGATTGGCTGATCAAGATCACATGCTCCAAGTGGTCAACTTCTGCAGCATGGGCTGGGCATTAACACCTATATATTGGCAAAGAAAGAAAGTTGTTGATTCAGTCTTAATTCAAGGTCAGAAGAGTTAACAGCAACGTACCTAGTTATATAAAAATTGCAATTTTGAGAAAACTTCAAGTCCCCTTCTGTCAACCGAGCCAGGTGTAAGTGTAATGATATAATTTAATAAACATGAGGACTGTAACAGTCCTCTGCTCAGCTGACCTTGCATGCACCGACTGAAATGCTTCTGTAACCTTCATAATAATATCAAGGTCACCTTTTTTTTTTTTAAATGAAACGTGACAGAACCCAATATTACCAAGATATATATGCCAATATATCACTTTGACCTTTCAAGGTCACTGAAGGTCAAAATTAATGACATCCAAAGAAATGTCATACGTATTTTCCTATTAGTATTTCAGCAGTCATGGGCCTAGTAGCTACCATTACTAAATTATCAGATTTGATGGTACTGCTACTGCACAGTAACACTGTTACCATGCATATATACCTTTAGTGATTTTTCTTAACTTTGATACATTGTTTTCTCTATTACCTGGTTAGTGCTAGGATTCACTAGTCACAGTGTGTTCAGCTTCTTTGGCCAAAAGCACTTAAATCTATTAATGAGCCGCACTTTCCTTTCTTGAGCAAAATTGATTCTAAATTTGTTCATCAGTTTGTTGTCTGGTGGTTACACATGTTACAAATGTGGTCATTACACACACAAAACAAAACAAAACAAAAAAAACCAACTTAAAATAAGAAAAATTCTTTTACAAATTTGGGCCAAAAGCTGGTAAATACACGAGCCAAATCACACTTGTATTAGCATATGGCTCAAGCAAGCTCAGCTGGTGCAGGATTTCAAAATTTGAAATACACGTAAAACCCACAAATCATACAAATGGCCCTAAAATAGGACCCAGAAAAACATTTTTATGACAAGATTTAACTCCGTGGCTGTCCCGTTGTATGTGAGCATTTACATGCACCACAGTGACCAATATTGTGAGTGTGACTCACCCTCTGTCAGATTAATTGGACCAATCCATGTGCTACCAGGGTGACGCACATGATTCCAGAGCAGCTCTATGCGCTCCTCCCCACTGATGTCAAATCTCGAACGTCTCTTTCGACCAGGCATTCTCTAAGTGAACAACTTCATACAAGTCTCATAAATGTGACCACAGTAAACATGTCTCATTCTGTACTTTAATTGACTGTATGTGTTTCTCATTGTTGTTACCAGTATGCAAAACAACAGAAACTGTGCCACAGCCTCAGACATCTGTGCTACGCTCCAGGCTGTGAACACATGCCTCACTGGATTATAACAGGTAAACCATCATGCAGCACTTTTTATGTTTGAGTGTACAACAGGGTGATGATTGCACTTAAAATCGTTCATATAGGTAACATTTCAAGGGAATTGCATTTGATAATGGAAAAAAAAAATGTTGAAATCTAGTATTTACAACACCCCCCTAAGCAAGCAAGGGGTCATGCAAATTTCACCAGGTTTTTTGGGGGTTTTTTTTGTATCATTTTGGGGGTCAGGCCTTAAGGGCAATTAAAAATGCTTAATTTGGGCACTGGTTTGGGTCACCAATTTGGTCAAAAAGTCCTGACACCACTAAAATTAATTTCTGATCATAGTTAAGCTCATTTCTTGAAAAATTATCTGCATGACTCCCTTGCAACTTTGTATAGTACATATATCTCTACAACCCTGTGGATCAGTGTTTGCAATATTGAGCCTCTGTGTGTTAAAAATTTTGGGGTGAAGGCATACCAAATTATATGTATAAAAAATGTTTTGGTTTTGGAAGTTTCAAGACATTGGCTGGAGCTTGCTTTTCTGCAGGGGGGATAAGTCCTGTAGCGAAGTTTTATACTTCATGGAACAGTATCATTTGCTCTATTATTTGGTACCAAACATATCTTGCTTCCATGAATCCTTGTGTGACATAATATAAAGTGAGCAATAGAAAGACAAGGCAAGTATATGTAAGTACATGATGTGCCAAAATGCCTTCAGGACCAGTTTTGCCCATAACTGAGCTCATCAGAGGTAAGCGAATTCTGTTCAACCCAGCTTTATGTTAACTAGTTTCAGGGAGTTGGTCTCTGTAACTAGTGAGCACAAGTCACACACACATGTAGACAATATAGATATATACATGTATATATATTTATCTCATCTAGTAAATTAACATCTAAAATCATGTTCAATTCGATGCCATCTGGCCTTGGTTGTGCAACTCATGCAAAAAATGCCGGACATACATGCATGTGCATTGATGGGTTCAACACTTGCAGGTCAAACAACATACTACAGTGGTACCTGCTATTTAAGACCACCCCTACAGCCAACAAAATGTGGTCTCATACTGCAGGTGGTCTTAAATTGAAGGTACATTTAACATGTAAATACAACAGAGGGTCTTGAAAGAGTGGTCTTAAAAAGACATGCGGTCTTAAATTGGAGGTGGTCTTTAGAGCAGGTACCACTGTACTTTCTACACCTATAGTGACATGCAGGGCTCAATTTTGGCGGTTGACCGGCTTAATTTCAAACAATCAGAAAATGCAAAGAACAGTGAACCCGTACCAAACTTGTAATATGGACCTGTGTCCAGCAGATTCTTTGGCAGACCAATATGACTATATGTGAGGTGGTGCTGGTCTCCCTAACCACCTTATAAAATTCTTAAAATCTAGCCCTGACATGCTAAGGTGGATATGATTCACAAAGGGTGGAAAACCTGCCTAAGGTTCTTGTTCTAAGTGTTTTTCTTTAAAAACTACTCAATGCCATTTAAAGATTTTTTCTGCTTAGAACCCTAGCTATTCATCATAGATCTATTTTTACACTGTCACACACACATACATACATGTATGTGACAATAAATGCATTTCTGCACCAAATACATGTACATATCCCTATTCATTATATTCAATTAACAACAATCTCTTCTCGTCTTTTCTTCTCCAACCTAATCTTGACCCATTCACATATTACCAAGAATTAATTGCAGACCAGCATATATCAATGCCCAAGGCAAGAATGGTGGACTGCCCCCCTTTAGTCAGGTGCCTCAAGACAGACACAAATGGTACATAAAGTGCAGCAGTAACAGGTGTTTTCATCATACTAGCTGTTCATCTTCATCCACATATACTGAAGCATGGAAAAGCAGAAAAATTTCACATATTCGTGAGTCACTTTGTAGTGAAGAAGAATTTGTCCTAGTTGGTGGGTATAGCCGGCAATAAATTTGTATGTATATTAAAGTGAGGGAAGGAGGCATATAACAATGATCTCTTGCAATCATAACTCAAGTTGTTGAAAGAAGTGTGCTTTACCTGGTCTGAAAGATTTAAAAACTGGAATTGCAAGAGGGAATGCAAGGTGCATTTTCAATAATTTTCCCTTTTAATTCTATTCTGTTGTTAACAACTGGGACCTAGGATTAGGGAAATTTCCCATGTTGACTGTCAGCTCAGCTTGTGGTTGACAATGTTTTGACATGTCCATCTGACCTTTGCTGATTTAAGGAAAATGGAGTAGTAACAGGCCATGTCAATTAACCCATTGACTTCCCGCTCATACATGTAGTACCCTGTACCAGGATGTCAAAATTAAACCAGCCAAAACCAGCTAGTGGTCAAATGTCGCCTGCTTAGTGTTTTCAAATAATTTTTTAGAGTAATGAAAAACAATCTGACTGAGAATTGTAGATGAGACCTATCAAGAATCACATGCCCTAAGTCAACAGCTTTCCTTGGCATCCCAAGGAGAGCTGTTGACTTGGTCTTAATTTAAGTGGGAAGGGTCAAAGATGTCATGTATTCCTATTAACAGAAATGAATACAATCTGAATAAAATCCTTCCAGGAAAAAAAAGCAATGACAAAGTCAATTGACTAAAAATAGGCCAGACTAACCAAAAATTAAGTCAGTCAATTAAATGTAATTGTTTATCTTTTTTTTTTCTTACTCAGTATACATCTCTGTACATGTGCCGACGTGAGAAGAATCAATTGACTCTAAATAGACCACAGTACGCAAAAAATCTCATTGACAGCAATTCTTTCCTCAGGATGAACCTGTACCAATTTTGGGAATAATGCATTTACGCACTGTACTCCAGTAACAAAGTAAACACTAAAACAGGCTGGTTTTCCAACAGAAAATCAAATGTCTCCCTGTGCGCCTTACTATTGTCACCCTTATTTTTATAAATAGGCATACCGATTCCAATGATCTACAGATTTGGTGTATATTGGTACTAATCATAGAAAACTTCAACCTCTTAAGTCATATTCTTCTGACATCACATCTGGGACTATTTTCAAGGAAATGCCCATGTGAGCTTGAAAAATAGACCAACGTCACACATCTACAGATATATAATAACACAATTTGAAGGTGCTACCTTTTAATAAAACATCCTTGATTTATCGCTTCTGCAGTTTCAATGAAGTGCTTGTGACCCTGAAAATAGGTCACGGTCATCCATCTATACTCCCAACCTAGTTCGTATTATGGTTCATAGTCATGCAGAATTTCAGCCTCCTAAGTCAAATCCTTGTGGAGTTACCATGTCTGCATGGATTTAAGATGAAATACCCATGTGACCTTAAAAATAGGCCAAGGTCAAACATCTGCAGTCACAAGCAAAGTCTTACAAGTCTTTCATAGAAACATAATCACACAAAATTTCAATCTCTGTAAGTCAAATCTTTCACTAGTGTGTCTGCAATGATTTTCAAAAAGTAGCCATGTGACAAACATCTGCAGTCACAAGCAAGGTCTTACAAGTCTTTCATAGAAACATTATCTCATAAAATGTCAATCTCTGTAAGTCAAATCTTACACTAGTGTATCTGCAATGATTTTGGAAAAGTGGCCATGTGACCTTTAAACGGGTCAAGGTCACCCATCTACAATCCCAAGCAAGGTCTTATATAGGAACATCTTCACATAAAATTTCAGCTTCCCAAGTCAAATCTTTCTTAAGTTATCGATTTCACATGACATGCCTATGTGACCTTGAAAAATATGTCAAGGTCACCCATCTGCAATCCCAAGCAAAGTCTTATATAAATTTCAAATCTTTCTTTCTTGAGTCACAATGACAAAATGCCCATGTGACCTTGAAGAATAGGTCAAGATCAAACATCTGCAGTCACAAGCAAAGTCTTACATAGAAACACAATCACACAAAATGTCAACCTCTTTAAGTCAAATCTTTCGAGTGCACCTGCAATGATTTTTAAAAAGTGGCCATGTGGCCTTGAAAATAGGTCAAGGTCACCCATCTTCAATCCCAACCTAGTTCATAATCATGTAAAATTTCAGCCTCCTAAGTCAAATCCTTGCAGTTATTGCGTCCTCGTCGATTTTAGATGACATGCCCATGTGACCTTGAAAAATATGTCAAGGTCACCCATCTGCAATCTGAAGCAAAGTTTAATATAGGAACATTTTCACACAAAATTTCAACTTCCCAAGTCAAATCTTCCTTGAGTTATCGCGTCCGCAACGCACGCAAAAACAATATGCCCCCCCCCCCCCCCGTTGCACGGGGAGACATAATGACTGAATCATATATCAGTACACACAGTACATGTAGGTCACAATGACCAGAAAATCTTACCAGCTAATATTTGTTTCATACAATTTATCTGTACTGAAACTGTAAAGAATCCATCCAGGTACTTTGATGATACATACATGTACCTTAATACTCAGTCAAACTGACTGTGACTAAATACATGTAGGTAACACTGACCTAAAAAACAATCATCCAACCTATCTCTTATAATGCAGCTCAGTGCCAAATTTGAGAAAAATCCATCCAGGCACTTTGAAGATATTACAGTAACAAAGTCAAATTAACAGTAAATAGTCCATACAAAAGGTCACATATTATCATTAGAGCACCATGACCTGAAAATCTGATCATCTAATCTTTTCTGGGCTAGCGCTAGGAATTTTTACCCCTTAGCCAATTTGGCTAAAACTACAAATTTCTTTTAGCCAAATTTTAGTCCAATAAATCTGACACATATAAAGTCAAAACGCACCCCCCCCCTCCAAAAAGACCTTAAAAATATTTTGTCAAACACACAAACATACATACTTACATCGTTTTAAAAATGAGTAAATTTTCTTTTCTTTTCTTCATTTACATTTTTTTTTCTAAAATAAAGTTTTAAGTTATGAAACTTGGACATATGATAAGTTTAGTGACCAAGACATGACAGAACTTAATTATATTATAATTTTAATTTATAATCCTAGTTTTGAAAAAATTGCACTTTTTGAGCCAATTTATGAAAATTTGTTCAGATAATGGTTATGATACTTTGATTATCATCAGTAATTAAATCAACACAAAGATATTTAAATCACTGCTGGTATATTTATCATAGCTAAATTTAGGGATAAAATATTAAGAGGAAACATTAATTTTCAAGATAAATTTTAATAATTTTCTTTCGGAAGAAAGATATCAGCTCATTCCAGAATAGTTTTTCTTTTCTTTTTTTCTTCCTTTTTTTTTTTTAAATAACTGGAGTTGACAGTGGTAAATAATGCTTGTAGTAAAGAGTTATTAATATATGAACAAAATTAAAACATTAGAGATAAAAAAGTAAGAAAATATGTGTATACAGTGGTACCTGCTCTAAAGACCACCTCTCGTGAAAGACCGCACTAGTTTTTAAGACCGGCATTTCAAGACAATGGCCTTCAATTTCTTTGTAAGCTCACCTGCTGTGAAAGACCACCTGTCATATGTGACCACTTTTGTCTGGCTTCAAGGATAGTCTTAAATAGCAGGTACCACTGTATTGCATTATGTTCACCTTGACAACAGACAAAATACTCTGTAGGTGTACTTAACCCTTAAACAGGCCTGTCAATGGGTAGGCCTTACATCTATTGAGAATATGCAGATATTATACACTATATTACAGCTTTAAAAATTTTGGCTGCTTGAATCAATATTAATACTTCCTTTAAGTCATTGTTAACAGAAATAAACTTCAAGTATCAAACTTCTGATTAGAAAAAAAAAAAAAAAACAGACAAATGCTTGTTGATTAAAAATCTGTAAAAAGATAAAAATACATGTACCAAATTTGCTGCCCATATCTGAAGGAACACAAGCGTTTTTCATTTTCGTCAATAGATGGCAGAACTACACATGTGCCAATGTCAAGGTCAACCAAAAAGAGCATGGCAGCAGGCAAATTTTTCACTTGTTTATTTCAATGAATTTCTTCACTACAAGGTATTTATGAATCGTGACAACTCTGTCTGTGGTCATTAGTGGATAGATACAATATTTTGACAAGGAATCCTATAATATGAAGGCCCAAACTCCTTCGCCAAATCTTTGCAGAGTTGTTGCATGCGTGTCAATTTTAGATGACATGCCCACTTAACTTTGAAAAATGTCAAGGTCACCCATCAGCAATCCCAAGCAAGATCATATAAAGGAACATCTTCACATAAAATTTCAACTTCCTAAGTCAAATCTTTCTTGAGTTATCACGACTACATTGATTTTAGACGAAATGCCCATGTGACCTTGAAGAAGAGGTCAAGGTCATACGTCTGCAGTCACAAGCAAGGTCTTACAAAAGTCTACATAAACAAGAAACATAATCACAAAAAACATCGACCTCTTTAAGTCAAATCTTTCAGCAGCGAATCTGCAATGATTTTTAAAAAGTGGCCATGTGACCTTGAAAATAGGTCAAGGTCACGCATCTACAATCCCAAACAAGTTCATATTATGGTACACAAAAAATCAACCTCTTTAAGTCAAATCTTTCTCGAGTGAATCTGCAATGATTTTTAAAAGCGGCCATGTGACCTTGAAAATAGGTCAAGGTCACCCGTCTACAATCCCAACCCCCCTTAAGTCAAATCCTTGCAGAGTTATTGCGTCCGCATCAATTTGACATGACATGCCCATGTGACCTTGAAAAATAGGTCAAGGTCACCCATCTGCAATCACAAGCAAGGTTTTATATAGGTTCATCAGGATATCACAGTGACAAAGCTGTGAAGAGTTGGTGCAGATATGCAAACAACTTATATATAATGCCTCCGTAATTACTTAGCGAGGCATAAACAGATACACATTTCGTCAATGCAGAATTTGCTGGGCCAAGAAAGCTAAATATTTAGCCTTCTTGGTTGGACTAGGGGATGAAACAAGCCACCTAAGGCCAATAAGTTGCAGGCTTCTCTCTCTCTCACATTCTCAAGCTTTAAAAAAAAATATTATTAGCCGTACCACTGTGCATGATCCCCTTCAATTTAGGAATCAATAGGAATATATATATATGTATTCACTCATGAGTGCCCAAAATGTAAAATCCATGAAAAATCAGAATTGCACAGAACCACCAGCTAGTGAACAAATTTATTTGTTTGACCTTTTCACTAAGAACATTTCCATTGGAGAGGCCAAAACTAAAAAAATTAATGAAAAAGTATAAGAAAATTCTAGAAGCTGCTGTTTAATATTATTAAGGTCTATGGGTCTCCAGAAATGTTCCATTACAATTTAAAAACAAATTGGTCTGGCAGTTTTTGAGAAACAAATATAAGTCTTACAAGTATTACAGCCCGGAAAAGGTCTTAATCAAAGTTCTGCTAATCAATACAATGATCCTCCTCTTATAAGGCCCTTCTCACCAAATGCCACCCCTCTTGAAAGGCCAGCATTCTTGTGCAGAAAGTATGGTATTTCCATTACATTCTCACCCTGAAGAGAGCCTTTCCCCTGTCTTATTTCGGCTACCTTTTGGCTGCATTTGGGGTGGCCTTATAAGAGAAGGATCTCTGTAATTGATATTTTTAACAAATACATATATATATATATATATATATATATATATATATATATATATATATATATATATATATATATATATATATATATATAAACACTTGCACTATTCATGAGCTATTCGAGAGCCTACAGCTCAAAAAAGGTACGATCTGGCTAATAACATACAGTAAAAACCCCGAAAAGCAATGTCAGGGCCAGAATTTTGGTGAGATTCCATTCTCGTTAAGATTCTCCTAAACTTGTCTTTCTTTAAAAAGAAAACAAATTGATAAAAATCCAAATAGATGCTCGCAAAATTTTACAAAGTTCTGGCCCTGGATGTCAAGGTCCAAAACTCACTGGAGCATGACCACTTGCACCAAATATGTACAGTGGTCTCCGTCTTGAGAGGCCACCTGCCTTGAAAGACCACTTTTGACAGTTCCCTGTTGCTATCTTTTCCAAGTTATTGTACCTCTAATGAGAGGTCACCTGTCTTCATAGGCCACTTTTGGGCCTGGCCTTGGGGTGGCCTTTGAAGACAGGGACAACTGTTTAAACTTATATATGATGTAAATCCATGCTACCATATGACACAAATCTGGCCAAAATTATTTCAAGTAGGGTTACAACCATACATGTTTTTTTATGGTATGATACGTATCTCGATATAACGGTCACAATATGATATGTGCAGCTGAATAATGGATATAAATCACATTTATATCTTCTTTCCATCACTTATTCTAAATAACCCATGTGTGAGTATACAAGAACAACGGCTTAATTGGACTGTTAATAACTAAATACACAAGTCAAGCCCCAGTGGCCTTGCCTGATGTCCTGCAAGGGTGTGGGTATTCTACAAAGAAATACACTAGGAAGACGTACATTTTCCTTTAAAAATTGCCCACAGAAACCAGGGATACACTTTGTATGGCAAAAAGTTGAAACGAGGGTTTTTCAGTCACTTTTAGTGCTTTACATACTTAAAATCTGACATGTTCAGTCAATGGTGGAATATACATTTTAGTCAAATTTATCAAAGTTTGCAGGACTTTGTATTCTATTGTTCTTCATGTTCACTCATGCAATTCAGGCACATACACTATTCACTCTCTTAATTTTTTAAATTAAAGATAGATTTCATATTTGCCTATGTAAAATAAGATGATAAATATTTCAAATGTAAAATAATTCAGAAATGTAAAGCTAAAAAGTTGAAATGCCTTACAATGAAATTTATTAAATTTTATATTCTTTAAAAATTTGTGACCTAGATTATGATTAATGTGCAAGTGAAATATCATCACCATTTACTTTCTTTGCTGTCATCATGTTCATGTGATGCCTATCAAATTCAAAGTCTTACTAATTAAAAAAGTTCAGCAACATATCTAAGCTAAATATTTCCATCAAAATTGAATTAACTTTCTTTGCTGTCATCATGTTCATGTGGAGCCTATTAAATTCAAAGTCTTACAAATAAAAAAAAGTTCAGATACATATCTAAGCTAAATATTTCCAACAAAATTGCTGTCAAATGATATTATGAGCTACTGTTTTATAACTAGTATTAACAGTACTATGTTTTATCCTGCTGTTACTTATTCACCTATACATTCATTTGGAAATTAAATGAAACAAGGCTTAATGTTGGCCTGTTGAGCTTTGAAACCCTTCAATGCTGTTTTGGCAGACAGCAAAATACAATGCAACTAAGATGAGGGTGCTACCCCCTATTCAGAACTGATGTAACTACAGTATGGTGTCACAGTATTTGATTACAAGTGCACATGGCTGCATGAAATTAGGGGTGTAGATTTTGGTTTTACTCTGCACATTTTAAAGGATTTTATTACCATAATTTGTTCACTAACAGCTTGATATCAACATATATCAAAATCATATGCATTGTGGAAGTGCTTGTTGATATTTAGAGCCTTTGATGCAAGCTGCAGGGCACCATGTTGCTGGTTGCTCCTCCCATCCCAAACTATTTCTTTGCCCATTGGACTGGACACCAGAGAATAAAATAAATAAAAACTGACATATGTTATTGATTCTGTTGTTAAACAAATTTTGTTGCCGGTATATGGTAATGAGAAAATCACCATTCAATATGCATATCATGGCTTCTTGTATCGCGATGCACCTTTGAATTGTTTCAGCTCTAACTACAAGAAATCTCCATGTTAAACTCTCCTATGAAAACTTTTTTTTCAAGATTTGAAAAATTCATAACAAATCCAAAATCACCGGAGGGTAACCATTTGAACAAACCCGGAAGAGACCTACACAAGTTACATTGCCACTATGCCATTCCAGCTGACAGTTTCTTCAGACAAGTTGAAAACACAAATTATAGCATTAGATTGCCCATCGACTTACATAGTAATCAATAGGAAAAATGCATTTACTGAAAAGTAACAGACTTGAAAAAATCATTAAAAATCTGGAATCTATAGCAGTGCCACCTAGTGAACACCTTTGTTTGATTCTTCCACAAGGAACATATCCACCAAGTTTCAGCTTAATCTCAAGGACTGGCCTGGAGAAGAAGTAAAAAAACAGCAAAAACACACAAAATATTAATTAAAAAAAAAAAAAAAAAAAAACTCGTGAACAAATGAAGAACTAGGAGTCTCCCTGTGTAATATAAAAGCAATAGAGTGAATGGTTTTGGAGAAGATTTAAGATTTGCAGGAAAAAAAAGCACAAAAAATCCAAAAAGCAATGGAGAGTGACTTTTTGAGCAAATCTGCTGGAGACCCACCTAGGAACATTGACGCCAAGTTTGAAGTCAGTCTGATTGATGGTTTTGGAGAAGTAAAAAACGTCAATTAGCATTAGAATGCACATTGACTTACATAGTAATCAATAGGAAAGAAGCATTTAGTGATACAAAAAAATCATAAGATATAAAAAAAAAAAAAAAAAAAAGGCAGTGCCACCTGGTGAACCAATTCAGAACTAGATATCCCCAGGAGTGTTCCTGTGTGATATCAAAGCAACTGGGTGAGCAGTTTCAGAAAGATTCCTTAAGATTTCCAAAAAAAAGAACAAAAACAAAACCAAAAAAAAAAAAAAACTAAAAACCACTAGAGCATGACCATTTGATCAAAATTAGAGACCCATCCAAGGCACACCCCTACCTACTTAGAAGTAAATTTGGCCGAAAGTTTTGGAGAAAAGTCTAAAATGTGAACTGTGGAGGGACAAATGAAGGACTATCCAATAAGCTCACCTGACTGATAAGTCAACTAAGCTAAAAACTATCGATTTTGTACAGGCCTTTCCAGGCTTAGAACTTTTTAGCCAGCTCTTGTACTTGTATGCGCTTACCTTTTGTCAACAAATCAGGCCTCATACAGCAAGCAAATGTATTACTGTATTTGTACGTTGTTATGACTGACAAAACAGATATTTGGCTACTCAGAGCTGCTTTTGCCAAATCAGCATCAGTAGTGAAATGAATAACACACACGAGATATGCCACAACACCCAAGGTTCTTTGTCACTATACCTGCTGCTGCATCCAAGTTGCCGCAGTCTGAGGACAGCTGGTTCAGCCGAGAGCGCACACTGGATATTGCAGGAGTATCTGGCTTGATCTGTTGCTCCACAAGACGAACACAATGCCTCTTGTTTGGGGAGTCTATTAAGGGCAAAAACACAGAAACAACCATGCTCACATTTCTACCAGACGAGAAAACAAGCGTTTCAAGCATCCACTTGCATAACCTATGAAATGGATACTAACATTCTCATTTTTTCTTAATGTAAAAAGCAATGTCTTCACCAGATGAAGGAGGGGCAAATACAATACAACTGTACACATTTTTTCCTGACACTACATTGCACATTATCAACCTTTGCTTGTGCACATATCTAGTGAGCCCCCCCCCCCCCCGGAATGGTTAAGAGTGCTTATTTTGACTACCCCAAGGGCAAACTGGCAACCTAATATGCCCTATGCCACAGATTTTAATGGTTTTGCAGCAGTTACGTAGACCAAACTAAGAACATTTTATTTTGCAATTTTACAGTTTCAGTTATGTTACATGTAAAATACGGACACCTGAGGTGCCATCTGAGCCTGGAATAGTTTAAAGAAATCCAAAATGATACTAAACTTCACTTAAACCTGATTCAACACATGTGTCAGGACAACTTCAACTATTGAAAATTTTGTATGCCACACAGGATATTAATCACTACCCCCACTCGAGATTTTTAATCCCTAATTTACTTGGGACAAACCAATCCAGGAAGAATTGCCCACCAAGGATTTCCCACGCACAAGAGTGTTTAGCACTATCATCACATTTCTTTATTCTGAATCACATCACCATCCTGCACATGCCATCAGAAGCTCCACATTCTCGTCAACAAGAAGTTGACGAACGCATGGAAGAGATCTCTCTCCACCTCAGTCTGTGACGTAGCCCCCTTCAAGTTTAAGATGAGCATTTGCTCGTGTGCAGATGGTTAGTGAGTTTGGCTTGTGATATAATGGGAGTTATTTTTTTTTTGTATGAGACAATGAGAATAACTAAACACTATGCCCTAGAAACTGTTTTAATAACATTTCTAACCATTGTGGAACCACCCATGTTAGGTCCCACATCACCCCACTATGTACAATGACTGATCCTACAGTCTATAGGATTCTCTTTCCATATTTGGGAGAGATTCCATGTTCAAAGGCTTTTTTAACTTCACTGATGAATGTGGATAACCAATCACAATCAGGACGTCACGCTCTTGACGTTAAAAAGGATATATACGTAAAGCCCTTGGTAACGGCAAAGTTACAGTGACGTATATAAGTGGGCCGCATGGCAGTTAGTCTCCAGTCCCTGATGAGATCCACCTTGATCGAAACTGGTCGGACTATAGCTCTGTGTACCATGCCTCACCGAGGCCTTTGCCCCGTCTCACCCCCCCTCCCCTATAATGGGAGTTAGTTATACTAGCTCCATGGCACAAGTCAAGAGAACACATTGGCCTGGTCCATCAAAGTCCACTGATAAAGCATGGAATTGGTTCTCCTCATCAATTGCACCACTATCTTCCCCAGCCTATGGCTCAGAGAGGCACTCTTTGTCAGAGGATAATTCTGGGGAAGTGGATTCCTATTCATACCTCAATGGATCCAATGGTTTGCCATCATAGTATTACATGCATCTCTAGTACTGGAGTGTGCAGCACTGATCCTGGCATGTTTTCCTGAATTTACATTGGCAACATTATGTAAACACAGTCTGTACATGTACCTGTGTCAACTGTCCAGGGCTAATCACAGAATATATAATTAGCTAACAAGTAAACCCATTAAAATTGCTTTTGTTTTGATATGTTGACAAAGTTTCACTAAGAATGTTGTTATTTTTGGTTAACAAATATATATTTTAGAATATTATATATTTGAGAGGTTTTTGCTTTTTAACAAAATACATGCTTACATTGCACTATCCATGAGCGTATGGTTGAAAATAGACATGATTTGACTGATCATATTTTGCTACCTTTACACAAACTTGCTAATTACATGTATATTTTTAAAACTTACTTATGTAACTTAGGTTTAGTAAATTTGTATCTTTCTAACACATGAACACAAATTGTATTTAACTTTACCATCATCAACAGGTTTTTCAGAAACAACCACATTGCTGCTGAGGTCTTCTGCAAGAGGTGTTCTCCTCTTACGTGGTGCAGCAGTCGGACCAACTTCTGCCATTTTTTTTGCCAGATTTTCTCTCCTCTGACGGGTTCGCTCCAACATTTGCTGCAATAGGAGAGATCACAAAATAAAAATTTTACGTATTCAACTGAATACAGGAACCAACAAATGCTAATGTTTCATCCATTGGGCTAAAAAAATTTGCAAATGGCGTATTAATAATTGCTTGCAGGCTAGAGTTGTGTCGTCTCATTGCATTGCATGTTAAAGTAACCTTTAGCCAACTGGTAATTTTTTATGCTAATGAATCGTGATGATAGAAGATTTTCACAATCATTTAAGTTTAAATACAGTACATATATTCCTACAGGCATGTGATTGCCCTTTCAGGATAGGATCTGGTTTTGTGCAAAATGTCTGAAAATTGTCAATATAACAAGGAAACATGGTGCTTTTTAGGCAAAAGAGAAGGGTCTCAGAAAGACAATTGGGAAGGATTCAGACTTTTGGAGGGTAAATCACATAACTGCACCTATATTTACCATGAAAAATTTGGTGCTTCTATACACAGTGGTTTTAATTTGTAACGTTTCTTGAACTTTGGTTAAAACAGAACAAATAATAACACACAGGGCTCCATAAAACCCCAAGTCCACTAGCAAGGGACAAGTCAAATTTGAATCTGGGCAAGTTTGAATCTCAAAGTACACACCATGAAGACAACCAGGAATTTAGACTTTTATAACAGGATTTGTTTAGATTAGAAGTCAAGTTGGAACCAGGGGCTAGTAAGAGTCCCTAGTTACTAGCCCTGAGGGCTACAGGAGATAAAAACAATTGAAGAGCCCTGTGATATATTTTTTTTGCAAGGATGATATGCCAAAACGGGGAAAATAATAAATCGATTTACCACAAAATACCTGTGTATATTTGATTACATATTTGTCCATAAATTAGGGGAAAAGTAGTTTTTGTCAAATTTACAAAGGTCTAAATGACCCTAACTGCGAAACTTGAAAACAAACATATCTGTCTTGGTGACTTTTTTTTAAAAACAGAACTGACTTTCATGTTCAGGTGACCATATTCTGAGCTTGTCAGGGTTTATTTAACTTTTCCATTAAACAAGGCAAAAAAATACATATGCACAATCTCCTTGTTTCTGATAGGCTGAGCAAACTTGGCAACATGTACCCATCCTCATGGAAGACAAGAGGAAGCAAATTAAAATTCAAGGTGATAATATTAAAGAAAAGATCAACTTACACAATCTAACAAAGAAAATGATCAAAATTCTTTGAGTATTTCACAACATAGATGTGCAGTTCATTAGGTACCCCAGACACAATAGCTGCAATGCCACTTTTAACCCCCCCCCCCCCAACCGACAAAAACCGGCTGGTGGTCAAATGTCGTCTGCTTCAGCGTTTTAAACTGATTTCAACACCAATGAAAAACAATTTGACCGAGAATTGAAGATGACCTGTCAAGACAACATGACCCAGATCAACAGCTTTCCTCGACTTGGTTGGGCACTATTAAAATGCCCAACCCATGCCGAGGAAAGCTATTGACTCAGTCTTTATTCAAGGGGGAAAGGGTTAAACCTCCCCCTGTTTCCAATAGGCCTTTTTCAGATGCTGCCTTTAACATTAAAATTCCTCTTAAAATGCTGTTGAACTTGAAGATATTTTCCTACATTGTACACCTTTCCTAATTAAATATATTTTTAAACACTTACTGTATCAAATTTGGTTTTTCTTGGAGCTTTTCACAAATTTGGAAGAAAGCACCACAAAACTTTGCATTTGAAGACAATAAAAAACATGAGAAAACCCCAAACGTTCAGAGATTTTTTTATTAATATTATGAAATATTACACGAAAAAAGGGGTATAGTGATGATGGTTCATTCAGTAGGCCTAATCTTGAAAACATGTGACCAAAAGTTGCTTATAAATGTGATTTAGTAGCCATGGAGGAATGAGTTTATTTATTCCTCAGTGATAGAGCTGAACTTTCATTACCATTACATGGTTCATACACCTATCTGGCCACAAATTTCAAGACTTTTCCTGACTGATTTGTCCAAAATTCCAAACTTTGGGTTACATCAGGGCCAACACGTAACAAAAATAAGACATGTCATTTAACTACACTTGCACATTTCTGTCGCAAATGAATTAAAATACCCAAGACCAGTCTGAGTACAAAATAAGATTTTCCAAACTTTTCAAGACACAAGTGTGTAATTCAAGACTTTTCAAGACCTGGTGGGCATGACCTGAAATTTCAAACTTCTCCAAACTTTTCAAGGTATGAACCCTGCATTATAATATTAGAGCGCAGGACTCCTAAAGTTCAATTAGACCCAAGACTCGTAGGACCATGGAGGTTCTACCTCCATGACAGGACTAACACTAAGCAGGTCGGAGCTGTCTGTCAAAAATCTTAATGCATGTCAGTACAACTGTCTGTCAACCTGACTAAATATTTTTGACAGTTCTGTTTACTTGTCGATTGTCACTTTGTTCATTACTATACATTGTATGCATCAAGTGCTATTCTTCACTTGTGTAATTTGGATAAATAAAAATCCTGAAATCCCATCCGTTCTACAACTTAAAAAGACACGAGTAGCCGTCTCGATTCTGAGTGATGCTCCTTCAATGATTATAGCAATTAGCATAGCCATAGGCCTATAGCTTGAGAAAGCCATGTGATCTACCAGTTTGTCAGTCCAAATAAATGACACTTCTCTTCGTTAACGTTATTCTGCTAGAACGGCTCGATTTAATGAATGGCTAGATTCAAATTAGGTCACAACAGTGTTCAAACCGTCTTGCTATCACAAAACGGCGCCATGAGCACACTGGAGCACATATGATCAAGGCTTCCAATAACGTTTCATCGCTGCATTGATCTGCAGTATTGTCACCAGGCTGTTTTCAACAAAAACACCATATGAAAATAGCTGATATACTTACCTGAGTAAATGGATCCATTCTCAAATTCTTTCTGTCTCGTCTTGTATCACAAATACATCAGAAAGCAGAGTTGTTTACGCGGATGATCACAGGCCCTTTCCCAGTCCACCACTGAATTCAAATTTGGCGGTTGTAATCTCGTTCGGCCATCTCGTTGGCTATCGCGAGAAATCTTGAAAGCCAGTATCACGTGATACGTAACATGATTCTTAGAATTAGAAAGTAATAATCCAAAGAAAGCCCTCGTTGTAGCGATTTTTGTTGTTCAAATCAAACGATACTAGATAGATCACTTGTATCCAGACACTGTATGTGATTTGGCATCAAAATAAATAAATCTAAGTTTGAAGGCAAAATTTACTTACTGTCGCTGTGGCCTGAGACCAAGACAACAATCTCAGTTGTCTTGGTCTCAGCTGTCGCACAGCCTGTGCCCGATGCTCTGAAGTTTCGATTTTGCAATCCCCGAGGTCCCGTTTTGGCGCATTGGAATGCCATATAAACTTCACTTAATGTGAATTAAAGGTATTTTTTTTATAGAATATTAAAAGATATGTATGGTAATGTTGAAACCTGTGTCAAAAATATAGGCAGCAAGTGTGACAATATGTCTACTACAAATATAGGGGTAAAACAGGGAGATGTCCTCAGTTCCTTGTTGTTTCACCTTATCATTAATAACAGTCCATCCGATTTAATGATCAATGAGGACATTCCCCAGCTAGATAACAGACCTGCAAACTGGCTTGTGCGTGCAGATGATTTGGTTATTCTGTCGACCTCTGTCAGGGGACTACAATTACACTTGATTAATTATACATGTTCTGCACTAAATGGCATCTTAATGTAAACATACAAAACAAAAGTCAAAACAAAACAAAACAAAAACAAAAAAAACAAAACAAAACAAAAACAAAAACAAAAACAAAAAACCAAAAACAAAAAAACAAAGGTCATAGAGTTTAATATACAAGGCAAGATGGGCGTATCTTTAACTATGGAAGATAGAATATAGACAACTTAAAGGAATATCACTACCTTGGAATTTTAGTATCTGCAAGTGGCTCATTTCTTCCTACTATGGAAACTTTGTATAAGAAAGCCCAAATAGCATTATTTAATTTTAAAAGTTCCATAAATAATTGTAATATTATTCCCAAATTTGCCAGGCGCGGATCGGGGGGGGGGGGGGTGCGGGAGGTGCGCCCGCACCCCTCCCCCTTCCCTTAAAAAAAAAAAAAATATATATATATATATATATATATATATATATATATATATATATATATATATATATATACACATTTTTTTTTTAATTAATACAAGTGGTCAGACAATGTCTGGTGGTCGGGCGGGGGGAGGGGGGGCTGCGGGTATAGTATTGGGGGCTAAGGGTTCACAGGACTTTTCTCCACTCCAGTCGGCTTGATGATATCACTGGTAACACTCATCGCCAACGCGGTTCCCTGCGACCACAGCCGGCCCAGTGTCCAAGCCTCCTCTACGATAAAGCAAATGCATTGAGAATTACTTCATTCCAGTAGTGACTATTCAGTTTAATACATGGTATTTCAGGACCTCAGGATGAATGCCTATAGATTTTATTGGTTTTATGATTCTGAGATTGTGATCCTATTTTATTCCAGTAGTCATGATTTATTTTAATGCATTGTATGCAAGGAGCATTGGCTGGCAGCTGCAGCTTCTTATTATGTGCCAACCCAGACATTTTGTTTTTCCAAGAATTCTTTCTTTCTGTCTTTCTTTCTTTACGACCAGATTTGTCCGCAGTTTTTCTCGGACCCTACTATTCCGAAAACCACCAAACTTGCCATGGTTACTGACCTACCAGTGAAATTAGGCACCTGACTTGGAATAGTCATGATGTTTAAAATTATGCAAATGAGGGGCACTTAAATTTTAAAAGTTCCATATCTTCCAAACTATTGCAGATAGACACAAAGTTCTAACTTACACATATAGGTTTGAGACAACTGGCAAATCCAATAACACACAAACAAAACTTGAGGAATTTTGATGCATGCTAAATTCACCAAATTTCTCCCCAATCCACATGCAGGCTTTCAACTGCCAGCTGTATGACCTATTGCTTGACCTCTATGGTGCCAGGCAACCATTTTGCATTCATAATTAATTGGCTTGAACCTGTCTCACAGCTTTCTGTCCATGCATGCTGAGTGTACGCTTTGGAAGGTTTGGGTCTTGTAGCAAATTGTGGTGTGGTTGGGGGGGGGGGGGGGAGACTCCCAACAACTGTGTGATGAGGTTCTCAATAAAATACAGAGAATCTCTTTCTGTTCATGCAAAAAACATATCTGTTCCATGTTCATACTAATGCTGGGCAGAGCTGTAAGTATATCATGACTGAGACTGACCAGTGTGGTATCTGGTAGCTGATCTGTTTTTGCCTGAGGCTAGGAGTCTGCAGGGCTTATCAGTCCCAAGAGATCAGAGAGACTGGACTTCTAGGCAGAACAAGCCTGGCAGAGTGTATCCTATGTTAAAAATAGACTACATACAGAGTTTACAGTCCTCAATGACTGTTTTCATAACTTGAAGTATTTTGAAAAAGTGTGTGGATTTGTGTCATCTCACTGGACACTTTCATGTCTTTGTTTTCTTGTATCCAGTGAGATGAAGCCTGTTTTTCATAGCCAATACTGAGTCAGTATAGTGCATGTCTTTGTTCACAGGCACATGTACATCATAGTTTTGTGACAGCATCTGTTTAAATTTGTTTATGTAATAAAGGAACAAAGACAGTTTTGTATTGCATGTATACACATCCCTCTGAATTATAATATGTATACACTGTACATGCACATATACTTATCAATACTCTCCAGAAGGACTGGCCCTCTCAGGAGTGGGCACTTTTCTCGGGTCACGAGGGTGCTCACTGTAGAGAGGTTTCACTGTACAGTGGTACCTGCAATTTAAGACCACCCCTAATGCCAGACAAAAGTGGTCACATAGGACAGGTAGTCTTTCATGTCAGATAAATTAACAAAGAAATAAAAAGGCCAATGTCTTTTTATCTTTTTCTTTCTTTCTTTCTTTCTTTCTTTCTTTCTTTCTTTCTTTCTTTCTTTCTTTCTTTCTTTCTTTCTTTCTTTCTTTCTTTACGACCAAGTTGGTCCAGAGTTTTTTTTCAGACACTGTTTTTCCAACTTGCCATGGTGACTGACATAACCAGTGAAATTGTGCATCTCATTTGGAAAAGTCATGATGTTTAAAATTAGGCAAATTTTAGAGGCAACAAAAATTTTAAAAGTGCCATATCTTCCAAACTATTGCAGATGGACTCTAAATTTTAATGTGCATATATGCCTTTGTGGCACTTGCCACTATAATTGACAGTATAGTTGTAGAATTTCAAATTATGCTAATAAGGGGCATTGAAAAATCTATGAGTTTAATAACTCCAAAACTATTGTACATAGAAATGCCATTCCAAGTTGAATTTATAGGTTTGTGGTAAAGCCACATCCAATGAACCATGAACCAAAGTTGTAGGATTTTAAATAAATGCAAATATGGTTTAATATGCAAAATGTAAAACTTTCATAGCTTCAAAACTATTACTTCAATTTATGGGTTTCTGGCATAGCCCCATCAAATGAACAATCAACCAAAGTTCAGGCTTATAATTCATGCAAATTAGGCAAATACACAAAGTTAAAATGTCGAATAGCTACAAAACTATTATAGATTGTAGTTTCATTCAAACTTCACTTTATAAGTTTGGGACATGGCCACATCCCTTGAACCAAAATCCAAAGCTGAGCATTTTATTTTATAAAAATCAAGCTAATACGCAAAATTTCGATTATGTTGAGCAATGGCAAAGTGTGTCATTTCAAACTGTTCTAATTTTGAAGGCACCCAGATAGATTTGCTGTGAAGTAAATCTTCTTTTCTAGTTGATTCTATGATTGTGCAAATCCAAGTCAGATAGTTGTAGTCATTTTATCTGATTATTGATGTGATTTTCATGATTTCATTCTAGTAGTGATAACTTATTTGAATGCATAGTATGGAAGTACCATGGTACAAAGTCTGCATATTCTGTGGTTGTGAAAATGTAACTTGGATAGTTCTAGTCATTTTATATGATGATTGATGTAAGTATTGTCATTTTAGCAATCATTATAATTTTATGATAAAATGTACGCATGGTATGTAATGGCCCTGTGTGATGTTTGCAGGTTCTATGGTGGTAAAATACCAAGTTCTTGTGTTCTCTTAATGATAACACATGAGAGGGTTTTTTTTTTTTTTTTTTTTTTTTTTTTTTTTTTGTTTTGTTTGTTTGTTTGTTTGTTTGTTTTTTGTTTTTTTTGTTTTTTAAACGTTCAGTATTGATGATTCATTTGAATGCATAGTATGGAAGTACCATGGAAAGAAGCCTCCATATTCTGTGGTTGTGAAAATTGAATTTTAATAGTTCTCTTCATTTTATTTGATGCTTGATGTATGAATTATGATTTTATTTTATATCAGTCGTGACTTTACATGCATGTGACCCTGTATGATGTCTGCAGGTTCTATGGAGGTGCAGATACCAAGTTCTAGTGTAGATGGTTGGTGTGAGGTGTGTCTGTCTTTTTATTAAATTCCAGTAGTGATGACTTATTTGAATGTATGTGTAAGGAAGCTGTATGATTGTGAAATGAAAGGGTTAATTGGTGTACTATTGTGACAAAAAAACAAAATTATCCTGACTGAGAAGTAAGTGGTAAATACCACCCACATCTGTTTAGTTTAGCTGCAAACTAATTATTACTTAGTAATTTTGAAGGTGCTAGAATTAAATTCCTGGAATTGTTTGTGCTAAATTAACAGTATATTTATATACCAATACATATGTATGCTACATAACACAGAACAGGAAAGCTCATGCTTACCCTGCCTTAGAGTTTTGGTGCTGACTTATGTAATACATATACATTTATTTATGACATGTAAGTTCTTTTTGATTTACTTGCCTTTATTCTGCAATACAGGATCCCAAAATTGATGTTTTTTTTATTAGGCGGTAAAGTGATGTACTGTGTTCCAAGAACTGAATCAAACATGACAACTACCATGGGTCTATATTGTGATACATTCCAATAAATCATATTTATGTCTGGGTGCCAACCCAGACATTTTGTTTTTCCAAGAATTTTTTTCTTGTTTCTTTCTTTCTTTCTTTCTTTCTTTCTTTCTTTCTTTCTTTCTTTCTTTCTTTCTTTCTTTCTTTCTTTCTTTCTTTCTTTCTTTCTTTCTTTCTTTCTTTCTTTCTTTCTGTCTTTCTTTCTTTCTCTCTCTCTCTCTCTCTCTCTCTCTCTCTCTCTCTCTTTCTTTCTTTCTTTCTTTCGTTCTTTCGTTCTTTCTTTCTTTCTTTCTTCTTTACGACCAAATTTGTCCGGAGTTTTTTTCGGACACTTTTATTCCGAAAACCACCAAACTTGCCATTATGACGGACCCACCAGTGAAAGTAGGCACCTGACTTGGAATAGTCATTATGTTTAAAATTATGCAAATTATGGGCAATTAAAATTTTAAAAGCTATATTAAATAGCACCTTTTCAACCAAAAGAGAGAAAATTTCTAATCAATTCATGTATCCTTTATGTTTCAAATATATGTTAATACATTTTCTTAAGATTATTCTGTGTTTGTGTTGTTTATTTTATTGAGAAAGTACTTTTAACCATGCTAAATACATGGATCTGCCCTGATGCAGGTGGCTCCCTCTTTTGCTCAATAGGTGATAGAGTAGGACTGCATTTTAAAATGAATACATGTACATCCTATTGCAAATATAAACTAGGATATACCAATTACTCAGGCGCGAAATTAATAAGACGTTTTATCATCATCATCATCATCATCATCATCATCATCATCATCATCATCATCATCATCATCATCATCACCCTTTCGGTCTTGAATGACACAACTACAGGTACTTTATATTAAAGGCCAAAATAAAAATCTTTATTTCAAGTTGTGGAGATCACATCAAGATGTTGGGAGATCGGCTCCTTTTTCTCATTGTTTTCTGATGTTGGCTTTTTATCGTTTCTCACTTGCCTAAACATGGACAGCAATGGGTGGATAACCAAACCATGCACTGAAGGATGGTAGACGCAGTAGGTTGTGGTTGCCATCCTGTGTATTGTATTTGTGTCTTTTTGTCCAAAACCACTTTCTAGTAGTCATTACCCTATTCCGCAGTCCGAACTCTTTACTCTCCATAAGCTAACCTGTCCCTGTCTAACTTATACACATAGAAGTTCTATTGTCCATATTGCACACGTTCCTCTGTAAAATTTTGACATAGGCTGTATTAGCCCAAATAAATTAAAGGGTCTTCAGCGGGTAACTACTCAACATGTTTCGGAGCCTTTTACCCGTACATGTCTCTCTGAGTAGCAGCTCCTTAAGCTAAATATTCAGCAAAGACAACCCACATAATAACGCATAAATATGAACGTGACAATTGATGAATTAGCTAAATATGTGAAGTTTTGCTTGTAAATGCAGAGCTTCATATCAAAGAAGAATACCTGTCAAACAAACGACAATTACCAAATTTTCATAGTACAGGTTCAGATAAGAACCAAAATGTACCCTTTCTAGCTGGACAGCTTTTCCTAGTTAAACCATCCGCCAATGTTTAACTGAAGTGGAAACAAGCTGGGGCATTATATTCAGTCCCAGTGATTGTAAAATAAACAGTTGCAGCTAGACCACCTGTACAAACCAAGGAAAATCCTAACAAGGACTGCAACAATGTACATCCTGTACCAGAGATGTAAAACAAACTCCATGATGACACCTACTCCTCAAACAATCAAGCTCTATTTAACTGCCAACCCTGAGTCAATGTGTCAACTTAATGTGTCAGGTTTGTGACACATGAGAAAATACTGTCAATTTTGAGTAATTTATAATAGTGAGTAAATGTGCATTTAGGCATGTCAGAAAAGAATGGAAGTCATTAGCATTTATGCCAAAAACATGCTATCAAAACAATTTTTCTTAACAGGATTTTAAGTGCAATTAGAAAAACATGCAACTGTAGTAGGCCGCTTCTTACTACCTGTAGCCCCTGGGGGTTTACCTAACAGAAAACATGTAAGCCTAAAATGTCTGATAGTGAATATTAAAACAGAAAGATGCCAAAAGATAAAGTTAAGTAGCAAAACAGACAAGTCTAAAAACTGTAGATTATTGCGGCCAAACTTTCTAATAATCTTTGGATGTTAACAGTAGAATTATAGGGCAAGTCAGAAAAGAATGGAAGTCTTTTGTATTTATGTCAAGAGAATGCAATGAAAATATTAACCATATATCAAGTACAATTAGGCAAGCTTGTAACTGTCGTAGGCCGCTTCTTGCTACCTGTAGCCCCTGGGGGTTTACCTAACAGAAAACAAGCTAGCCTAAAATGTCCGAAAGGTGAACGTTTAAACATAATGGTGTCAAAAGATAAAATTAAGTAGCAAAACAGGCAAGTCTAAAATCTCTAAAATTATTGAAGCCAAACTTTCTAACCATCTCGGGATATTTACAGCAAAATTTGTAGAAATATTTGATCAAAAGTACACCTTTGAATCCTCTTGACTCAAGTTTATTGTAAATAAATTTGGTTCTTGATGCAAAGTCCTGAAATTTAGAACAAATACGACCAAATCTCAAAATTTGTGACAAAAATGTATTATATCCAATAGTATCCGAAATATTGCTGTCCGGAAAAGGATAATTAACTACTTCAAAGTTAAACTCATCTATTTTGTGATAGACTTTAATACAAAACCTGTCATTAGTGACCTGAATATCCGAGTCCAAAAACACATCTCTGAAACCATCTGAATTGTTACCCTCCAAAGGGATATCTTTTGGGTAAATTTCTTTAGCAATTTCACTGAAATTTTGTACATTTACACAAGCAATGTCATCAATATATCTTGCGTTGCTTGATAATTTTATAGCCATTTGAAAGTCCTTTTTCATCAATTTATCCATGTACTTAAATTCAAGCCAGGTTAAATACAAATCTGCCAGTAAAGGGGAGCAGTTGCTGCCCATTGGAATGCCTTTTATTTGTTGAAAAACCAATGGTCCGCATTGAACAAAAGTATTATCCAAAAGAAATTTTATAGCATCTATCAAAGTTTCAACTGTGTAAGATTTAACGTTACTTTTTGAATATTTATTGTGTGACCAATATGCTTTCTTTGTATATGAATTGATATTAATGTATGGTTTACCATTATGTTTAAACGTTTTGCTTATTAATTCTGAAAGAGAACTTTTGACTTCATGTATGGGTAGATTTGTGTACAGTGTAGAAAAATCAAAACATTTGGTAGTTTTAGCTTTAACATCTTTGATTTTAGATACAAACTTGGAAGAATTGCTAATGCTCCAAAAACAATTGATTTCACAGTTTCTAGAAATTGCATTACAGTATTTACGAAAAGGACTCCTAATTGCAGTCAAACACAATGTTACTTCTTTTGATAATTGTTTTGTTGTACATTTTGCAGCACCGGCTATGAATCTAGATTTAAAAGGGTTTTTATGTAATTTGGGTATCCAGAACAAAAGTGGAATAGAGGAGTCCTCTTCAGAAATTTTGATATTAAAATTCCTTTTCATCTCATCTTCATAACATTTATGTATTTTGATGGTATTTCCGACTAGCTAATTCCAACTGAGTATTCGTGTACTTTATATTAAAGGCCAAAATAAAAATCTTTATTTCAAGTAGACGGTACATGTGTACTGATGTATAATAATTTTAAGTCGACAGTAAACACACTGATGCATACAGGGCCTAAAACAATATAGTATTTACCCCGAAGAACTAACTATTTTCACAATGGCAGCCAAGTCGATTGGGTATTTTGAAGAGGTAGCGTCCAAAATACATGTGTGATTAGTGTTAAGGGATGGTTAATTTGTCGAATGAATGTAATGTACAATATATTGTGGGACTTTTTCAGAGTTAGCATTACCTGAAAATGTAAATACGACAAACAGTGACCAGTTGTAGGCCCCAAGAAATAGTATTTTGTATCAGACAGTGAAGTCTCCCCAAGACAATGAAATAAGGGTCATTAATAGGCTGAGTGCCAAGCGCCCCACTGCGTCAAAGACAAAGCTCAATGGACAAGGTTGCCCCGATAGTGGATACAGGTCTGAAAGTACTGGCGAGTTTTTCTGTAAGTAATAATGAAATGAAGATGGAAGTGGTTTTCTTCTTTCTTGTAGAGACTTTTATGATGCAAGACGTGCAAACATTATAACTATGCACCATGGGTATGATATTTGACCTGTACAGTCATGGCAGTACCATACGTTATGGTATTAAATTAGGTCATTAGCAGGGGAAAAAAACATACATTAACTTAAGTAGATTTATATCAAGTGAAGTTTATAGCTTAACAAGGAGGACTACATAATTGAAGAGTGACTAATAAACAGGGGGAACTGAAGATAAGTTTCCTCAGTGACATTAAGACATCAGAGTCATGGGTCAGTATGCTCTGAAAATCACATCCCATCAAAATTAACTTTTTTGTCATTTTTTTTATATTGATGATCTCCCATCATACCAAGTAGATTTGTCGCAAGCTTTTTATGTCCCCCCTTTGAAGAAGGCAGGGTTTATAGCTTTGCTAATGCAGGTCGGCAGAGAGACTTTGGTTTCCGCACCATAACTCAAGAAGTTTTTGAGATAGGACTTTGATAGTGCACATGTATATACTCCAGTATAAGGGCTAGGTGAAATATAGTCGACCTTGACCTAATTCTCAAGGTCAGGGAGGTACTGTAGTAAGTTTTGGCTTCTACACGGTAACTAGGCAAGTTTTTTATGATAGGACTTGTATATTGATTATAGTCCTTATCCAGGGCTAGGTCAAGTTCGAAGATGCGTGACCTCTACCTAAATTCAAAGGTCACAAGTTCACTTTAGTGAACTTGGTTTCTGCATTGTAACTCAAAATTTGAGTTACGACATCAATACTGCACATGATAATAGTCCTCAATTAGGGCTTGGTGAGCTTAGAAGATGGATGACCTTGACCAAATTACCAAGGTCACTAGGTCGGTTAGTTGGTCGGTAGAGACTGTAGTTTCATGACCATAACTGAAGAAGCTTTTGAGATAGGGCTTTGATGGTGTCCAGCTATTTACTCTTATATACGGGCTAGGTGAAGTATGAAGGTGGTTGACCTTGACCCTATTCCCCTTATCTGGGCAATATCAAATTTAAAGATGGGTGATCTTGACCTAAATTCAAAGGTCACAAGATCACTTTAGGGGTCAGCCATTTTTATCAACAGTTTCACATTAATTAGTACATAGAGTACCGAAGGGGGAGGGAGGCAAGATCAATGTACGTTTTTAGCTAATTTTGAAAATGTCGATCAATATTTAGCCAAAAATCAACATTTTTAGAGTGCGGGGGGGGGGGGGGGGGTTTACAAAAAAGAGTACTCCGTGTACATTTTTGAAAATGTTGATCATTTTGGCTGTCCCTTTAGTGAACTGCATTGTATCGCAGAATCTAAGTAATGACTTCAATATTTCACAGTATAAATAGCGCTTGGTGAACTTAGAAGATGGATGACTGACCAAATTGCCAAGGTTACCAGGTCAGTTCGTAGAGAGAGTGTTTATACCACACCATAACTCAAGATGTTTTTAAGGAATTTGATAGTGCCCAGGTATATATCCTTGTATAGGGGCTAGGTGAAGTATGAAGGTGGTTGACCTTGACCCTATTTCCAAGGTCACTGAGGTACTGTAGTAAGTTTTGGTTTCCGCACAATAACTAGAAAAGTTTTTATGATACGGCTTGTATATTGCACAGGGTCATAGTCCTTATCTAAGGCTAGGACAAGTTTGAAGATGGGTGACCTTGACATAAATTCAAAGGTCACAAGGTCACTTTAGTGAACTTGGTTTTTGCATTGTAACTCAGAATCTAAGTTATGACTTCCCTATTGCATTTGGGAATAGTCCTCAATTAGGGCTAGGTGAGCTTGTTAGATGGATGACCATGACCAAATTCCCAAGGTCACCAGCTAGAGTGCTATTAGTGAACTTGGTATCTGCATGATAACTAAAGTTGTTTTTCGCTGAGAGATTTCATATTGCACCGGAATATAGCCTTCTATTAGAGCTAGATCAAATTTTGAAATGGGCGACATTGAGTCAATTCACAAGGTCACTGAGCCACATAACTGAATTTGGTTTACTGCATAGTAACTGCAGAATTTTTTTAGCCAGAATTTTTATTTTGCACATGTTTATAGCCTTCTATTATGGCTAGATCAGCTTCAAATAAGGTTGATCTTGACCTAATTTCCAAGGTCACAAGGTCACTTTAGTGAATTGGGTTTCTGCATCCTATCTCAGAATTTAACCTAGAATTTCAATATTGCACATGATAATACCCTCTATGAGGGCTTGTTAAAGTTAGAACATAAATAACCTTGATTCAATTCTCAAGGTCACCACACAGGTTTGTAAACTGTAATGTTTGCACCATAATTCAAGAATTTTTGGAGATAGGACTTCAATAAAGACTAGGTGAAGTTTGAACATGGTTGACTTTGATCTTATTTCCAGGTCACAGAGGTGCTGCTCGTATAATAAGTTTTGGATTCTGCATGATAAATAGAAAAAAACATAGTCAGGTTTAAAGATGCGTGACCTTTACCCAATTTCAAATGTCACAAGGTGACTGCAGCGAATTTGAGTTGTTTTTTTTCATACTAACTCATATTTGAATTAGGACTTCAATATTTGCACCATTACAGTCTTCTATTAAGACTTGGTCAACTTAGAACATGGATGACCTTGACCAAATTCTCAAAGTCACAACACAGAATCCTTTTAGTGAATTTGGTTTCCACATGATAACTAAGGATGTTTTTGACCTAAGGGTTTCCTGCTGCACCGGGATATAGCCTTCTATAGGAGCGAGATCAAGTTTGCAAATGGGTGACCTTGAGTCAATTCCCATGTTCACAAAGCCACATTACTGAATTTGGTTTCTGCTCAACAGCTGCAGAAGTTGTGGAGTTAGAGCTTTCATAATCCACTTGTTAATATTCTTCCATAAGGTGAAGATCAACTTAAAAAAGGGAGACCTTGACCTAATTTCCAACGGGATAATGACGGCGAACATAATGACGGTAGGGGACTAATGTTTTACAAACGTATCTTGTTTCAACCTAATCTCCAAAAGTTTTCTGACACTTGATGGAAATCTGGTTTGTTGGAGGGTTAAACTAAGTTGGAGACCAGGTGATTATACTTCAGATCCCCGAGTTTAATGACCACAGTAAAACCTCATCATAACAACACTCAGATATCTGACATGTTCAATATAGTGACACATATTTCATGAGAAAAGTTTATTTTCTTTGTTATTTGACTCATTTTTCTGACATATTCAGTTATCTGACACATTTCTGGGGGGAACAGATGTTGTCATTATAACGAGTTTTCATGGTATTTCAGTTCAGGTACATGTCAGTTAATGCATACATTCCTAGTGATTACCATGTAAGTCTATGGAAAATTCAATGGTAATTTATATTTTTGACTTCAAAACCATTGACCATGCAGTTTCACATCAAGCTTGCTGAGGAAGTACCTTGCCATATTCCTTTTGTGTGTGTGTGTGTGTGTGTGTGTGTGTGTGTGTGTGTGTGTGTGTGTGTGTGTGTGTGTGTGTGTCATTTGATAGTGAAATCATTTTTAACAATCTTCAGAAAACTACCAGTCCAATTGCTTTGAACTTACATAGGGACACATCTAGGCACCTCAAGACATTAATTTTGTTCACCAGGCTTTGCCACAAATGTTGTGCCCCTGTCCTACTGGATGAGGGGCATATAGAAATCGCTTTTTCCGTCCGTGTGTCCGTCCTTCTACTATTTGTGTCTGGGCTATAATTTGCTTGTCTTTCAACTTACATTAAGGGAACATATGCATGTGGACATAAAGGTGTGTCATGTACCAAAAGTAGGTAACTAGGTCAAATATCTGGGTCTCATTCAAAATGAGACCTGTGATTAGCAAGGTTATAAATGAGGCGAGGGAGGCATGGATCCAGCAATCGCTGATTGCATTTTAATAGATCTTAATTTTATCTACTTTTTGAGGATTTTTGTGTACACATGCTTTTTCAACTTCTTCCAAATTGTACATTGGATTCTTTTCAAACTTGATGGGAATATACCTGAGGAATGAATCTGTACCAACTTTATTCACTACATGGTGCCGCTGTCACTTTTCTGATTTTTTTACAAATTATGAAAACAATGGACATTGTTAATTTTGAGCATTTGACCTTAACAGTTTTTTAACAAATTATCAAAATAAAGGGTATTGTACAAGAGGGATTAATATAGGGCCTTGCCCTGTTTTCCATTTAGTTAAAGATATGTTTAAACCAAATGGTATTGTTAAATTTGAGCATGTGACCTTGAAAGGTCAAACTGGCATATTGGCTAATATCTTGGTAATCGTGGATTCTGTACATGTCACTTTTCATGTAAACAATGATGACTCTTGAATTGTATGAGTGAAGACTGATATCGCAAACAGTCATGATTGTCTTAGACAAAGATGACTTTGATAACATCTTTTCGTTCACAATAACACCCTAATCTGTGAATCCAAGGTCGGCTAAGTACTGGACTGTCAGAGTTTTCTTGTTTCTTGGCATTTTCATGCTCTGATTTAATTTGAATTATGAAAGGGATCAGCCATATGTATTACAGTGAGTGAAACCGTGAGGTGTGGATCGAATACTTGTTGGGCTGGACTTCACTCAGATCATTCATAATCAAAGTTTGCATACAAGCAGCAGTATAGTCCACCCTAATATATAATGTGCAATGATACCATTGCTCTGCATAGTAATAATTATCTTGTAAGTTAATATTGGTATTTACGGGATAGGAATGTGTCATTTAAGACAAGTCCGCATAATGCCAGTTTCTCCTCAATATTTCTTGCGGTTGTGTTAATTTGATGACAACACAATATATATATATATATATATATATATATATATATATATATATATATATATATATATATATATATATATATATATATATATATTGTGTTGCAAACGCTCTTAATACAGTATGTCGAAATTTATCAAAAATAAAGGAAATGTGTGACTTTGTATCTGAAACTATGCGAGTAATTGAATGTAAGCTCTTGTCAAAAGGAATATCAATCTAGCAGCCTTATAGTAATTGAGAGCAGTTCGTCTTAAGTAGTTTAACTTTAGGCGCAGTAGGCATTGAAAGAATTAAATATATGACCCTTTGGAAGGTACAAAATATCAGTTTTTACCCTCGTCACATAAAGTGCATATTGTTGTCCCCTGCGTCATTCGTCCGTCTATCCACCTTGTCGACCGCACCTTAATATCTCAAAATTCAGGTAGCAGTACCAAATGTTTATCAGAGATGCACCTTATAATGGACCAGGTTTGTATCGAAAACGACTTTCCTCTTAGTATTTTAAAACTTTTTATGAAACTTTTAATTGTATTAATTTTAAGGCCGTTTGAGTGGCGCATAAGGAGACGGCGTTATCATAATATCTCAAAAACTATTCACGGAAGCTTTACTAAATTTTTGTTACCAAAGAACCTTATGGTGGACGAGGTTCCTATTGAAAACCAGCTTTCTTTGATAATTTTTAAACTTTTTATGAAACTTTTAATGTATTAATTTGAAGGCCGTCTGAGTGGCATGAAGATGACATTACCACGATATGTGAAAAAAATATTGCCTGCAGCTTTACCACAGTTTTGTCAAAGATGCATCTTATGATGGACCATGTTCCTATTTAAAACCAGCTTCTTTTTTTGTATTTATCAAGTTTTTATGAAATTTTAAAGTATTTATTTCCAGGCCATCTGAGTGGCGCACAAGAGGACGACATTACTATTATATCTCAACAAAGATCCATCGCAGCTTCACCCCCATTTTAATCAGAGATGCACGTTATAATGGACCACTTTACTATTGAAAACCAGTTTCCTCTTAAAATTTGAAACTTTTGTTGAAGTATCTATTTAAAGGCTGTCCGAGTAGCGCACAAGTGGACAGTCATGCAATATCTCAAGAAGGATTCGTCACAGCTTCATCAAATTTTTGGTGCAGTTACACTGTATTATGGCACCTACAAAGTCCCCCCCCCCCCCCCAAAAAAAAAAAAGCAGAACTGAGGAAAAAATTGCGGGCACCGACGGTAATCCGTTCTCTGAACGCTATTTTCAATCATTTTTTTTTCAAGATTCAAAGTAGAAAATTAAGCAAGACCAGCCTTTCTGTAGGTTTTCTTGCAATCAAAGAGCAATTGAGCTTCAGTACGCACGTAACAACAATCACACTAAATGCTATTGAGTATGTGTGTTGGAGTATAAAATGATATAGAGAGTTGTTTAAAATATAGAATGTAAACATTTTCTTTTTTGTAAACCTTGCCTTGAGTGTAGTAAGTTCCATGATACAAATGTCATGACTAGTGACCTGGTCACGTTTTCATTATCTGTGTTGCACTCATCACTCCTCTAACAAAATATCTCGAAAAGTTAACAGACTCAATGATGATGATCATGATAGCTTTATTGGGGTTTTGCATACAATGGAAAATACATCAAAACATATTGCAAACATTTGACAATAATGTTAATTGAACATACACACATACATGCATACACACACATACGCGCGCACGCACACATACATACATACATACATACATACATACATACATACATACATACATACACACACATACATACATACACAGTCGTTAGGTTCGAACAGTCTTTATTGTGATTATCACCAAAGTTTACAACCCCAAATTTTGTCAAATCTGATAATCCCATAATTTTATCAAACTTACATCATGTTAGGTAAGATTACATTCTGATAAAAATTCATCCAATACTGTTTAACCCTGCTGGAGAAGCAGTCGAAAAAAGCTTTAACGAACAAAACTTCACTACAAAAATTGGCAAAAGTTGCAGCACTGACTGGTGGCCAAAATGTGGACTATGTAATTCGAAGCGATTATGTATGCAATATCAAAGCAAGAGGTCAAGTTGATCCTCAGAAAAAGATTTTTTTTTTCGAAAAAAAATAACAATTCAATGAATAAATAAATAAATAAAATAAATAAATAAATAAATAAATAAATAAATAAATAAATAAATAAATAAATAAATAAATACATGAATGAATGAATGAATGCACGAATAAATAATTAATTAATTGATAAATTAATTCACAAAGTACAGAAAAATTATTGCATCATCATCTCCTGCACAAAGCCGGCAATGAGATACACGAGGAACATCTGTATGTAAAACCAATGCATTCTAGACGTCAACCTATTTGGCATTTTTGCAATACATGTGCTGTATTGCTAGACGCATAAACAACAAAGCACTCACTTAAACATGGTCCCAAAGTTTAGTATGTCATCGCTTCATCAAAGATCAAGATGTTCTCATCATTAGTGTAAACCTCATTACCTTTAGTCATATTGTAGTATGCTAAAATATCACATAATAATGTTTAGCCATTCGAGAGAAAAAGTCAAAGAAGCATTAACACATGAAAAAAAAATTTTTTTAAATGCAGTGCCACCTGGTGGCCAAAATTTGAAATATGCAACCCCAGGTGACCCTGTGTGCAATATCAAATCAAGGAGGGTAGAGCTACCCTCATAGATCAAATCAGTAGGAGGTATGCATTTTAACTGTGATCCTGTGCTGCCACCTAGACTACAGCAAGGAACGTGACAGGAAGGAAGGCACATTCATGTGTTAAGCAGGGCAAAATGAGCTTCTGCAGTAAAAGGAGCAACTTGAGAAAGCAAAAAGCCTAAGAAAAGTCATTCTATAAGCTTGAAAACATGCAAGATACCTAACATATTTAGAAAGTTTAGTTTGAAGTTTAGTTTCTTTGTTAGAAAAAATGTTAATTCTGGATGGTTAAGTAACATATCTTGTACAAGTGTCCTGATCATGGCGGAGGCATAGTTCTGTTGCCTAGCAACTGAGGGGACCAGAGCAGATCTGCACTTAATATAGTTCAATATGAATACCTCCTATTGGCCAAATATGAGAAGTTTTCAAGTTTTTTCGAAACATTAATTTAAAAATCATAAAACGTATATATGGAAATGTTGCAGCATCATCTATTTTGCAAGCTTGGTAGAGGACCATCTGGAAAACATGCATTTTGAACATCAAAACATTCTTTGTTATGGTTTTTGAGAAGTTGAAAATGTAAAAAGTCTAACAGACAGATGTACAGACGGGAAAATGGAGGACGCACAAAAACGGATTTCATAAGCTCCGCTGATTGACACGTTAGCAAAGTTAAAGTCAGCATTCAAGATGTCTTCAAAACCATCTAAGAAATATGACTATCCAGATGATACATATTTCTACGTAAACCCCCAACACTCTTTTTGGGAGCAACAAAAACTCGTAGGTCACTTTGATTAACCACTTCTTTATCCTAACTTGACAGGCACTGGAAAGAAGTAATGAACCTCCCTCTCCCAGGCTACAATGTCAATAAAAATTTTACCCCCTTTCCTTTTAATAAGTACTGTTGCTTAAGAATGTGATTGAAATTAAATTAACTTAAATTCCGACATTGCTCACACATTTAACTAGACTATGATAGTCTAATTCAATAACTTTGAATTCGTCATCAATCAAGATCTTGCAGTCAAGGTTTATGAAAATATCACAGGTATGTAAATATTTTAATGTCATAATATGTAATAAAGTTTGTCTCGATTCGCGATTTTATTAAGGCTGTGAAATGTGCTTGATGATTTTCCGCCTTAATGACCCTTTGATAAATTCATTTGGCTTTTTAAAATCTTGCATTTTCAAAATTTTTGCATCACACGTGATAACTGTGATTAATTAAGATGTACATGTAAGTTTAGATATAGACATTAACTGGATTGGCCTCTTTGTATAATTGCACTGATAATTGCAATTGTGACCCAGCAAGCAATGAAGGTTGGCCCAATGTTGAGCTAATGTACTGTAACATTGGTCCAACATTGGGCCAACCTTCATGACTAGCTGGGCAGCACAGCATTGTTCGTACCACAGCTTTCATTTCATTTACTCCAATAATAAAAGAATTAAATAAAAACGTAAAACTGACAGATTTGAAAAAAAAACGTACGTACAAACATTCTTTTCTCAAATTAGCAACCTAAATACTAACTCTCATGACAAATGACTATGCAAACTGAAACTAATAGATGGGAGTAGAAACATTTGTTCCTAAATTAACAGTTTTAATTTAATACCAACACTTAACAAAACTGATGACATAACGCCTCAGAGCTAAAGAAATTTGATTTGCTTGTTAGCAAATCAGTTTTTGTGCCTAGCAAACTTTTAAAGATTTATTTAACTCTTGCAACAATAATTTTTAGTGAATTGTTTACGAGAGACCTAAACAATCGAGCTCTGTCACAAACCTATAAATTGAATTTGGAATGGTTCCTCTATCTATAATAGTTCTGCAGTTATTCAAGATTTGAATTTTGTGTATTTGCCGCATTTACATAAATTTTCATGCTACAACTTTGGTCCATTTCATTGGATGCAGGTGTGTTACCAACCTGTCAATTGAAGTTGGAATGACACCTCTATCTGTAATAGTTGTGAAGTTGTTCAAGATTGAAATGTTGTGTATTCTCCAAAGTTGATTAAATTAAAATTCTAAAACTTTTGATTGTGATCAATTGAATGTGCCTGCAGTACAAACCTTTCTATTAAAGTTGGAATTGCACTTATAAAAGTTTTAAAGATTCAACATTGAAACTCTTGAAGTCTTAATTAGCATAAATTATAATTCTACAAATTTTGTTTGTGGTCAATTGAATACATCTATAGCACAAACTTATATATTAAAATTTGGAATGACACTTGTACCTATAATAATAGTTTTGAAGATATTCAATATTGAAACTTTTCATGTGTCCCTAATTACAATTTTATAACTTTAGTTTGTGGTCGATGAATACGCCTATAGTATAAACCTATGCATTTAAGTTGGAAAAGTGATCATATTTAACATTAAGTTGCATAATTTTTAACATGGCGGTTATTCTAAGCCAGGTAGCTGAGCTAAAAAAAAAATGCAGCGCCACCTGGTGAACAAATTAAGAACTAGGAGTCTCTAAGAGTGTTCCTGTGTCATATCGAAGCAATTGGGTGAGCGGTTTCAGGGTTTTTATGATTTGCTCCCCCCCCCCAACAAAAAAGAACCAAAAAAATCATAAAAAATTCCAAAATCACTGAAGTATAACCATTTGAACAAACTTGCTAGAGACCAACCCAAGTTACTTCCTCATCAAGTTGGAAGTGAATAGGGCAGACGGTTTTGGAGAAAAAGTCGAAAATGTGAATTGTGGATGACGGACAGACAACAAACGACAGACAGGCGATGGACCCTCACAAAAGTTCAGCTGACTGACAAGTAATGAAAAATTAAAAAAATTCAAGATAAAAGTCAAATAAACCAGTTTTATCTTGAATGTTCAACTTTTTACGCCATCTAATGAACAACAAGAAGCCCTGGGCTAATGCTCTGCTGGCATCGTGGCTATATTGCACCTGTTAATTTCAAAGCTGTGAGTCCTCAAGTGGCGTCTAAACATATAAAGCTTAATGTAAAAATTGTCCACCAGATGGCACTTTGCTCCACATGTAATCATAGCCTATTTGTGCTACTTCTGTGATGAATATTGTTGCATGTGCCAAGACAACAATGAGCAAGTCCTTAACTTTATGTCCTCAGTGACCTTGGAACAGAGGATCAAGGACACCAAGATTATGCAATACAAGAGGCCCATAGGCCTGCCTGGTGCTGTGCTGACATTGCCATTTAAGTCCAAGCTACACCCTGCCATTTACAAAATCACCTCTTTCAACTTTACAGGTATGGTGACCTCACAAAAATACGTCAAGGTCACTGATATTATATCACATTCTAGCTTTGGATATTGTCTATATTTCCTATAAATTTGGCAAGTTTAATCCAATTACTTTTCAAGATATGGAATTTTATATCTTAAAACATATTTTGGCTCATAATTTCCATCAAATTATAGGTGGCGCCACTAGTATAATTACTCACTTAGACTTTGACCAGCCCCACAATCCCACCAAATTTGGTGAAGATTTGCCACAAATTAAAGATGCTAGAGTGTGCACAAGATTTTCATATTTTGACCCCTATATTGCATAATATTGTAGGTGGCCCTACCAATATCTAAATGAATCTAGATTTTTATACCCCCTATAAGCCCTGAAAGTTATATTGGGCAAACTTGAAAACTGTGGACAGTGTTGTAGTCACAAGATTTTCACATTTTGACCTGTATATTAAATAATACTATAGGTGGTGCCACCAACCTTGATGTTTACAAAGATTTTTATACACTTTATAACTCCTAAACATTACATGGGCTTATCTCAAGAATTGTAGGGTGCAGAGCATTCACGAGATGACCCCAATATTCAAACTGGCCATTTGACCTTGACCTTCAACTCAGATTAAAATTTTGTTTGTGTTCAAAATATGCGCTTAACATCCAGCTTTCCATGATATAGTCTGTTTGTTCAAATCGGGTCATACATTTTCTAGTTATTCAGGAAAAACAACAAACTTGGACAAGCTCCAAACTCCATAATTACTGGGTCACAGTGACCAAAAATTAGGTCACCAAGTACAGTTTTAAGTATTATGTAATCAAATGCAATTTTGATCTGGAGGCTCAATTCTCTTTGCCATTAATGTCCAAGCTACACCCTGCCATTACAAAATCGCCTTTTCAACTTTACAGGCATAGTGACCTCACAAAAATTGGTCAAGGTCACTGATATTACATAACATTCTACCTTTGGCCATGATCTATATGTCATACAAATTTGGCAAGTCTAATTCAGTCACTTTTCCCAATATGGAATTTTACATCTTAAAACACATTTTGGCTCATAATTTCTGTCAAATTATAGATGGCGCCACTAGTGGCCTATCATTAGCATCATAGACTTTGACCGCCCCTATTATCCCAAAACATTTGGTGAAGATCCCCAAATAATTAAAGATGCTAGAGTGTTCACAAGATTTTCACATGTTGACCCCTATATTACATAATAATGTAGATGACGCCACCAATATCAAACTCGCCCTAGATTTTAATACACCCTATAAGTCCTGAAAGTTATATTGGGCTAACTTGAAAACTGGGGACCGTATCGCACTAAGAAGCAAAAGTTTATGGATGGACGTCTCCAATGAAACTTTAAAGCATCATACACTATTCCACCATACCGAAACTGGTATAAACAGGTAAATAGTAATACAATTTTAGCACCATAAAGTTGACTAGAAGTATTATGAGGTAAAGTGTACTAAGGTATTAGCTGGAAGTAACCTCTTCCACTATACTGGATTAAGGTTGAAAAGAAAGAAATCATGCAAAAAGTGAGTACGATCATGGTTTTCAGACTTGAGATGGACTAGAGAAAATTCTCTAGGTGGGTTAAGTATACTTTACCTCGGTGTAGCAGCCTGGAAGTGACCCTGCCTAGATGTGATCCCCATCACTTCTACGCTAGCCTGGAAGTGACCCCCATCACTTCTAGGCTAGCCTAGAAGTGATCCCGGGTAACTTTCGAGCTAGCCTAAAAGGGACCCACCCAGTCCAAAAGTGACCCCCAACACATTTTACCATAATATTGTGATTCAGATGAAAAATCTTCAGTATGAGAGTAATAAATGGAACTTAGTGTGTTCAATAACTTGGAATAACTATGGCAACAGCGATAATACAATTTTCATTTGGTTCTTTAATTTGCAGGACACAATCATACGTTTATTAGACCCATTTCATCATAGTGGCATAAAATTTCATCTAAAACATACTGACCATATACATGTCTCAAGATTCAATTGTATGTATGCACTATGAATTTCAAATGTTAAACTCCACAAATATTCAATAAATCATTGAGTCAATATATTTATTTGATCTAATAAAGGATTGGACAGCTACAGAATCAATACATGTAGCTGCATTTACTTGATACATGCACAACTTTGCACCCATCAAGTTATTGCAAGGATATTTCACATGCCTACATATTCTATACCTGGGTACTATTTCTTACACCTGGCCTACACACTGAAAAATGAAAGAATAATTTGCAGAAAATCTTTAACATCAGATCTGTAATCTAAATACATGTATGTATCTAAACTGCAAGAAATAAAATATGTTTGAAGGTGCAAGTCAGAACAGAATAAATTCATGTGGACATTCTAGAATAATGTTATTAACTCAAGGCACTTGTGAGAAGTACTGTATATTGTATTTACTTGACAATGCACAATTTTGCACATCCATAAAGTAAAGTTCTATTTTCCTTGCCTACATGTACAGTTGAAATATACAACAGTAGGGGACAGTATCAATAATTTCATGTAACAAGTCCATTTCAAAGTCACTAATGTGAGAAGTACTGTTCATTGCATTTACATGACCATGCAGCTATAATAGCTCCATGACTTGACAAAGCACAACTTTGCACTTCCATAGAGTAACTACAAAAATGCATATTAGCAGATCTGCCACATGGAAATACATTGATTAAACTAGGAAAGATGATTTGCTGCATAGCAAATCAGTGTGTGTGTCTTCAAAGCATATTGGTGTGGTAATGTACAACTATTCCATAATACAGGAGTAGAAGTTGGAATGGCATCTCTATCTATTATAGCTTTGAAGTTATTCAAGATTTAAAATTTCTAATGGTGCTATTTAGCATAATTAAAATTGAAACAACTTTTATTTTAAATTCATTAGGTGCACAATGGTCAACAACCCCCTAGTAGAAGTTGGAATGACATCTCTATCTATTATAGCTTTGAAGATATTCAAGTTTTAAAATTTCAAATGTTGCTAATTAGCATAATTTAGATTGCTACAACATTTGTTTTAAATTCATTAGATGCACAAGGGCCAATGACCCTCTAGTAGAAGTTGGAATGACATCTCTATCTATCATACTTTTAAAGATATTCAAGATTTAAAATTTCGAATGCCCCTTATTTGCATAATTTTAAACATCTTTATTCCTTTGTATAAAATGGTCAAACTCCTTGTATGGAGGTACAATCATGCCAAGTTTCGAGTTTCTATGTATAATAGTGTTCGCGAAAAGTGTCGGACAAATTTGCTGGTAAAGAAGAAAGAATAAAGAAAGAAAGAAACTAGGAAAGATGATTTGCTGCATAGCAAATCAGTGTGTGTGTCTTCAAAGCATATTGGTATGGTAATGTACAACTATTCCATAATACAGGAGTAGAAGTTGGAATGGCATCTCTATCTATTATAGCTTTGAAGTTATTCAAGATTTAAAATTTCTAATGGTGCTATTTAGCATAATTTAAATTGCTACAACTTTTATTTTAAATTCATTAGGTGCGCAATGGTCAACAACCCCCTAGTAGAAGTTGAAATGACATCGCTTTATATAATAGTTTTGAAGATATTCATGTTCAAACATTTTAAATGCTGCTAATTAGCATAATTTGAATTGCTACAACTTTTGCTTTAGATTCATTACATGCGCAATGGTCAATAACCCCCTAGTAGAAGTTAAAATGACGTCTTTATGTATAATAGTTTTGAAGATGTTCAAGTTTTGAAATTTTAAATGCTGCTAATTAGCATAATTTAAATTGCTACAACGTTTGTTTTAAATTCATTAGATGCGCATTGGTCAATAACCCCCTAGTAGAAGTTAGAATGACATCTCTATCTATTATACTTTTGAAGATATTCAAGATTTAAAATTTCAAATGCCCCTAATTTGCATAATTTTAAACATCTTCATTCCTTTGTATAAAACTGTCAAACTCCTTGTATGGAGGTACAATCATGCCAAGTTTGGAGTTTCTATGTATAATAGTGTTCGAGAAAAGTGTTGGACAAATTTGCTGGTAAAGAAGAAAGAAGAAAGAAAGAATTTCAGGAAAAACAAAAAAGTGTGTGTTGACCCACACACTTTAAATATTGTTCCTTTGATGCAGGAAAAACTTTGCTCGAAGACTACATTTAAACTGTTAAACTTCTATACTAAAGTATTTCACAGAATCACAACATTATAATTAGCAGCATTACAACATTATTGTAAAAATGTTGGGGATCACTTTTAGGCTGGGGGGGGGGATCCTTTTTAGGCCAGCCTCAAAGTGACCCGGGGTCACTTCTAGGCTAGCCTAGAAGTGATGGGGTTCACTTTTAGGCTGGGGTCACTTCTAGGCTCCTGCACCGGGTACTTTCCCTCTTACCACTCTAAACACTTTAAGGACTACTCTTTGTCATTTCAAGCTCCATCTTGACATAGTTTGACTAATGTTCTTGAGTTAGTGTTGTATTTATTAGGTATTTGGTCATATCTCTGGAAACATTTCAACAGAGTTTTGTGTAGTTGTTTTTTATAACCTTTGTGTTGTAGTTTTTGCAACAAAGTTCTGACTCTATTGACAAAATTGCTAAAAACTGTGGTGTTTCTAGCAATTGGTATCACTTGTCAGATACAAACTCCATATGCTTGGTTCTCTGGAATGTTTCCTGTCAGATCAGGGTAGGAGATAATATCAAACTTGAACTGGTCTCTCTAGTCAAATATTTTTGTTACATACTGGTTGTTCTTTATTTCTATATCCAGATCAACGAAAGTAGCTTTTGTATCACTTTCATTTTCCAGATTTAACATTAGTTCTTTGGGATATATGTTTTTCCAATTTCCCTTTATTTCATGTCCATTGTTTAAGGCACACAGGTCATCTATAAATCTTCTTGTGTGAGAATATGATCTTCTTGCAGCTGTAAAGTTTGTTTTTGCCAATTCTTCCATCCACTTTGATTCATAATTATGTAAATAAAGGTTGGCAATATATGGGGCTGGATCTGTTCCCATTGGTATGCCTATTATTTGTTGATAGACTCTGGTTCCAAAGCAAAAGTGTGCATTGTTGATGATGTATTCTATCATTTGAGCACACTCTTGCTTCATGTAAGATATTCCTTTGCTCTTACCTTTATCAAATTTAGCCTCAGCACCAGATATTTTAATATACTGACATGTGCCACCTTTGAACGCTCTATCCAACATTGAAATTGACACGTTGTTTAGGTCTGTCAAGTTGATCTTTGTATACATGTTGAGAAATCAAAGGTATGAATTGATTTGGCACAATTCTTATTATTGATTGTGTCAATGTCTGGTAGAATATCACTTGTGCTATCTGTAATCCACATTCTATTCACTCCCGTGTACATTTTCACTTTTTTGCAGTAGTTAGTATGTGAATTTTTGACAAGTTTGAGGACTTTAGTGAGGTTGACAATTTTGACAATTGCATTACATAATTAGTAATTTCTTGTCCTCATTTGAGACAATGTATTTCAACTTCTGGTTTTTATCCACTTGGTCCTTGATAACAGTATCAGATGTTTCTGCCTGTTGACAACTTTCATTGTTTAATTCACTCAGTATTGTATTGATGTATGGTTTACAAGTTAGTGCAATGTTGTTGCTAGATTTGTCAACAGGTGTGATGACAAATTTGTCGGACATCTCTAGTATGATACACTTCTGTAGAAAAACATGACCCATATTCATAAATATCAAACCCAAAAATGACAGCAAAGAGATTCTAGAGTTACCAAAGCATCAACATTCATCTTCCAATACCAATGTGAAGAAACAAATTTCACTCCTGACTTGAGACAGGCAGTCACCAACAAAAGGCAACTGGTGGTTTTCAACTGGTCCTCTCAACCTTTGAACTATTCTTCGTTAAATACAGACCATAGTGTTTCCAATATGTATAGGCCCAACCACTCACAATCCAAATTTTATTACTTCTGCAAAAAGTAAAAAGAGAGTTGGTAGGCCTATCACAATTTTGGTTCCTTTGACTAGTTTGTCAGCTGAGTTTATAGCAAATGTAGAAAGTTGGCCTATATTGATTTTGTGATATCTATGAATCTGGAACATTATCTAATTAATAAATTAAGTGTTATAGAGTATCAAATGAAAGAAGCAGACTTCTACAAGTCGGACGGACAGACAGACATGTGCGGTCACATAAGCTCTGTGACCTTTGGTCAGCAGAGCTAATAAAAAAGACAAATATTCAAGATTAAAGTCAAATAAACAAAATTTATCTTGAACATTCAACTTTGTGAAAGTGGAATATTCAAGATAAAAGTCAAATAGGCAAGATTTATCTTGAATATTGGACATTTTGGGCCATCTAGCGAGAAACTGAAAAGGTTGAATATTCAAAATAAAAGTTGAATAAATGACATTTATCTTGAATATTTGACTAACTTGAAACAAAAAAGTTGAATATTCAACACAAAAGTCAAATCAATGAGATTTATCTTGAATATTTAACTTTTTGGTATTTTTGGTATGGAAAGTTGAATATCTAAGATAGAAGTCCAATAAACGACATTTATCTTGAATATTTGATGTTTGAGAAAAAAGTCTTTTTTTAATGTCCCCTATATGTCATCTGTAAAAATTAAATTAAAAAATGGAACAAGAGGCCCAAGGGCCTAATGCTCTGCTGGCACCATGGCCACATTGCACCTGCATCTTCATTTCAAAGTTGCAAGTCCTCTAGTGGCTTCTGAACATATAAAGCTTATGTACAATTAGTATCTTGTTTGTCCGTGAGATGGCACTTCACTCCGCATGTAATCATAGATTATTTGTGCAATTCCTGTGATGGATACTGTTGCATGTGCCAAGACAACAATCAAGGAGTCCTTCATATTATGTCCTCAGTGACCTTGGGACAGAAGATCAAGGTCACCCAGATTATGTAATACAAGAGACCCCTAGGCCAGGTGCTGTCCTCACGTTACCATTCATGTCCAAGCTACACCCTGCCATTACAAAATCACCTCTTTCAACTTTCCAGGCATGGTGAGCTCACAAATATATGTCAAGGTCACTGATATTACTCTAGCATTGGACATGGTCTGTATATCCTATAAATTTGGCAAGTCTGAACCAATTACTTTTCAAGATATGGAATTTTATATCTTAAAACACATTTTGGCTCATAATTTCCATCAAATTATAGGTTGCGCCACTAGTATCGTTAGCAACTTAGATTTTAACCTCCCCCACAATCCCACTAAATTTGGTGAAGATCCTCCAAAAATTGAATATGTGGGAGTGTTCACAAAATTTTCACATTTTGACCCCTATATTGCATGATATTATAGGTGGCACCACCCATATCGAAACAAACCTACATTTTCAAACACCCTATGAGTCTTGAAACTTGTATTGGGCTGACTTGAAAACTGTGGATGGTATTGCGGTCACAAGATTTTCACATTTTGACCCGTATATTACATAATACCATAAGGGGCACCACCAACAATGATGTTGACAAAAATTTTCAAACACTTTATAACCTCTAAATGTTATATGGGCCTAACTAAAAAATTGTGGGGTGCAGAGCATTCATGAGATGACCCCTATATTTAAACTTGCCATTTAACCTTGACCTTCCATTCAGATTATAAAATTGTTAGCATTCAAAATATGCGGCCCACATCCAGCTTTCCGTACATGGTCTGTTTTTTCAAATCCGCCGCTGACTTTTCCAGTTATTGACAAAAAACAATACACTTCGCCAAACGCCATCATAACTGGGTCATGGTGACCAAAAAAATAGGTCACCAAGTACAGTTTTATGTACAATGTAAACATGTGCAATTTTGATCTGGAGGCTCAATTCTCTTTGCTATTGATGTCCAAGCTACACCCTGTCATTACAAAATCACCTCTTTAAACTTTACAGGTATGGTGACCTCTCAAAAATATGTCAAGGTCACCCAGATCACACAAATTCTAGCATTGAACATGGTCTATATATCCTATAAATTTGGCAAGTCTAATCCAATTACTTTTCCAAAGATGGAATTTTATATCTTAAAACACATTTTCCTCATAATTTCCATCAAATTATGGGTGGCACTACTAATATCACTTGTAACTTAGACTTTGACATCCCACACATTCCCCCCAAATTTGGTGAAGATCCACCAAAATTAAAGAGACAAGAGTGTTCACAAGATTTTCACATTTTGACCACTATATTACATAATATTTACATTCAATCTAATTTTTAACATTGCAAGTATAGGAGAGAGTCTGGTGAATTATGAGACTGTAACACATGAGCTTTGCGAGTTATCGGACCATAACACACGTGTCCCGCCCACATTCCAATAAACCACACCTACCTGGGTTTCTGGAACTCGACAACTGAACAAGCTACGCAAATCAGCTTCTGGTCAATTCTCTCAATTCTATGTAGGCCTACTAAATTTTGTGTAATCGAGCAGAAAAATTAAGGAGAAAATGTAAATATAAGCAATGAGGGTTGTTTCTTTGTGTGTTATGGCATAACACAGGTCATTGAAGCTGGAATCGGGCAAAACGCACTGGCATGCGCCACGCCCACCATGCCAGCTTCAATCACTCATGTCATTATGCCATAACACACATAAAATCGACCCTCATTTCTTAAATATTGTAGGTGGCACCACCTATATCAAAAGGAATGTACATTTTCATACACCCTTTAAGTTCTGAAAGTAACATTGGGCTAACATTAAAACTTTTAAAGTTATCATGCTCACAACCCGAAAGTTTGCGGAGGGACTGACAGAATGAGGGACGAATGGACATGAGTGATGCCATAAGCTCTGCGACCTTAGGTCACCCGAGCTAAAAAACTTACTGCATCATCATTTCCTTGGCAAACGTGTAGACGACCACCTGGGAAACGTCCACGTGGAAAAACAAAACATTTCCATGCAACAATTTTTGAAAATTTGAATTGCGGACAGTCAGATGGATGGACATCCGATCACCAACTACCTTATTAGCTCAGCCAACTGATAAACTTGGTAGAGACCCACCCAGGATAGATTCCTGCCAAGTTTAAAGAGAATCTGGCCGATTGTTTGGGAGAAGTAAAAAATGTCAAATGTGGATGCCAATGAACAGAGATGGGCAGACAAATGGACAAACAGAGGAATGAATTACAGACGATGGAAAAGACCCAACACATAAGCTCAGCTGACTGGCAAGCAACTCAGCCAAAGAGGAGGACAGAAAACAGTTTGGTCTGCTTACCAGGCAAAAACATGTGGATGGGTCATGCAATAAAAAATATTGTATGTGGCTTGGCATATACAGCTGTCATGTTATAACTGCACGCTGCCTTATGTACAAGGTTATGCTTCCACTCTGAAGTTTATACAGAAGTCACGCAAACACATTTAGTATTGGATACATATATTTATTTTCAATGATCATAAACATGAAATTCAATGAAAAATGGAGAATGCAGTTGAAATGTCCCAGTACAAAAATAATTTCCATTTGCACAATATACACCCAATTTGTTCTCAAATCTATAAATTATATACCAGGTTATACAAATAACTTTCATATCTTGCAGTCATCACTTTGACCAGTGGCCAGTCCTGTCACAAGGTACCGGCCACACAAATTAATTTACCGGTCTGACACATCCATTGCTAGTCTCACTTTGGCACATTTGAGGGACAGGGGTCAGAATTAACTGAAAATTTTCTCTTTTGCATCACAGGTTTCTAGGCACACACTTACTAGATTTGCATAGACATTTGGTAATCCAAATGGAGACTGCTAATCAGTTTTGGTTACATTTGGATGCATAACAATTGAATTTATACTTCTGAAAGATGGAATGAATGCCAGTTCTGAAAATGCAATTTGCCCCTTGTCAGTTTTGGATTATTTAACTATTCCCATCCCTCAGTTTACTTCCCTCTGAAGTTCCCCATAAGTCACATGATCAAACTGGGGTGGTCTGTATTATACTTACAGATGCTGGTGCAACAAAACTTGCTTGGACACATCCTTCGAACCCAACCATGATCCTCATTTCATTAAATTATCCTGTTGCCTTATTACATCACAGCGTGTTTACCACAATGCATCTGGAGGGGATCGCAGGGGGGACAAATTCAGCCAGCAGTTCAGACTCACACTGAAGTAATAGGTTGCAGTGTGGACTCTTGCAGGTGTGATACACGTATGTTCAAGTTCCAATAAGAGAAAGTTAGAAAAGGCTGAATGTTAACTGTTGTGTGCTGAAGTGCACAAGTTCTAAGAGGAAGACACCTGGACTCAGCTTTTACCAGTTGCCGTCCAACAAAACAAAGAAGGAAAACCTGGATCAAACTGATAAGAAACAAAAACCTCAAGGTTGAATCGAAGTGGACCAGTGTGTGTTCTTTACACTTTCGGGGGGAGGGGGGGGGGGGTCTAGAAAACGTACATGAAAAGGACCCCATGCATATTCTACTATTGGCATAAGGCTGGGGATGCTGTTTTCATCTAATATTTCAAGGGTATCAGCTACACTGTAACCACAACCATGTTATAATATATGAGCTGCTTTGAACTTGCCCCGGCAATCCCCCAAGATGCACTGCCATAAGTAGGCTGTGACATAACAAGTTTTCAAGGTAACGGAGGTGTGAACAAATCCACAAGTTTGCTCCCTGCAGCACATCCCATACATTACATGCAGTTCAAATGAAACAAGAGGGCTGTGTGAATAGCCCGTCCTCAGCTGATCCTGATATTCAACCCATTGCAAGTTCCGTCCCTCCTGTGGGTACCCATTAGTGTTCCTATGCAATTTCGAAGCAATTGGCCCAACGAGATTTTAGAGAAGCACATTTTTGCAATTCCTCTGATGCAAGTTCTTGTATGTGCCAAGACAACAATCAGGGAGTCCTTCATTTTATGTCCTCGGTGACCTTGGGACAGAAGATCAAGGTCACCCAAATTATGTAATACAAGAGGCCAACGGGCCTGGTGCTGTGCTGACATTGCCACTGATGTCCAAGCTACACCATGCTATTACAAATTCACCTCTTTCAAATTTACAGGCATGGTGACCTCACGAAAATAGGTCAAGGTCATTGATATTACATAAAATTTTAGCTTTGGACATGGTCTATATATCTTCTAAATTTGGCAAGTCTAATCTTATTGCGTTTCAAGATATGGAATTCTATATCTTAAAACACATTTTGGCTGATAATTTCCGTCAAATTATAGGTGGCACCACTAGTATAATTAGCAACTTAACTTTGACCTCCCTCACAATCCCACCACATTTGGTGAAAATCTAACAAAAATTACAGATGCTAAAGTGTTCACAAGATTTTCACATTTTGACCCCTATATTACATAATGTAGGTGGTGCCACCAATATCAAAAGGGGCCTAGAATTTCATAAACCCTTTAAGTCTTGAAAGTTATATTGGGCTAGCCTGAAAACTGTGAACCCACAACACAACCTCAGTTGTATGACAAGTCAGCTGAGGTAAAAAGACAAAATAGTCTGGTTACTCTCATCATATGTATCCACCTCCAACAATTTCTCTCAGTTTTCATGATGTCTGATTTACTATCAAAATCAATAAAACGTACAGGTGTTTTTGTACCTGCAACACCAGAGATGTCAACTTCTTAACTGGAAGCCAGTCAGACACCTAAACCCCCTCAGCCAGGGTTGATAACTGAGAAATGGAACTTTAGGTGAAGACCATGTACCTGCATGTGAGACCACGAGGCGAGTTATTTACCTATTAATTCTTGGTCACATATCTTTCATCAAATGGAGTAAATGAGGTCACACTGCTTTCTTTCTCTATTTGGTCCTTGGGCAATTACTGGGAGATTGTAAGAGCCAGAACTTGACCTTGACCTACTTGTGACCTTGAAGTATGTCACATGTAGGTCAAGGTTACTTCTTTTTGACCTCATGACAAAGCTTTGGTGCAAATGCAATAAGCAGAGATATCATGGCAAGGCCATTTTTCTTCGATGCAGCCCTGTGACCTAAGCATGTGACCCGGTGACAAGGCATGGATGGACGAACGCGTAAGTGACAACAATACTCCTCCAGCCTATATCTGCCGAGGGGGAAAAAACAGCATTGCTTCTGAACCCCAACCTTTCAAGACACCAGAGTCTATTTCAAAGCCAAATGTGATGGAATGACTTATTTACACAAGATAAATACAGGAAAAGGCTGTCTGAAGGTAAAACCTTCTATGGTTACCTGCTTACAGTCATAATTTAATTACCTGTACATAAAGAGGGCTTACCATATCAGACAATTTTTTCATCCACCACAAAGGGTACAGTGCACAAAAGCATCAAGAATGAACAACACTTGTAGCCAATGTCTTGGACACCCTCACTTTTATCACATGCTGGCGTACACCAAAGCACCAAGAACAAATAACGCTGGCCTACAATCTACCGCATCTCATCATTAGTACCAATGCATGTCAATGTTCTGCACCCAAGCACCTAGAACAAGGCCAGTTGTACTGCTGGGTAACACATAGGCACTGCCCCACCAGACTTCAATTTTAACTGCAGCTCTGTAAGTATAGGAAATATACCCCAGATAAGAGTTTTCTATGACAGCATCAAAGGTCATGGCCTTTTCAGAAGTGGAAACCTCGTTGTTTTGTTTACAAATATAATATGGTATTGTCAAAGGTTGTGCCCTTTTCAGAAGTGGAATCCTTTGTTTTATTTACAAATACAATAGAGTATCATATACTATCTGTGAGTCACATAACTGAGGTACTGTTACTTCCATGGTCACATGTCATCTAAAATACACTCATTTCAAAATGAAATATCTACAACTTCCAAGCTCAAAATAACAGCAACGATCACCATCAGTGGTTATGTCACTTCACGTTTGCCAAAGTTATTGTTAAGGACTTTAGCTGTTCACTTAAATGAATGAATGAACTTTATTGACATAAACCAATGTTGCAGCAGGGTCCAGTCCATAAAAAATACATAAAAAACGTGCCTTCCCTGCAAAATAGTCTCCATCATGCATAAAAAATTATAATGTGCATAAAATAATGTAAGTTGTACATGTACATATACATGTAAGCAGATGTCAGGCCACTCTGGCTGCTCCCAATATGAACAAAGTACAGGTACCTCATTTACTCCAGTAATACACTTGTAACTTAAAGCCAACTGCATGTACCTGTATAGTATTTGACCGGTAGATCGTTGGCAACTTGTGAATGGTAAAATTCAAGACACATGTACTAATAACATTTTAGCCTCTTACGAGTAATAAGAGTGAGTGAGCCAGGGACAAAAAAAATGTGTAATACTGTACTAGTACAACTGTTCATAACATCAGTTTCCAGGTATACAGGTATATATGCATGTCCTTTCAGTGGTGTGGGCTTTATTTAGAAGGAATGGTGCCTCAGGTTGTCCAACAATGACGAGGCAACATGCGGGTGCTGATTATACATTTACTGATTCCACTTCAAATCAACAAAATACATCTTACTCTACTGTTTAAATACTGTAGTTGTAACGCTAAGATATGGCTCAGTTGCCGTTTATTTGACTACATTCCTGAGTTTCACTTCTTAATAGTACATTTAATCATGTGCACCCTGGCATATTTTAAATAAGTCCACATTTTATCATGGATAAATTGCTGTTCACCAACAGTGGTGAAGTTCCGCTTCATACAGATGCGGTGTGTCGCCTTGATCTTCAGAGGTAGACCAGATATTATTTATCCCTAGCCACCTTTCATTATTTATAAAAGCCCTGCTTTCTCCACACCTGTTTATAATCAACATTAAATATTATTTTGCTGTGTCATCCTTGCAAATGACCTCTGCATATTGAATTTTTGATAAAAATGAAGCTCTTGGATACTAACAGTTTGACATATATGTCACATTTAAAAAAAAAAAGGTTTGCTGATAAAAATGAGTCTCAATCTCAGGAAATGTGCCAAGCATTACACAGCGCCAGGTGCCTGTCGCTGTGGCTGCAGATGGTGTACCTAGTGTCCTGACAATGACAACACCTGTTTCAAGCCTGGCACATCACCATTTACTGTTTTCATTTTTTCAGTATCAATCAATACAATGGTTGGAACGATCTAAAGATACCTCCCACCAGAATGAAAATATGACCCTTGGTGACCTTGAAAATAGCTCAAGGTCACTGAATGTTAAACTCAGCTAAGCTCCCAATAAGATGCCTCGACTGTACAAATTTATGATGGAAACTCAATTTGTTCAAACATTAAAGTTATTATGTCTGCAAGGGTAAAAATGACGACCTTGGGTGACCTTTAAAATAGGTTATGGTCCCTGATTGTTGAACTTATCCAAAGTTCCAATAAGATGCTTTAACAGTACAAGTTTCATGATAGTAGCTCAATTTGCTCAAAAAGTTATTCCACCTGCAAAGGTAAGGGCTGGACAGAGGCATGTACACAGACACATTGACCAGAGTACACTGTTGGCCAAAAGGCAAGGACGTAACAACAAACATCGTGCTCATTGTTATGTTAAATAATTTCCAGATTCAAATTTCTCATGAACAGACCTTCCACACAAATGCCAGCATGCTTTTATCTCTGGCCAAAACTAAATGGTGCCAGTCAATACAACAGCTTTCCTTGCTGATCCCAGAGCATGCAGAGGAAAGCTGTTAACTCAAGTCTTTAACGTCTCACTGAAAGGGTTAATCATAAAAATCACTCAAACTGGACTGTGACAGTTCTTGTACCCTGCTTTTGTATCAATACTCTCAAAACTAGACGCAATAGTGGTGCTTGCACCACTTAGGGGACTGCCGTATGCAAACGTGGGACAGTTTAGGGCAGCAACTATTGCTGCATGCTATAAGTTTACCCCTCTAGTAAGGTCACATTTCCAGTGCATTTGGGGTGGCCTCAGAAGAAGGATAATCACTTCAGCAGGAATGGTGTCTTACCTTAGGAAATGTCAATGAAAACTTGGGCATGGTCACTATAGTATATTGCTACGGTATACACTGAAGCCTTATAGAGGACTATAATCATATCCAATATAAAACCCATGAATGAAAAAGTTTCTCAATTATTGTGCAGACACTGAATTTCACAAAAGTGGCTGTGTGACATTGGGAATTGGGTCAAGGTCACTCATGTTTGAATTTCACCTTGGTCCGACAGAAAACTATAATGAGGTGTAATATGAAAGGCCTACCACAAAAACTTCTCAAGTTATCATGCGGAAATCACGCCAACACCATATTCACTAATGTGGCTCTGTGCCCCTCAGAATTGAGTCAAAGTCACCCATCTTCTAACCAGACCTAGCCCTTAAAGGGGACAATAATCCTGTGCATTATGAAAGCCCTAGCTCAAAAACTTCTCAAGTTATTATGCGAACACCAAATTCACTAATGTGGCTCTGTGATCTTGGGAAGTGGGTCAAGGTCACCCATTTTTGAACTTCTTAGCCCTTATAGAGGACTAAAATCCTTGCAATATGAAAGCCCTAGCTCAAAACTTCTCAAGTTATCCTGGGGAAACGATCCGGATGGACTGATGGACGGACGCACAGAACCTGCGATTACCATCATATTTTTACTTAAATTTCTCCTTTTTTGATGAAAATTGTAGATAAGCCCTTCCATGAAGGCATGCCCCAGGTCAACAGCTTTCTTTGGCATGACCCAATAGTAAAGGGTTAAAGTGCTTGAGGGGCAATGCTGGAAGTCCAGGCATTGTGTACAAGTATGTTTTGGAAAAATCATCCTCATTGATCAACAGAAATTAAAAGATTATTTTGTGAGTAATTTGCTTAATGTTTTGCATAAATACAACAGACATGAAAACAACCCATAAAACATAATGGTTGGAATGACCTTAAGACCCCCTCAGCCTGGGTCAAAATATGATGACTCTAGGTGACTTTGAAGACAGGTCAAGGTCACTTATTATCAAATTCAGTCAAGCTTCCAATGAGAGATGCTTCTGTGGTACAAGTTCCACAATAGTAACTCAACCTGTTCAAAAGTTTTCGCCCCCACAAGGGTGACAGATAGATGTAGGTTGGTGTAGACATGACAACAATACCCCACTGGGAGGTGAGGCCAAGGGGGTAAAAGCCAAACAAGAGTTTAATTTGATTGCATCATTTTAGTGAATTTGTAGACTGGCCTTTCCACTGCTCAGTGTTGGCCTGAGTGCATAACCATGTGCCCTCAAACACAGTTGCATAGAATGGCTTCCTGAGTAAACAATAGTCCACGACCACAGGCTGGTTACAATGTCCGCCACACAACACTGCTTTGCCACATTCAATATTATCAGTTTCTGGTACATAATTATGAATCCTACCAAATGCCATGAATACCTTTTGATGATGCTCGGACTTGTATTCCCGAGAGTGTGAATAAAATCAGTGTTGTCTGTAGCTTAAAAGTGAAAGGAGATTTGCCATGCCCTTTTGTTTTGCTCCCTGCCCTTTTTCTGTGCTACATGCCTTTTTCTCCGGCTCCCTGTCCTTTCTCCTTTACTTGTCCATATTTTCAGCGATTACATTCTTTTTGTCATAACAATTCAACATAATTTAGACTAATTAAGAAAATAACTTATCAATCTATCTGTTGACCATGAGTATAAGATACAAATTCAGAACTATTTCCATAAAAACACAAAAAAAGGCCTGTCTTTTTGGACTGCTACTTATGGGTGCCCTTTTTGATTGTCATCGTGCACTTAAAAGTTCCCTCTTATGCAGATGAAAGGTGCGGTGCCCTTTTGAAAAGCTGGGACCAACACTGATTTTTAAAATATAATAAACTCAGGAATAAAGAATTGATCACAAATAGCTTTGGATTCAGCTTGACACTATGCAGACAATGCTGCCATCATTTATATCCACCCTGGTCCTTGAAAATCTGTGCGATCTTGTCATTGTTCGGGTTGATCTTGCCGATGTAGTGAGGTAGAGTTGCTTCAAGTTGTTTCCACACATAGTCCGCTGTCAGTGCCTGTGCGATCTACAACCAACACAAACCAGTCAAACAGTCACAAGTGTACACAAACACACACACATATAATTTACAAATGCATACTTTTCAAGGATGTATTTTAAACAAGAGAATCATGATGGTCCTCTGCTCTGCTGGCTTCAATCTGCTGCTTCTGCAAAATACATGTACAAACTTGACTGCTCAGCACATGTACAGTGGAAGCACTTACCACCACTTGACCAGATGGTACAACCCCAAAACAAACCCCACAAGTACTTTCCTTTATGTTTAATAGTAACCATGACTGAGAAACTGACCTTTTACAGTGGGGCGGACGAAACTATAGATCACTGGCTATTTTGGTGTACAGCATATAGTGAAAGGAGAGACAAAATTTTCAGAGAATGGAAGAGGGAAGACCAAAATTGTAAGAGCTTCGAACAAATTAAACAATGGGAGGAGAGCGAAAGGGTTGCATGGTTTTTAGGCTTAAAGGGTGATCTTCCGGGGAACAGGAGGGGTATTAAATTAGTTCAGGACTACCTGGTAGGATGCTGGGAAGCAAGGACAAGACGTAATGAGGTAGGAGGTAATTCAATACAGCAGACGATTGGAATGAGGGACTGGAAGGGAAAGTTGGTAGCCCTTTTAAGGGCTCCCTTGGCTGTTCGTCTGTAGACTGTTCGTCAGTGCAGGAACATGCCAAGGGAAGTGCCTTTGCCTTAGAGGCGGGATCATGTGGGATGGGAAATGAGGGAAAGTAAGATTTTTGTGTCCTAACATATTTCTTTTTCTCCTTTTCAGGTCTCCTGTGCCAACAGGACCGCGGCACAAAAGCGGTTGACCACAGAATTATTATTAGTGGCACAAGCCACCTATGGTCACTAATGGGAGACCCCCCCCCCAAAAAAAAAGGGGGGAGGGGAACATCCATACAATTAAAAAAGTTCAACCGTTTTGTGTTGAGCATGTTTTCATGCTTTATACTTCGGTGGGTGGGGGTGGGGGGTGGCGGGACTGCTTGTTTGAACAAGTTACCTGTGATACTATTATTGGCACTACAATAGTACATCAAGATAACAGAAAACAATTTATGTCATGCACTGATGTAATTAAAATTGAAGCCATGTGCTAGGGGTCTGGATACACTCGAATGAGGCATGGAATCGTCCAGACAGCCCCGAGCTGTTGTCTTATCAGTTATAGGGGCCTTCCACAATGTCATTATAAAAGATCAAATACTTCCTGGCTGGCGAGCTTTTTAAAACATTTTTTTTTTAATCTTGTGGGATATATGCAGTATACGTTCTTCGCCACATTTTAATTCTGACCTGTTTGTTATGTGACCAATAATTTCATCCCAGACTGCGGTCAATTTTATTTTCCTACGTGATGGACAGTAAGCACCATCAGCTGCACTCAAAGCCCTGCTTGAGTGACTGTTTATGAACAAACACATACTACAACATGTGACATGAGAAATGAATAAAGTGGTACATGTACCTGCTATTTATACAGTGGTCCCTTATCTTGAGGGACCGCCCCTAGGGCAGGTGAAAACATGGTCTCTCAAAACAGGTGGTCTTTCATTAGAGGTATAATAACATGAAAAAGATAGCACAGTGTTCTGAGAGAGGGGTCTTAAAAAGATACGGGGTCTCTCATTGGAGGGGTCTCTCAAGACAGGTACCACTGTACCACCTTTACTGCCAGACATGGTCTCAAACTGCAGGAATGAACAAAGACAGGAGAGTCCAGTATCATGAAAGGGTGATCTTTCATGACAGGCAGTAATCAGAGCAGGTAACACGGCATATTTGTTTACATTATAACTGTGGACAGATGATGACTGACCATCTTACTGAGCATTCAACTCAGGTAAATAACTAAAACTAAAATTAAAAAATAAATAAAAAATTCATTTAAAATAGAAAAATGATTGCATCCTCATCTCCACAAATTTGGTAGAGGTCTACCAAGAGAACATCAATGTGCAAAGGCTCTGATGACAGTCAGTCAGCAGAGCTAAAAAGCAAATTTTTATGAACTTTTGAAGTGAGACGACCAGTTTTAGCCTGTGCATACGGGAGCTTATGCTCTGCTATTTTAACTAAACTGCAGCATCAAACGCATCTCAGATTTAGGCAGAACAGCTAGTCTTATCATAATTACAATGTATCATTTTTGTCATATATTGCCAAAGTAAGTCAGTATTTTATATTATACATTCTCCATACTGAATAGGATAATGGTACAATAATAATTCCAATAAAAATTGGTCACTTTTCAATTTAATTATCGTTAGTGACACATTCAGTTTCGAATACAAAGAGCAGAGACTTTGATTATATATATTGGTTTTGTGGTTCAGGTATACAGTAGTCAATCCTTGAAAGATCACCCCTACAATGGGCCCAATGTGATCGCAAAAAAATAGCAAGTGGTCTCTCGACAGAGGTACCACTTGGGACCTGATGACAGAGATTCAAAATGACAGGTGTCACTCAATGGCGTGGTCTCTCACAGGGACAACTAATATAGGCCTGGTGTATTGGGACATTAAAGGTACCTTTCAATATGTCCATAAGGTGTCCCCATGCATGTGCATATCTAGAGTGCACAAAAATAACCAGAGCCATGCCCACGGGGCATGAATGTCTCACCAGTATATTCAAGCCACTCCGAAGTTTTTCTACAATGCTCAGTCAAGCATGATGTAACCAATGAAGTATGACAGTGATGGTACAAATCTGTAGTGACCATCACTATTAATCATTTACCCAAGTATAAAACCCTTACTCAGTGTAGCTAGTGAAATAATGCCACTCTGAAGTTTTCTGTTGATGCACATGACTGATGGACGGACAGACATCCGGAAAGTGAGTGCTTTGTCTCGCCAACAACTTATGCTGGCCAAACAAAATGAATAAGACTCAACATACCCCTTTCCATGAGCACCTAAAAATTATCCAGGTGCATGCATACAAAACTTGCATATGAACTGATGGCATCCGGAATGATTTTTGTAGATCAGGATGGTGCAAAATCAAAGAATTTGTGTCACTGAAATTATGCAAATTCTAAGATTTTCTGCTACTATATATACACACACACACACACAAAATATATGGAAACGAAACTTGTGGAGGGCACTACGGCTAGGCACACACATGCCGCCATCATACAGACATACGGAAAGGCACCTTAGGATTTCAGTAGATAACATGGCTGTACCTGGTTTGGGTGAAAGCCATCCACTGGTTCCAGCAGCTGCCAAACACTGTCAAGTCCATGTGCCTTCTTCCACTCCTCGACAACTACACATAACAAGGAACATACAAGAATCCACTCTTTATGGTCAACTTATGATATAAATCAAGTACAAGACTAACACAGGAACTACCTAAACACATTACATGGAGTGCCTCACTCCCTAAATAAATGTACAGACTACAGATACACTGAGCAGCAATAGCAGTTTCACAAAGTTCTGTGTGAGGCTATTTAACAAAAGAGGGCAGCTGTTTTTGAGGAAAAAACTAGACTAGTTACATGACAGTTATCTCCAAAGCAGGAAGCGATTTCAACTATCATTCACTGTAATCATTATGCCATTTTCATTTGCTGCTGCATTTTAGTCAAACACCTATTAGGTATATTGTACATGTACACTTAGACCTAACAAACGACAGTGAGAAAATTATACAGGAATATGAAAAGTATAACATGATATACAAAGTGAAAGTTATGTTTAAATTGCATTTTGTGTACCTCAGCAGTTGAAACAATTCATTACGATAATACAATTTTACTTGCTATTGAAGATTGTCTCATCAATAATAATTAAAGGGAAATCAGAGATTGCTGGATCCATGCCTCCCTCACCACATTTGTAAACTTGCTAATCACAGGTCTCATTAAGGAATGAGTGTAGTCAAAGAAATGGGCCAGCAGCATGACCCAGATATATGACCTAGTGACCTACTTTTATGCATGACACACTCTTGTGTCCAGATTCACAGGTGTGTAAAGTTTCATGATTCTAAGTCAAAGGACAACAGAATTACAGCCTGGACATGACGTTTAATGTACATGTAGTTTTACATGAATGTATTACTGTGACCAAGATATTTGACCTAGTGACCTACTTTTTTTCCTGCTTATGTCCAGATGCACTTCTGTGTAAAGTTTCATAAATCTAAATTGAAGGACAAGCAAATTATAGCCCGGCCATGAATAAAGGAGACCCAATACTTGACCTAGTGGCCTACTTTTGTTTCATGTATTGTACCTTTAATTCAAGATGCATGTGTGTCAAGTAATAGTAAAGGAATAATAGCCAGGACACGGTTTTACAGGGATATGTCACTGTTATCCAGATACTTGACCAAGTGACTTACCTTTGGTACACACCCTTATGTATAGATGCATCTGTGTGTAAAGTTTCATTAATCTCAGTTACATAGTAAAGGAATTATAGGCCAGACACACTTTTACAAGAATATGTCACTGTGTCCCAGATACTTAGCCTAGTGACCTACTTTTGGTATTTCCAAATGCACCTGTGTGTAAAGTTTCATTGATCTAATTTAAAGAACAAGTGAATTATAGCTTGGGCAGGAATAGCGGAGACCCAGATACTTGACCTAGTGACCTACTTTTGTTTCATGCCACACCTTCAGGGCAAGATATATGTGTATGTCAAGTTTCATTAAACTAAATTAAATAGTAAAGGAATTACAGCTTGGACATGATTTTACAACGATTTGTTACAGTGACCCAGATACTTGACCTGGCAACCCACTTTTGTTCATGACACACCCTTATAAAGGTTTCACGAAAGTAAGATAAATAGTGGAGGAATAATAGCCAGGACATGATTTTACAGGGATATGTCACTGTTATCCAGATACTTGACCAAATGACTTACTTTTGGTACACACCCTTATGTATAGATGCATCTGTGTGTAAAGTTTAATCGATCTAACTTGAAGAACAACAGAATTATAGCCTGAGCATGAAGTGTAATATACTTTTACATGATTGTATCACCATGACCCAGATACTTGGCTTAGTGACTTAGTTTTGTTTCATGATACTTGAGCTGGGGACCTATTTTGATACATGACACACCCTTATGTCCAGATGCACCTGTGTGTAAAGGTTCATAAATCTCAGCTGCAGGACAAGTGAATCATAGCACAGACATGAGAAAAGCGGACGTGTCTATGAATCAAAGGCAAAAGTCACAAATGGCAATAGCTCATTGTATTACTACCACTGCACAACAGTATTGCACATTATTTTGTTTAAGAAATGTTTGAAATTCTATTGGTGATAAGGTGTCTAAGAATCACATGATGATGCCATGTGTGGCTGTGGCCTTGACCTCTGACCTGGATGACTTTTCCAAATATGGAAAGTTCATTCCAAATATAGGATTGAAAGTAGTTCTAAGAATTTATCAGGTGGATATGGAATTTTTACTGGGACTATATGGATATGGTTATCTCTCACTCTGTATTTTCCTGTTTTTGAGGCTAATACAGCTATAATTACTGGATAAATGTATACGTATTTAAGTAAATGGTTTTCATGGTGAAGCAGTTTTTACAGAAAAAAGTAGCACTTGATTTTCAAAGAAGTGCTAATATAGGATGTGTGTCAGGGATGCAAGGCGTTTACACACTTTTGCTAGAATATGTAGTTAATGAATAACAGAGAGCACGTACTACAGGGGCAGACATTGCCTGCTTTACTGCACCACAGTGTTCAACTGAACACATCTTGTAAGGATTAATTCTAATTTTGTAACAAAGTCTGACCAGTTTTGCCCTAAGATGGGGCTCACTGGAGACTGAAATATTAATGGAAAGCACTGGTATTTATTGCCTCCTGAGCACACTGTCTTGCAGGGTGACAGTCAGTGGGCCCCCTGATGAAAAGGGTTCTTGAGATATGCTGCTGGCTGGAGACTCAGGCAGACTGACAGACTGCCCTTATCCTCCCTCACCCTAGGTGTCCATTTATGCCACCTTTGGTGGTGGAGGGGCACAAAAAGACAGAGGAGCAAATCACAAGGCAGCCTCTAAGGGCTCTCCTCAAATTTATTGCAAGGGAGCTAAGAAGGGAACTGCCCTAATGATTTTACTATAAAAACCTGTCGCTCAGATGAGCGATACACCTCCAGCATTTTATATTAAGTCCATGGATACATTGACAGTGAGAGAACTGACCTGGTGCCAAAGGGTTGTCCAGATAGTGCACGTCAAAATGCTTGAAGGTGGTCTGGTACTGCTGAGCCACCTCCTTCAGCACCATACTCAGCTGAGCTGCTCTCTGCAACAACAAAAACATATATACCCAAAGGGCTTTTCAGAAATAAATATGCATTCATTCAACAACAACAACAACCAAACGTTACATGCCCATCTGTCACAGAGTTGGGACAAGAGGTCCATGGGCCCAATGCTCTGCTGACCACCATCATCCAAAAAATAATTTCCTGAAATGTATTCACTCCACCACCTTGAAAAATTAATCAAGGTCATCCATATCAAGCAATATCACAATTGCACATCATACACATTTGTGGTACATTTGGTATCATTCCCCTTATTCTTTATCAAGATATTTAATGACATATCTTCTGAATTGCTTAGTGGCCAGGAACAATAGGTCATGGTCACACAGTCATTGGGTCGTGTGACACAAAAAGTAGGTCACCAACTGGAATTTTAAAACTATGTACTCAAGTGCCATTTTGACCTGGAGGCTCAATCCTCTTTGCCACTGATGTCCAAACTAAGCCCTGCTATTACAAAATCACTTCTTCCAACTTAACAGGTCTGGTGACCTATCAAAAATAAGTCAAGTTCACTAATATTACATAACATATTAGCATTGGACACGAGCTATATGTCCTATAAAATTGGCCTGATTCAATCATTTTTCAAGCTATGGAATTTTGTTCCTTTCATGATATTTTAGGTCATAATTTAGGTGACACCACTAGTATCATAACCAACTGAGATTTTGACCTCTTCTACAATCTCACTACATTTAAGAAGATCCATAGAAAATTATGGATGCTAGAATGGTCACAATATTTTACCATTTTGACCCATGTATCACATAGTACTATAGGTGGCACCACCAACATTGAGGTCGACATAGATTTTCATACACTTGATAAGCCCTAAAAGTTATATCAGCCCAACTCAAATACTGTGGGGTGCACAGCACTCACAAGATGACACCCCCCCCCCATATTCCGACTGGCCATTTGACCTTGACCTTCAACTCAAATTTAAAAAATTGTTACCATTCAAAATGTGCACCCTGTATCCAGTTTCCATATGCAGTGTGTTTGTTCAAATTGGATAAAATCTTTTTAAATTATAGAACAAGACATGTTTGTAAAACATAGATGCCCAACTACCATCATTATGTTCGCCCTCATTACCCTATTGATGATAGTACTAAATGGGGCACCCATGACCTTGGGAAGTGGATGATGAAACCAAATTCACTGAAGTGGCCTTGTTACCTTGGAAATTAGGTCAAGGTCGCCCTTCTACGAAACATATCTTGCCCTTTTAGAAGACTATAAACATCTACAAAATAAAAGCTCTGGCTCAAAAGATTCTGCAGTTACAAAGTAGAAACTAAATTCACTAATGTGGCTCTGTGACTTCGGGGGTTGACTCAAAGTGACCCATTCCAGAACTTGACCTAGTTCTTATGGAAGCCTATATTTCTGAGCAATATGAAAGCCCTAGTTCACAATCATCTTTAGTTATCATGTGAGAACCAAGTTCACAAATAGGACTCTAGTTGGTGACCTTGGCAATTTGGTCAAGGTCATCTATCTTATAAGCTGACCAAGCTGTAATTGAGAACTATTACCATGAGCAATATTGCTGTCATAACTTACAAATTCTGAGTTACAATGCAGAAATTAAGTTCACTAAAGTGCCCTTCTGACCTTTGAATTAAGGTCAAGGTCACCCATCTTTGAACTTGACCCAGCCCTCGATAAGTACTATAATCCCGTGCAATATACAGGTTGTATCATAATAACTTTCCTAGTTATTGTGTGAAAACCAAAAGTTACTACAGTACCTCCATGATCTTGGACTGTGACAGTGTCTCGACTGACTGACAAGAGCCAAAATCAATTGCCGCTGAGCCATGGTGACCAAGTACAGTTTTATGTACAATGCAGTCAAGTGCAAATTTATTCTGGAGGCTCAATTCTCTTTGCCATAATGCCCAAGCTACACCCTGCTATGAAAAAAAAAAAAGACCTCTTTCAACTTTACCGGCCTCGTAACCTAACAAAAATAGGTCAAGGTCACTGATACTAAATAACATGCTAGCACTGGATACGATTTATAAATCCTATAAATTTGCCAAGTCTAACCCAATTACTTTTTGAGACACATAATTTTATATCTTTTAACACATTTTGGCTCATAGTTTCTGTCAAATTATAGGCCATTAGAATCATAAGCACGTAACACTTTGACCTCCTCCACAATCCCACTAAATTTCATCAAGATCTATCAAACATTAAAGATGTTAGAGTGGTCAAAAGATTTTCACATTTTGACCAATACATTACATAATACTGCAGGTGGGGCCACCAATATCAAACTCAATCTACATTTTCATACACTTGATAAGTCCTCAAAGTTATATGGGGCTATCTTAAAACTGTGGATTATATCACACTCCCAAGCAAAAAGTTTAAGGATGGACAGAATGATGGATGAACAGATGGACAGACATGAATGAGCACATAAGTTCTGTGACCTTTGGTCAGCAGAGCGAAAAAGTGGGAAGCCCTAAACAGTGAGGAGGTGAGAGGCGGGATAAATCTACTGAACAGACAGGGGGCAAATAATTGCAGGCCCCATTCCCCTAAGCCAGGGTCACTTTATCTTCCTAATACATGTACATGTACATTACATTAGCTAAATACAGAAATCACTAAGGTAAAAGGATTGGTGGCCTCAAAATGTAGTATTTTACATCCTAAAATTGATAATTTCCAAGGGGAGGGACGGGTGGGGAAGGGTTGTGCCAACTACCCGTCAGCTTGGCTTTTCCCATTTGGTGCTTCGCAAATGACAAGAGGCCCATGGGCCTAGTGCTCTACTGGCACCATGGCTATATGATGCACCTACATCTTTATTTCAAAGTTGCAAGTCCTCAAAATCTGAATTTGAGAAAATGCAAAGATCATTTATATAGGTGGCTTTTGACTTGTATGAGGTTGTTGGAAGGTTTATCACATTATACAGTGAAAACTCATCCTTGGCAGGTCCGACTAGCGGTGCTACTTAATTCATAGCCTGGGGCTGACATCAGTGTCGGATACAAAATCCCTATTCTGGGGCCCACCACTGCCTACAACTGCTAATTGTATGGAGCTGTATTTGCATTTTCAGGTAATGCTCACTCTGCAAAAGTCTCATTATATATTGTACATTACATTCATTTGACAAATTAACCTTCCCTTACCACTAATTAGACATATATTTTGGATACTACCTCTTCAAAATATCGAATCAGGACTAACCCATAATGGCTGCCATTTTGAAAATTGTGGATTCTGCACCCAATGGCGGGGAGGCCGATGGCCAAGTTGGCCGATTTTGTATAAAAAGCCATTTTCAAGTGTTAGTACAAATTTAAATATTCATTTGGTGGGCTAGTTTTCTTCATGAGAGTGAGATGGATGTAACATGAATAGTTTCTGAAAATTTGAAGAATGTATCCCAATTAGTTTTTGAGTCATGAAGTCACGAAAAAAAATGTTAATTTTGCATAATTGAAAAATTAACGAAGTCCAGCATCCAGGTCAAAAAAATTGAAAATTGGTTCAATGTGTTCAACTTTTATCAAACAATTAAGGTGGCATAGAAACCAAACATAAACCCAATTGTTTTTTACCCCACAGGGTCAATGTTTGTGACACACCCATTTTGCTTACATTGCATAAATTTGCAATTTTGACAGCCCATTATTCCTAGTTCATGGAATCTATAGGTCTCATCCATCCAATTTGAATAATATCTATACTATAGAGTAATAAAATATACAAACTGGCATTGAACACCATTTCATTTTCATTTTACAGAACTTCAAACATTCAAAAATATTCAAAATTGCACGGATCCGGTTAAAATAACACATTTTGGATCATTTCGCAGGCCCATTGTTCTAAACCTATTTAATACACAGAGAAACTTAACAAACCTAATTCTATAAGCCCATGTACCGTTTGAACACTATCAAGTCTGACATTCTAAGAGCAAAGTCCCATTCCGTACCATTCACTGAAAAACTGCATAGTTCTAAATCATAATAGCAAATTAATTTATAAAAGGAACAAATCATATTCATAAATTTGAAATTTAGAAGAAAGTTTTAGGCATTATTTGACTTTATAAATCGGGTCATCAGTGGGGAACCAGCGCAAGACTTGTTTCGGTGCCATTAATGCCCGAACAAATCATTCTGCTAACTGGCGGCACCATGTTTGCATTTCCAATACCAACATCCCAAGCTGATGTATTACGGAATAAAGCGAATATGATCCTCCTTTGTTAACCCTTTCCCGCTCAAATCACTCAAAAGCACCCAGATGTAAATTGTCATCTGCCTTAACAATTGTACTTAAATTTCTTGTTACTGGAAAACATTTTTGCTGAAATTTTTCTATGTGAGATCATTCAGTAGTTTTCATGATGGCACACCCTAGGTCAGTAGTTTTCATGATGGCACACCCTAGGTCAGTAGTTTTCATGATGGCACACCCTAGGTCAGTAGTTTTCATGATAGCACATCTCAGGTCAGGAGTTTTCCATGGTATGGACTGGGCACAATGCACCCAACCGTGCCAAGGAAACCTGTTGAGTCACTCACAGTCTGACCAGGAATGGTTTGATAGGTCTACTTAAAAATGTAGCCCACATTACATAAATATAATGAAACTACACCTAATATTCATGATTAGGCCTACCAAAATACTACTATACAATTTACTGGTCTCATCCTTTAAATTTCAATACTGTCTATATTATACAGTACAAAAATATAGACTATTGTATTGAACAACATTATCTTTTCATTTTATAGAACTTCAAAAATATTAAAAATTTGTATGGATCCAGTTAAAATTACACATTTTGGGGCATCTCGCAGGCCAATTGTTCTATAACTCTACAATCTACAGGTCTGATCCTTTGAATTTCAATCCAGTCTACATCAGAGAGTACAAAATATACACATAATCTTTTCATTTTACAGAATTTCAAAACTTCAAAAATACTCAAAATTGCATGGATTCTCTCAAATGGCACATTTTTTAAGATCCCTTATACTTTAAAAAAAAATAAGCAGAAGCTATATAATACATGTACTTCAAATTGAAATCCAATAGTTGTGCTTGCATATTATAACATTATATTTGATGTCCAGTTATCTTATAGGGTGATCCAATCAGCCTAAATTAAAATCAGATTCAAATTTAAAATTTGAAAAAGAAAAAAAATATATAAACACACACACACACACACACACACACACACACACATATGTATTGATTTTCTGGCCAATTGGGGTAGTAGTTTCTTCACATATTTCCTTTCTACTTGCACAGGGTATATCTTAAATACCACGTTTCTATTCAAAGCTTTTATCACTCAATCTCAAGATAACTCAATTTATCAATCTGCTTAAGTATTTAATTTCGAATTTTATGCTTTGAGAACTCAACAGTGTGCATTTTTTTCACAACCAACTGAATGTAGCCCATCATGGTTTATGCACACACGTTTTACCCCATTCATGAAACCTTAATTATCTCACCAGTTTGTGTTGTGAAGATGTTTAAAATTATCTACACATGCAGTAAGAGAAATATTTAACTTGAAATTTCAAAGATGATAAGTCTAGATATAATACATACACATACTTTGCATATTGCAGCTCTATTTCTATAGCAGAAGCTGAAAATGCTGCCACTTTTCTTCACAACTTAAAACTTCTCAAATGCCACCAGCTTAAGTGTGTTGTAAACTTATAACTTATTATGTAGTCTAACAGACACAAATGAACTTGAAATTAACATGGTGAAAAATGATTAAAATTTGTGTCCTGAATTTGACCAGTCTTTAAGGGATTTCTAGAAACGATCACCCACCAGTACAAGTCGGAACTTGCAGTAAAATTGTTTAATCGGTTCGATCAAATTACAAGAAAACTGCAGAATATTTACTATTAATGGGATCTGTACACTTTATTTGTAACAAACTGTTCAAACCAATGCAGAAAACCAACCAAAATACACAGTAAAAAGATCGCTCTACACCAGAGCAGTGATCGGTACACGTGACCACTGTTGACATGCACCTTCATCGATCAAAATAAGCTTGAAATCGAAGAGAAATGTGTCTCAAATGAGCAAATGTATATATTAAAGTCTATAATTAATAATTTGAATTCATTTATAAACATTATTATTAGAGCATTCATTGGAAATCAATGAAGTTTAGGCTGTTTTTCGATAACAGGAAGCTGTACAGGAAGTTAATTTACGCTAGCGTAACTCGCTCAAGCTGCAAGTGTCTACAATGAATGGTATGGGAGGTGCAAACAAAATTGCTTGGTGCATCTCCAATTTTGGTCCAATTTTGCTCAAAATTCACACAATAATTGCTTTATTACATTACTAAACGCTTGCCACATCACATGAAAATAATATCTAGAACATTGAAAATTTAATCGAAGTACTTTGGGTATTAACATTGGGTATTAACACACTTGTTTCACTGGTCCGATTCAAACTGATGACATCATAGATCATTCATCTTGGTGAGATCTTTCATAAGAACATCTTTGATTGGCTGAATTCAAATTTCCCACGACGCAGAAACCAATTGAATAACCTGTATTTTAAAGGTTCTGAAAGGCCATTCAGTGGCAGTGGCCTGCATCAGTGGCTTTGATTAGGATGCCCAAGGCAGTTTATGCCAAGTCCACACTACGCGCAGCACAAAAGGCTGTTTTTAACCTACTGTAAAATTTTTATTAAACATCGTATGGGAATAAAACTTCACATATGAAATATTAGCACAAATTTTATTCAGTCTGGGGAAAAAAAAAAGTAATTTGACGATTTTTTAAACATGAAAAATTGTCATTACTTTTTACTTATATTCGTGTACAGCAAGCGTGAAGGCGCACTGAGCGTGGGCCTCCCTACCAATGGTTTGTAATAAATGAGGAGAGTATTGAGACGATCTGGGGGAGAAGGCTTATAAAATATGCAACCAAAAGTATACATTTTGCAAATGTTTCAGGGCATCAATAATGATATGATATATGCTGTGGCCACAATTCACTCTGATATCCAAATCATATGTATTTTTGTGAGACATTATGCATTGTTCAAAATGGCATTCACCATGTGCCAATTCAAGCCAAGGTATAGTGTCGCATTTGAATTTGTAACAAACAATGATAACTGCTTCAGACACAACCGAGCAGGCAGATTAAAGTTAAAATAGTAAGTTATGTTTTAAAAGTACTTCAACGACTGTTTGCCCTGGTAACTCAGAGAATGGAGACACCTGAGAATAATCACTGAAGGAGCGGGGCTATGGCGTATGCTGTTTCACCAAACAACCATTGCTACATGCCTTATTGAACTTTGTGCTATGCTGTTTCCCCGACCCAAGTAAACCTTCCAGACAAGTTGAAACAAAATGCTGTGTTTGAGTTGACTTTACTGCAAAATAATGGCACATGATGGCTGCTTTCTGGACAAAATCTTACAACCAGGGCTATGGCTATGCTGTTTCACTGAACAACCCGGGCTATGCTGCTATGCTCTTTCTCTGGCCCAAGTTAACCCTCCACTGCAGACAAGTTGAAATAAACTACTCTGTTTGAGTTGACTTTACTGCAAACTAACAGCACATGACGGCCACTTTCTTGATAAAATCTTTCATCCAGGGTTGATCAATTTTAATTAGGGAAGGGCGGATTGAAACTTTTCTTTCTTTTTATTTTATGTTTCAAAAAAGTTGTTTGGAGTCGGGACTCGGGCCTTTTCAGTGGGGTCATTTGGGTAATCGGAACCACACACATATATATTTTGGGTTTATGCCTTAGGTAACTTGGACATTTGTTGAAACATGTTTAAAATGTATGTTCTTTCCCCTTTTCTACATTACGTCCTTTGATGTAAGTTAAATTTGTTACCTGAGCACAGCTGAAGGCACTTGTACATGCACAAATTGCCTTACATGTGTAGGTAATGTTTCATAGCATACCTTACATGTGTAGGTAATGTTTCATAGCTTACCTTACGTGTGTAGGTAATGTTTCATAGCTTACCTTACATGTGTAGGTAATGTTTCATAGCATACCTCATGTGTAGGTAATGTTTCATAGCATACCTTACGTGTGTAGGTAATGTTTCATAGCTTACCTTACGTGTGTAGGTAATGTTTCATAGCATACCTCATGTGTAGGTAATGTTTCATAGCATACCTTACGTGTGTAGGTAATGTTTCATAGCTTACCTTACTTGTGGCATTTCTAATGGCCTCATCAGAACTCATATAGCCATAGCATGGTGTGGTCTGCAAGTATATACACACAATGCTGCTCTGTAAAATACACTTATCGGTTTTTTTGGACACTTTTAAGTACAAAGACTTGCTTTCTTGCTGTTATGTTTCATGAAGTTCTGGTGTTACTTCAGCCAGAGTTATAGAATGACTCCAGTGACAAATGGGGTCGCATTCCTTGTCACACAGACCTATCTTAATGTTCTTTGTTAAGTCTGTATGGCCATCAACTAATTTCCATCACTGACATCCTGCAGTGCCCACTGCACTTGATGACACTACTGTCTTATGGCAGCTTCTTAGCCTGGTCTTTTTTCTAATTTAAATTTGGTCAATACAGAAAGCATGTTTATGTCCCATACACAAAAGGAAATGGAGGTATTAGGCCAAACAAAGTTGCCTTGTGGCAAACGTCATATCAAAAAATGAGCACTGTTTAGTACCTGCATGCAGTTGAACCAACCATAAACTTGTGCATAGGTAAGATCTTTACGTAGCTCTCCTAGTGGATGGATTCTGTTGTGTAGAGTCTCCCACAACACCCGGCCATCTGCCATGCCTATCAGCAGCACGTGACTGTCGCTTGGTAACCTGGTGTCCTGTGACAGGCACAATAAAACCATAACATAAATCATTATGTGTGCAATCAGTTTACCTTCATAATTTCTGTAAGTGCATCACAAATGATAAACTTGCACTGTAAGTGGCCTGGTTTGAAGACATCTGGCCCACAGTTTCAGTACATGCGGTAAAAAAATGTAAATTGTGGACAATGGATGGACAATGGATAATGTCCATCAAAAAGCTAAGCTGACTGGCATGCTTTGGAGGGGGAAAGCTTGCCTGGACAGCAGACCAAGCTGTGTGTTATCTCTGGTCCACTTGGTCTGCCCTTCAGCAACAGGATTTTACTTATATTAAGGGAAATACAACTACTTTGTGACCCTCCCCCTACACCGAGACACCAATCAGGAAGTTGATTATCACCTTGGTCAGTAGCAGCATCTGATCCCTAATGTACTGCACCCTGTTACCATGGTAACCATGCTCAGCCAATCAGAAACCTAATCACTTTTCCAATGCTAAGAAAGTGGCCTTGTTAAACAAAGACAGACCCCTGCAGAGTAGACATAAAACGTGAGCTCAGCTCTGCTGTGAAGGTAAGGGAAAAGGGTTAAACTACCATACTAAGAATGGCATAAGCCAAAAGGCAAGGGGTAGAGGGCAGCACTGGTAACACTAGACATACCTGCAACACAAAGCATTGACTGAAGGGTCCGCCAGGAAAAAATGCTGCCATTTGCTCAAATTATGTCATGGTGACACCAAAATTAAATCAGTTCATCTTGCCAGGTAAAATAAACATCTTGCCAAATTTGAGCAAAATACGTGGCAGGCATTCTGTAGATACCGCGGTAACGAGAACGTGCACATCAGAATGGACATCCGGATGGATATCCGGACGGACGGATGGACAACCAGAAAACAAAATGGGTCCCCCCATGGAGCTGCCCCTTAAAAAGAGATCACCTGACCTATTGGCACCATACTATGGCCACAGTGGGTCATGTGATACCTCTTGACCAATGCTATCCTCTGCTACTTCCTGTCCCTGGACATTTTCAAATTCCTCCAGCATCTCACAAATCAAACTCCAAATGCTGCATGGGTACCTCCCACCCACACCTACATGTCCCCACCATAATCTGTACAGCAATGTACTACCACTAACAATGGTACTGACCAACTTGGAATGAAAATAGTTAGGTGACAGTTATTACCAGATATTTCAGGGTCTTCAGCACATTTTCTCTCATTTCTTCTGGGGTTGTCATGTGCGCCACTGTATCTGGAAAACTGTAACAAATATGGCAAACATCTGGTCAAACATTTTTTTTTTTTTTCATCTGGTCAAACATAACCAATCTACAGTGCACTGTATAAAATCTGTCTCTTTAATCCCAGCCTCCAACATATGGAGCCTAATTCACTATTTCAATGTTGTATCACCTAATTCCAATCACTGGGATCAGCATTGAACAAGTGAGTCACTGCTTAGTGTCATTGGTCAAGAAGTACCACCTGACACTTACTGACATATCTGATTGTCAGGTAATGTCAAGTGATCCCTCTAGACCAGTGGTGTCATCTAGTGAGTGTCCATGGCATAGCCCAGACCATCATGTACAAAGAACAGCAATCAAGTAAGATCAGAGGAATATTGTACTTGTTGCCAGGAACACTTCCTGGTATAGTACAGTGAGAAATGCCACAACATACAGTTAACAAAATACAATACATTACGGAAATACAGGACAAAATCAATAACAGGTTGTACATATCATGAAACGAATATCAAGATGTAAATGCAAAATTTCACATGGAAGTTATTGCAGATACAACTGGTTGATAATGATCCTGTTCCATACCACACCATTAACTCAATTATGACCCTGTTCCACATACCACACCGTTAACTCAATTGATTATGACCCTGTTCCATACCACACCATTAACTCAATTGATTATGACCCTGTTCCATACCACACCATTAACTCTATTAATGTTATTCATAATGACATATGTGGTAATATGAATTATACTAATGATTTCAAATAAAATTCCTTGTACACATATATTTTCATTCCATAACCAACTTGCTTATATTTCCAAAGGAAAAAAATGAACCGAGTTGATTCAAACTGCACTACCTGGTAAGTACTCAGGCTGCACTGTCTAGTAATTCATAACTCAGACTTCCCTGCCTGGTGGTCATGACTCAGATTGCAATGCCTTGCAAGTCATGACTCAGACTGCACCACCTAGCAAGTCATGATTCAGACTGCACTGCCTGGTATGTCATGATTCAGACTGCACTGCCTGGTAAGTTAGAAATCATGTTTTTTGGCCAAACACCCACATGGTTTTGTATTGACAACAGAACGTAAAAGTATAGTAGGATAAGTCAGAGTACTTCTCACAAGACAAGTATCTATCAGAGGGAGTGAGTACATTTTCCACAATGGCCAGTTTACCGCTCCGAGAAAGCCAATTAGACCTAGATTTCATTTTCTCCACAAAATCTCATTTTCATGGGACTTCTCCGAGGTTTTCCAGAGATTGCTCACAAATGGTTTAACCGATTTTGATGAAATAAAATGCTCTTGAAAATATACGTTCTTGCCTAGGAGGGGTATGTGGTGTTTGTAGATGGTCTTTTTTTTTTGTATGTTTTTTTCAGTGTTAAATTGCGCAAAGTGGAAAATCAAAATGGTGCCTCTTTATAAATAAAAAAAAGTGTTCCTTTTGATTTTAAAGAAAAAACAAGAAAATCGTTCCTAGACATAACATCAAAGTTTTATTATACCCACTTTGAAGATTTTCTGAAGTGGACCCCTTTGTAATATGTCGCCTATCACCTCAAATAGCGAGAAAATAGTGATGTATTCTTAACATAATAAAAATATAGATTAATGTCTAAAAGAAAATGTATGGGTTTTTTTGGTTTTTTGTTTTTGCTGTCATTGTTGGGTTTGGGATTTATGAATATGGGTCATGTTTTTCTGTACTATTTGACAAATACTTCACTGGCTGTGTTGTGTTGTGGGTTGTGTTCTCCCACTCATAGTTACAATGGAGGTAGAGTGTGTTTATAATGTTCCAGATTCATAAATATCACAAAAATGATGTAGGCCTACTTTCTTCTTTTGCTGTAAACTCAGCTGATTGACAAGTAAGGAGAACTAAAGAGTGATAGGCCTACTAGGTCTTTTTCTATCTTTGGCAGAAGTAATAAAACTTTGGGTTTTCAGTGGTTAGGCCTATACATTTAGTTAACACTATTGTCTGTAGTTAATGAAGACTATTTCAAAGTTTGAGAGGACCGGTTTAAAGCCACCAGTTGCCTTTTATGGGTGACTGCCTCTCTCAAGTCAGGAGTGAAATTTATTTCTTCACATTGGTATTGGAAGATGAATGTTGATGCTTTGGTAACTCTGGAATTGCTTTGCTGTCATTGTTGGGTTTGGGATTTATGAATATAGGTCATGTTTTTCTGTACTATGGGGGGGGGGGGGGGGCTAACAGCAATATTTTAGAAAGGAGAGTAGAATAAGATACCGCAATGCTATATACCTGAGCTTTACAGACGGCCCAGTAAGTCATGACTTACACTGCACTGCCTGGCAATTCAAGACTCGGACTGCACTGCCTCGCAAGTCATGTCTCTCTCGCTGCACTGCCTCGCAAGTCATGTCTTAGGCTGCACTGCCTCGCAAGTCATGTCTCAGGCTGCACTGCCTGGCAAGTCATGTCTTAGGCTGCACTGCCTGGCAAATCATGTCTTAGGCTGCACTGTCTAGCAAGTCATGACTCATAGCTCAGGCTGCACTGCCTGGCAAGTCAAGAGTCATAACTCAGGCTGCACTGCCTGGCAAGTCATGAGTCATAACTCAGGGTGCACTGCCTGGCAAGTCATGCAGTAACTGCCCCTGTAGCAGCTATATGACTTGACGGTGCAAAAACAAACCAACTCACTTTTGGGTATAATTGTACAATACATGCATGTGTTATTACTTGAACAAAAGATCCATTCACAGACATTTCAAAAGCACAATCTCTGAGCAAAATAACATATGGGGAAATGGAAAAGTGGCATGAAGTGAGTGGAGACACAAACAAATACACGGTGAGGGCAGCAGAGAGGACTTACTGGTTACACACATCATTGCCCACCAATGAATACACCAGGATCAGGGGGAGGTCTGTTGTCTGGTTGCGAGCCAAGCTACAAACAGATACCAACCATATATCAGTAACAGAATCGGACCACTTTCTGTAAAATGTCAATGGAAAAAAAAAACTTTACAAACTATGCAACTTGGCATAGTTTTACCAGATGTTAAAAATATTATATAACTGTTGCATACAATATGTAATTTGGGGTAGATTTGAGTCAGAATATGTCTATAATTATTGTACACTTGATTACACTCAAATTACTAGTACATGTATTTGTATTGGGTACATTTAGACACCATACCGAGCATTCTTATGTCCATGTGTGCCATGTATAGCAGAGTTTCTGTTCATCCCAAAGGACCAAAAGTTACCCTTTCAAATCATGACATACACCTTTTTGCAAAATTGAAAGGGAAGGGTCACAAATTGGCATCATGTCCATATAAATTTCGTAAAATAAGCTAAAAATATGTTCTAAACCCAGGTGATGAGTATGGGAAATATACCAGTACAGTGGACTGCAGCTGAAGCGTACCATTTTGTATACCAGCATATGACCTGTAAAGAGTTTGTAAGAGTTCCACGGTGCCAAGCATATGAACCAGAGTCATGCCTGGGGGCATGAATGTCTCGCCAGTGTAATTCAAGCCACTCCGAAGCTTTTTTGTTGACGGACGGACGGACATCCAGAAAGTGACTGCTTAGTCTCACCAACAACTTATGCTGGCGAGACAAAAATGAACTGCTTGCCAAAAGCCAAGTGCATGAAAAATAGACTCCGAGCCAAAGGCTTATCAGATACCCTGAAAGGTCAAATCAAGGTCAGAGTGACCCAGTTTTTGGTATGCAACACACCTCTATCCTATGAAAGGTGTACACACCTAGGTGTCATGGGTGTATAGGAAATACTGTCCAAACAACTAAATCTATGGGGGTCAAAGGTTAAGGTCAAAGCAACAGTGACCCAATTTTGAGGTGCAACACTTCCCTATTCTATGAAGTATTCAGATACAGAATTTGGTGGCCAGAGGTGTTAGGGTATAGGAAAATTTGGCCCCGAGAAGCTAAAAATTGATGGGGGTCAAAGGTCAAGGTCACAATGACCCAATTCTCATGCTCAACACCCTCCCCCCCCTCCCCCCCCCCCCCCCATCCTATGAAGTGTCCATACACCAAATTTGGTAGGTGTAGGTGTTATGGTACAGGAAGTATGACATGGACAAGCTTTGTGGGAAGGACGGAGAGATGGACAGCTGGAAGGATGGACAGAAAGACAGACAAATGGCAGGACAAGGTACAAACCTACAGTTCTCAGTGGGGGAATAATCAGTTTATATGAATGCACAAAAGACAAAATTAGTTTGTTTACTAATGTTGCAAAAAGCAAAATGAAGGGGCCTCACACCAACCACAAGTTGTCCCTCATTAGTCCAGCCTCTTGGTTTGTGCTATCAGACTGGGTGTACCCACTCACAGCTGTATAGGCATGTATTCCATTGCACACAATGGTCAGACACCTTTCTGATCTTTTTTCAGTGGTACAATTGATGTGGCTGGTGTAGTTGAGGTTTGTGCATCTTCACCCAACATGGAAAAGAACTGATTTAACACACCCTGGGCATTTTCTTAAAGGATTCTTGCTTTTTTTTTCTATTTTTTCTTTTTAATTTGGTAAGATGTGGAATTACCCTGGAGCACAGGGACAAAATGCAAACTTTAAATGCAGTAAATCTCAGGTCTGCTATACACACACAGGCAAGACACACTGTTAACACACAGCCACTAGACTATGTTAACACACAGCCACTAGACTATGTTAACACACAGACACGAGACTATGTTAGGACACAGCCACTAGACCATGTTAGGACACAGTCACTAGACCATGTTAACACACAGCCACTAGACTATGTCAACGCACAGCCACTAGACTATGTTAACACACAGCCACTAGACTATGTCAACACACAGCCACTAGACTATGTTAACACACAGCCACTAGACTATGTTAACACACAGCCACTAGACTATGTTAGAACACAGATACAAGACCATGTTAACACACAGCCACTAGACTATCTTAGAACACAGACACTAGACTAGGTTAGGACACAGACACTACAAAATGTTAGCATACGTCAGGCATTATGCACTATGTTAGGCACCATACAAACCTGTCAGTATTTTCACAACCACACTCAGAGTCCTAGGTTCTCTGTAGCCCTTCTCCTCAATTAGTACATTTTACTATTATAATTTTGAACAGGATATTAATAAATATTAATCTTTGGGGAATAATTCAAGGGTCTTATGCTCCTTCCACCCCCACATTTTCTGTGTACGCTCAAAGGAAAATGCTGAATGACCCTTTGGCATACTAGGCACAAATTGTTGTTAGCACACCGCACCACGCATACTCCTCATACACTCAGGCACTGCCTTGGTCATTTGCCGATTATAGCAAAATGCTAACATTTTTTTTTAATTAGACTAAAGAAATTTAAGATTGGCTAATTTACTTTCACATAAATTATCAAAGGTCATGAGCATTTGTCTTGAAAAAACATTTGCTCTACTTTCAGTATGGCTAATTCTTTTGTAGATTGGTTCTGGTACACATACACATGCGTCATGTATTATCTCATCCATCAAAAGCTTCAGGCAACAGACAAAATTTCTGGGCAGTTCCCTACAAAATCCCCACCTCTTGGCATGTACATGTGTGAATCATTAAACTGTGTTCTGTCAGTACAGCAATGATGACAGTGGTCCACAGAGGTGAAGACTTTATTTCAGGACAGTGCTATCTGTATAAATGCAAACTAACTTTACCGATCATGCCTAAATACATAAAACTCAAACCTGTACTGAAACTTTTTGGCCACCTCCTCTGCCTTTGCACCTTGAGTCAACAACAGATCAAGTAAACAATTAATAGATTATGCAACAGAGGGTCATCTTGACATTTGCACAGTGTGGCCAGAGACACCAAAGTATGCAGCACATACACAGTGTATCAGAACCACAGCCCATAGATCTTGGTGTATCTCCCCCCTCCCCCCTCCCCCCTCCCCCCAGATCTATATATCTAAGCCAAAAAGCACTCTGATCTATAAACCTAAGCCTGCAGGGAGACGGCTCAGTCTACAGGCTGTCATCACACTGTATACAGCATACATGCTGCAGCCAAGTGCAACTGTACACCCTTATATCCATGCACTGCAGCTGGCCGAAAAAAAAAAAAAAAAAAAAAAATATAAATAACATTAAAAAAAAAAAATACATGAAATAAAATAAAAATACATACATATACTATTAGGAATCAACTCAGTAATACCATAACACAAGAACAGTACTTACTTCAGCTGGTAATTCTGCGTGTCAAAAGTGTCTGCCCCTGTGACAATATGTGCACACAAGTTAGTAGAGGCAGCATGCTGTCAGTGGAACTGGCCGCATACATGCATTAAGGACAACTAGCTGATCATGAGGTACAGACAACCAGCAGATGATAGGTGGCAATGAAAAGCATTGGGGGACTGTAGAAGGCACACACTTACTGGAACAGAGGCTGTGGAAGGAAGGCTACATGCAAATGAGAGGCAACAAGACAGCGCAGGCAAAGGGTACCAGCTAAACCAGCAATGGCATGGGCAGTGACATCAGCACAACTACACCGCAGTATGAGTCAGTGGAGGTACACAGTAGTGTGAGTCAGTGGAGGTACATGGGGAATACAAGTCTTTGGAGGTACATAGCAGTATGAGTTTGTGTAGGTACACAGGGAGTACGAGTCAGTGGTACACAGGGAGTATGAGTCAGTGGTACACAGGAAGTATGAGTCAGTGGTACACAGGAAGTATGAGTCAGTGGTACACAGGGAGTATGAGTCAGTGGTACACAGAGAGTATGAGTCAGTGGTACACAGGGAGTATGAGTCGGTACAGATAAAGGCAGACATGCCGTATCACTCGGTAGATGTCGGGAGTAAGAGTCAATAGAGGTAGAGAGTAACAAGGAGTAAGAGTCAATAGAGGTAGAGAGTAACAAGGAGTAAGAGTCAATAGAGGTAGAGAGTAACAAGGAGTAAGAGTCAATAGAGGTAGAGAGTAACAAGGAGTAAGAGTCAATAGAGGTAGAGAGTAACAAGGAGTAAGAGTCAATAGAGGTAGAGAGTAACAAGGAGTAAGAGTCAATAGAGGTAGAGAGTAACAAGGAGTAAGAGTCAATAGAGGTAGAGAGTAACAAGGAGTAAGAGTCAATAGAGGTAGAGAGTAACAAGGAGTAAGAGTCAATAGAGGTAGAGAGTACCATGGAGTAAAAGTCAATACAGGTAGAGTACCAAGGAGTAAGAGTCAATAGAGGTAGAGAGTACCAAGGAGTAAAAGTCAATAGAGGTAGAGAGTACCAAGGAGTAAAAGTCAATAGAGGTAGAGTACCAAGGAGTAAGAGTCAATAGAGGTAGAGAGTAACAAGGAGTAAAAGTCAATAGAGGTAGAGTACCAAGGAGTAAGAGTCAATAGAGGTAGAGAGTACCAAGGAGTAAGAGTCAATAGAGGTAGAGAGTACCAAGGAGTAAGAGTCAATAGAGGTAGAGAGTACCATGGAGTAAAAGTCAATAGAGGTAGAGTACCAAGGAGTAAGAGTCAATAGAGGTAGAGAGTACCAAGGAGTAAGAGTCAATAGAGGTAGAGAGTACCATGGAGTAAAAGTCAATAGAGGTAGAGTACCAAGGAGTAAGAGTCAATAGAGGTAGAGAGTACCAAGGAGTAAGAGTCAATAGAGGTAGAGAGTACCATGGAGTAAAAGTCAATAGAGGTAGAGTAACAAGGAGTAAGAGTCAATAGAGGTAGAGAGTACCATGGAGTAAAAGTCAATAGAGGTAGAGTACCAAGGAGTAAGAGTCAATAGAGGTAGAGAGTACCATGGAGTAAAAGTCAATAGAGGTAGAGTACCAAGGAGTAAGAGTCAATAGAGGTAGAGAGTAACAAGGAGTAAAAGTCAATAGAGGTAGAGTACCAAGGAGTAAGAGTCAATAGAGGTAGAGAGTAACAAGGAGTAAAAGTCAATAGAGGTAGAGTACCAAGGAGTAAGAGTCAATAGAGGTAGAGAGTACCAAGGAGTAAGAGTCAATAGAGGTAGAGAGTACCAAGGAGTAAGAGTCAATAGAGGTAGAGAGTAACAAGGAGTAAAAGTCAATAGAGGTAGAGTACCAAGGAGTAAAAGTCAATAGAGGTAGAGTAACAAGGAGTAAAAGTCAATAGAGGTAGAGTACCAAGGAGTAAGAGTCAATAGAGGTAGAGAGTACCAAGGAGTAAGAGTCAATAGAGGTAGAGAGTACCAAGGAGTAAGAGTCAATAGAGGTAGAGAGTACCATGGAGTAAAAGTCAATAGAGGTAGAGTACCAAGGAGTAAGAGTCAATAGAGGTAGAGAGTACCAAGGAGTAAGAGTCAATAGAGGTAGAGAGTACCATGGAGTAAAAGTCAATAGAGGTAGAGTACCAAGGAGTAAGAGTCAATAGAGGTAGAGAGTACCAAGGAGTAAGAGTCAATAGAGGTAGAGAGTACCATGGAGTAAAAGTCAATAGAGGTAGAGTACCAAGGAGTAAGAGTCAATAGAGGTAGAAGTAGACAGGAAGAATGAGTTGGTAGAGGTAGAGAGGGAGACGAGTCAGTGGAGGCAGAGGAAGACAGGAGGTAGACGTACAGGTAGAGAGGGAGTGGGAGGCAGTAAAGACATACACACAGTCTGAATCAGTGCAGAGAGACATGAAATCAGTTGATGCAGATACCAAGTCATTGTGATTACAGAGACAAGAAACAACAGTAAGTCAGCCATGATGTTAAATTCAATTATGTTGAATAAAAGGTGCAGACATGGTTAGTGCGAGTCAGGGATGGGAGTTGCAGTGAGGGATGGTGAATGGATTAATAAGTGTGTGAAGACATATGATTACAGTATTTAGCCACGCAACAATCACCACAGCATAACAGTCACCATGGTATAACAGTCACCATGGTATAACAGTCACCATGGCATAACAGTCACCATGGTATAAAAGTCACCATGGCATAACAGTCACCATGGTATAAAAGTCACCATGGCATAACAGTCACAATGGCATAACAGTCACCATGGCATAACAGTCACCATGGTATAAAAGTTACCCAGTGAATTTTGAGACTAGAAACACTACCCAAGGTTAAACCTGTCTTAAAAACTGCCTCTGTGAACCTCACCCAAATCGATTAAAAGCTACTACAGTGGTACCTGTTTTGACATACCGCCCCTACGGCAGGTCAAAATGGGGCCTGTCAAAACAGGTGGTCTTTCATTAGAGGTACAACAACATGCAAAGGATAGCGCTGGTTTCTGAGAGAGCGGTCTTACAAAGATATGCGGTCTCTCATAAGAGGGGTCTCTCAAGAGAGGTACCACTGTAATCAATTATGCTCTGTCAAAATCTGATAAAATTTGCTTATCTGACTGGTGCAAAATTAGTGTGGTGAAAACATTGACTGAAATCCACACGAGGCAAGCCCTGCATGCATGTCCTTATGGAACAAGCAACCGAACTAGTGCAGTGTAGGTCAGAATTGTTTTTTTGTAAATACATTTCACTTCATATTGATAAATAAGAAGACCTTGTTTCCAAACTAAATACTGTTTTGAGCACACTGTATGACAAAATACCATCAAAACATTTGTAAATTTGGTTCACAAAGAAGGGCAAGTGCACAAACAGTAAGTTATTATTTCAGAAAAGTTTTAGTTTAAACATATTTTTATTTCTGTAAGGATACAATTGGGAAACAGGGCAAAGCCCTATATAAATCCCTCTTGCAGAAAAGTTTTATTATAAATATGTGAATAAAATGACCCAAATATGCAAAATAGTCATTGTGTATCATAAATACTTTACTGAACTGACCCAGAAGTGCGTGGTTCACTGAGTGAGGTGCAACATCTTGACACATGAAGATATAGGACCTACTCTAGACTTCATTTCATGGCTGCTGCTAGTAAATTCTGCTTCCCAGATCAAAGTCAGGTGTTAAAGTCGCACTGCGTATGTTGGAGTGAAATTTGGATCTTAATGGTGTCAAATAATGCATACGAGGTGAATATAGCAGTGTGAGAAAATGGATAGAGATATGATGAAAATGACATATTCCAGTAAATGTGGAAAGAGGCACACTACAGTATGACTGTGGATTTAACAGTGAAATGAGGCACACTACAGTATGACTGTGGATTTAACAGTGAAATGAGGCAAAAACCGTGAATGCAGGAGGGCAAAACAGACAGTAACTCGTAGGTCCGGGAACATAGGCACAAAGTGAGCTTCAATCAGCAGACAGCAACAGCCAGTGAGCATGGATCAGCAGACAGTGACTGACAGTGAGCATGGATCAGCCGACAGTGACTGACAGTGAGCATGGATCAGCAGACAGTGGAAGACATGGAGGGTCAGTCAGTGGGCAGTGAGTGTATCAGTGGAGTGTGACAAACATTGAGCACAAGTTTATGAACAGTGAGTGTATATCAGTGGACAGTGACAAACAGTGAGCTGGGTTTAGTAAATGATTGTGAGTCAGTGGACAGTGACAGACAGTGATCATGTGCCCATGAACAGTGAGTATGGTACAGTGGAAGGTGATGTTTCATTACTAAGAGTAACTGCCACATACATGTAGCTGCCCAGTAGAATGTTCAGAGCCAGGTTCGCATATTTTGAGGATGATCTACCAGAAATTTTGACATCTCTTAGTCTTCATCTCAGACTTCTATCATAAAGGTGGCCTGGTCACATGATGAGGCATGATGTGTGCAGCACTTACTAAATCTGGAAAGATGGATTAAACCACCTCCAGCACAAGTCAAGTTTAAAACAAAGTGAAAACCCCAAATTTGAATAAAAACAAGACATGTTTGTAAAACAAAGATGCCCCCCCCCCCACCATCACTATGTTCACCCTTATTACACTGTTTATAATATAAAGGGGCACTCATCACCTTGAGAAGTAGATGCAGAAGCCAAATTAACTTAAGTGGCCTTGTGACCTTGGAAATAAGGTCAATATCACCCTTCTTTGAAGCCGATCTAGCCCTAATAGAAGACTACAAACATCTACCAAAGGAAAGCTCTGGCTCAAAAATTTCTGCACTTATTAATTAGAAACCAATTCAGTAATGTCGTCTGTGACCTTGGGAATTGACTCAAGGTCAACCATTTCAGAACTTGACCTAGCTCTTATAGAAGGCTGTATTGCTGTGCAATATGTATGCCCCAGGTGAAAAACATCTTTAGTTATCATGCAAAAACCAAGTTCACTAATTGGACTCTAGGTGGTGACCTTGAGAACTTGGTCAAGGTCATCCATCTACTAAGCTGACCAAGCCCTTATTGAGGACTATTACCATGTGCACTATTGAAGTCAAAACTTAAATTCTGAGTTACAATGCAGAAATCAAGCTCACTTAAAGTGACCTTGTGACCTTTGAATTCATGTCAAGGTCACCGTGATCACCCATCTTCAAACTTGACCTAGCCCTGGATAAGGACTATAATCCTGTTCAATATACAAGTCCTATCATAAAAACTTTTTTAGTTATTGTGTGCAAACCAAAACTTACTACATTACCTTCGTGACCTTGGAAATAGGGTCAAGGTCAATCACCTTCATACCTCACCTAGCCTTTATACAGGAGTATATACCTGGGCACTATCAAAGTACTATCTGGCAAACTTCTTGAGTTATGGTGTAGAAACCACAGTCTCTCTAACAACCGAATGACCGATATGAGCAAAGCTATATGCCTTCTTCGAAGGGGGGCTTAAAAAAAAACAAGAATGGTAAAATAAGAAATAAAATATTCCTCCTGTTGTACATTGACCCATAGCATAGTTCAGTGGCAGGCAGAAACTTATCTCCTTATATAGTAATAATACAGGAAGACTTCAAAATAATACCAACAGAACACGAACAAATGGGACACCTGACATCAGGCTGGCTCATTTGTCTACTAATTACTGCATTGTGGGCCTTCTTCAGGAGAAACCCTGCAGCACACTTTACTGTCATATATGTGGTTGTGTACATGTTTAGACTTTAGTCTACTCACAGGAGAAACCCTGCAGCCCACTTCATTGTCTTGTACATGTTTAGACTTTAGTCTACTCACCGTTGACGGCCAGGTTCTGGTAATCCCTGTGATTACAGCGATTACGCTGCCTCATGCGCAGGTAGAGGGAATCCACTGGTCCACTGATGATATCCCACGTTGAATTCATGTAACCTGCAATGTACAACAGTCACTTGGATCTCAGTACTACCTTTCATATGGATTTGATTCTGAACATAGTCCAATACACAAAATATCCTAAGGATTCAGACATGTATATCACGTATTCGTTTTTTTTTCTTTTTGTCAAAATGAAAAGCTGTTCACACAGGTTACTTACTTTCTCTCAAAAGCTGTTCACACAGGTTACTTACTTTCTCTCAAAAGCTGTTCACACAGGTTACTTACTTTCTCTCAAAAGCTGTTCACACAGGTTATTTACTTTCTCTCAAAAACTGCCAAATTATGCTAGGAATTAAACTGTGGAATCATTTTCACACATCAGATAAGTGTGAGTAATGTTATCACTAACATTTAAAGGCTTCATAATCAACTACTTTATCAAAAGGTGACATGCTTTAGTAATTAGAGCCTCAACATTCAGTGATCTGCTGTGAGAGTTTGAGATCATTGATACAAGCTGGTAATATGTTATTTTACAGAGAGTGCAAAAATTGTGTACCAGTACCTGTACAAAGTGATTTACAGAAACATCTGGGATACTCAATGAATTAGCAGGTATTTCAGGTCCATGTATATTAAAAACACACAGCACTCTCCTTCAACAAATTACAACATGAGTTTACTGGATGTTTTGAAATCATTGTATGTACCTATACTTGGCATCCTGTTCTGTCTTTTTTTTGTGAAATTTTATGATGGCAAATGTCCCATTGTTTTGTCAACATTGACAGGAGAGCATGCAGGTGAGGGGCCCATTTTTCAGATAAGGATGCATATAGGCATAGACCAGCCCTGCCTGTGGCTCCACCTACCTGTAGCTCCTGACATCATGGGCCAATCACCTTCATTCTCGATGACAAATGCAAAGTGCTCAAATATTTCCTACAACACATCATAATAACATTGAATTTATTTAACTGTTTCCCCTAAAACTGGCTAGTAGTCAAATGTTGTCTCCTTCAATTTTTTTGGACTGATTTCAATATTGAGAGCAATTTGAAGTAAAAGTGGTGAATCAAACCTTTTAAAAGATATTTGCCCCAGGTCAACAGCTTTCCTTGGCATGAGTTAAACCACCCAATCAATGCCACAGAAAACTGTTAACCCAATCTTACTTTAAGCGGGAAAGGAATAAACTTACTACATACCGTAGTCATTCCAATAGTAGCACGCTGTGCTAATGCAAAGATTTCCTGGAGCAGACATGGTTTTTGCACAGTTTTGTGATAATGATATGTCTAAATTTACAATACCACAAGCAATTACACTAACAGAATCCATATAGCATAAAATAACAACAATGAACCCTCTTCTGTCATCACAAGCAGTTATTTTTTTTTAAAAATATTGAAAAAATACCAAATTTTCAATACCCCCCCCCCCCCCCCCCCCGATTAAGAAGTAAGGGGTATGCCTGTATTAGTGTGTGTGCTACTGCTGGAATGACTATGGTAGTAATCATTTATCAGGAAATGGACTAATAACAATGTTCTGTTCTATATTATTGAACATATTCTGTGGGGCTGTCCATTGTTTAGATCCAAACAGTTTGTAAACTAAGTACTAATAATGAGATCACCACAGTGTGGGACTTCTAGCAGTTTACATTATTCAAATACAGTGGGAGTTTTAGAGAAGTGCAAAATGTGATTACCACTGCAATCCCCAACGACTCACTTGGTAGCCAATAGGAATGTATACTGAACCCCAATGAAAAGTATCCACATAAAAAAATTAACACATTAATTTTGTAAGTTACTAAGTACTGTGTGTGCATATATGCATGGTTTGGAGCCTACATCAGGGTCATTCAGGACAACTTTTTAACTTTTGCTGGGTTGTTACATAATGCATGTGACTTTTGTGCACCGAATATGGCTTCTGACCACCACTCCTATTGGATGGCTAAAATGACCTGATGTTTTCAGTGGCTTTAAAAAGGGATGTTCAGCCAAGAAAAAAGCCAGTGGTCTCAGGTGTGTTGAGGCGATCATGCCGCGTCTGAGCCAAGGTCAAAGACACCATGCTTTGGGGCTTGCAGAGGGTGGAGTCCCAATCACTCAAATCGCACAAAGAATGGGGTGTACTCGGCGCACCATCCAACGACTAATTGAACGGCAACAAGAAACTGGATCCGTAGATGATCGGCCTAGGCCTGGCCAAGAAAGAGTGACAACACCTGGCCAAGACCGTCACATCCGGCTGATGCACCTGCGAGACCGTTTCCGTACAGCAGCCCAAACAGCCCATGAGACTCAAGGGGTGAATCGCCGTCCTGTCAGTACTTCTACTGTGAAGAGGCGACTGAGGAGCAGTGGCCTAACAGCCAGAAGACCTTACAGGGGTAACCTGCTGACCCAACCCAGAAGAGAAAGACGACTGCAGTGGTGTAGAGCACACTCCAGGTGGACTCGCCAGCAGTGGAATACCGTCCTTTTTACTGACGAGTCCCGTTTTTGTGTCAGCAGAGCAGATGGCAGAGAACGTGTGTGGCGCCGGACTGGGGAGAGATATGCAGATGCCTGTGTCCGTCAGGCAGATCGATGGGGTGGACCCTCTGTCATGGTGTGGGCAGGCATCAGCAACCGCTACCGGACACCCCTAGTGGTCATTCAAGGGATCCTCAATGCTAGGCGGTACATTGATGAGGTGCTGGAGCCGCACATGGTCCCATTTATGGAGCAGCATCAAGATCTGGCGATCTTTCAGCAGGACAATGCACGTGCACACTCTGCAAGATTAACAATGAACTTTCTCAATGAGAACAACATCAATGTCATGGAATGGCCAGCGTTCTCACCCGATCTGAGCCCTATTGAACATTTGTGGGATCAGTTAGGCCAAGGTATTCAACGGAGGACACCTAGGCCTACTACCCGAAACCAGCTGATCCAAGCTCTGCAGGAAGAATGGAATAATGTTCCCCAACACAGAATTCAAACCCTGGTCAGCAGTATGCGCCGCAGATGTATAGCATGTGTTGATGCTCGAGGTGGCCACATCCCATATTGAACAGAAAAATTTGTGTGACTTTCAATTAGGGCAGTTAATGACATTTTTTGCCTGTAAGTGACGTTAATGTCGGTAGAGCGTGACATTATTTTTACGCCAGAAAAGTGAATGCTTTGTTAAGTTCTAAGCACGTCTAGGTATGAAATGTTTCAAGTATAAACAATAAAATACTTCAAAATTGGCATGTGGATACTTTTCATTGGGGTTCAGTATATGTATCAACCAATAATAACCAAAATTGATAAATTAATAAAAAAATCAGGGATTCACAGTATAAGCACCCAGTGTACACTTTTGTTCAGCTCTTCTCATCAGAGAATGCATAATTACAGCATTACCATCTCCTTCTCAATTTTGGTGACAGTCCCCCTGGGCAACATCTACATGATCTATGTTCAAAAGGAATGTGTTTCATAGAACAGACAGACAGATGATGGACAACTAAACATGTTACAAAGTCAGCTCAGAAAAAATGTCAAATTTGAATACCTATGCGACGATTGCACCCAACTGAAATGTGATCACATGCACGTTTTCTATTTTTGGTACACTAATAACATGAATAATCTAATTGGGATATACTCATTAAAAACTGTACAGACCTAGTAGATTTCATAGCCTTCACTGGGACTTTTAACCTGCTATTTATCATTGTCACTGCCAGTGTGGTGTTCAACTAAAGCAGTTGTAAGTGGTTTAATTTGTTTGATGATATACTTCCAAATTTCAGTGAAATCACAGTAATACAATCTATGCAGAAGTTCACCAAGCAGGGAAACCCCAGCAGAGATTCCAATGTCAGAGCCGGGCGTGCATAGGTTTCCCGGTAATTTGCGGGCCACTCAATCTTACCACACAGGCTACAAGGCTACTCAATACAGCAAGTAATGAAGAGTGAAACTCGGACATTGATTTCTTACAAAAACAGAATCTGCCGTGGCTGAAAAGGTATTTACAAGAGAAAGGAATATCAGTTGTTGGAAGGAATGAAGCAGCACTTTTTTTATTTTTGTCAGTTTGACGTTTCTTCCTGGTATCAACATTAAAGCCACTACACAACAATCAATGGGGGTTTACCATGATAATTCACCTTGTCACTCAACTCTCTAACTATCAATGCTTTCTGTATTTCCTCTGCCAACCAACTGTGATGGTAAACTTCCATACACCTCCTTCATTTGGTCTATTTCCTACGTTTCTGCTCATGTTGACACTGACAAGATTAGTGTCTGCCATCATGCATTATCATGACCACTTTTGAGAAGGTGCACAGCATGCCATCTGGTAGCAAAAAATCAGCCCGCATTCCTTGCTTTTGTAATGGGACAGCTGCCGGGGTTTTCCCGCTTGGTGAACTTATGCATAGATTGAATTGACTTAGAAGTCAACCCAGTATCTCTGTGTGGCTGCAGTATAAATGTACACAACAGAAGAACCAATCAAGTCAGGGGATGCAGTGAAACATTTACAGATATCTGGGATGTTTCCCTGACATGTTTCCAGGGGGTTCTTTTCAACCCTTTCCCCCCTAAAAACTGGCTGGGGGTCAAATGTCATCGGCTTCAGTGTTTTAAAAAATTCAATAGTAATGAAAAACAACTTAACTGAGAATTGTAGACCTATGAAGATAGGACCTGTCAAGATCACATGTCCCAGGTCAACAGCTTTCTTTGACATGGGTTGGGCACTTAGTGCCCAAACCCATGTCAAGGAAAGCTGTTGACTGTTTTAATTCAAGGGGGTAAAGGGTTAAGGGGCTCAAGAGGCTACAAATATTAATGTACGGTATGGCTTGCTTCCATTCAAAAAGAGGTGACCCTAATTTATCAAATCCACCCAGTCACAAAATTCCCACTTTTTGGCTGATCGTGTTGTGCAATGTTTAACCCACAACTATGACTATGGCACAGTTGACTGAATCAGCCAGTCAAGCTACAGAATCCTGGTCACATCATGCCTATAATAATGCTGGCAAACTGCCACATGTAATTGGACAAGTGGCTCGTGTCAGGTGACAGTGACACTGTCAAGTCCTGGTAAACAAAGTGACGACCTTTATTTTCACCTTGCTCATTTTATACGACGCAAAAACAAGACCCAAGGAAAGACCTGCCCTTCTTTCATGTGCCTAACACCAGTGCTTAAATGCAGTGTTTCTCAACCTATCATACATGTATGTTTGTGCAGATTGTATGGCTGCTCTTGCCTGCTGGAGACTGCCCTGACCTGGCTCAGTTATTTTGCAATGAAATCATCAAATATTGACAGCATTTTCTCAACTAGAGGATTGGGACTTATCCTGCGCCCAGGTGAATCACAAGCCAAGTCTGGTTTGGCACAAATTAAGTTCTGGGGAGTCCCTACAAGCACCCCTATACAATTTTAAAGCAATTGTCTGAGTAGTTTCAGAGATAGGATTTTTTAGGATATTTGCCCAAAAATTAAACCAAAAACTTCATAAAAAATCTAAAAAACACTGGAACCTGACCACTTGAATACAGTCTGTAGAGACCCAACCAAGGTATACCCCCACTCAGTTTCAAGTGAATCTGGTCGACAGTTTTGGTCAAAAATGTCTGAAATGTGAATTTCCATTGCAATCCCCATTGATTTGCATGGCAATCAATAGGAATGCATGCATCAACTGACAAGTAGCTGAACTGAAAAATTAGTTCAAAATCCGGGAACCACAGTATCATCACTAAGTGAACCCCTTTGTTTGCCCCTCCTTCAGCTACATATCCACCATGTTTCAGAACAATCTCAGTGACAGTTCTGGAGAAGGAGGTTTTAGCTCATAATTTCTGTCAAATTAAAGGTGGCGTCACTAGTATCACTGGTAACTTAGACTTTGACCTCCCCCACAATCCCACCAAATTTGGTGAAGATCCACCGAAAATTAAAGATGCTAGAGCATTCACACAATTTTCACATTTGGACCCATATATATTACATAATATTGCAGGTGGCACCACCAATATCAAAAGGATCCTAGATTATTTTCATACACCCTGTAAGTCATGAAAGTTATATTGGGCTAATGTCAAAATTGTTGAAGTTATCGCGCTCACAAACCAAAAGTTTACAGACGGACGGCCATGAGTGATGCTATAATTCTGTAAGCTTAGGTCAGCAGAGCTAAAAATGCAAATATCATTGCATCATTATTTCCTTCACAAACTTGGTACAGGTCCACCTGGGGAACATTCATGTGCAAAATCAAAACACTCCATGTAGCAGTTTTTGAGAAGTCAAAAATGTAAAAAGTCGAATGATGGACAGACGGATGTAGTCAGATAACAGATGCAAACGGATTCCAATAGCTCTGCTGACTGACAGCTAAAAATGTGCAACTTAGACCCTTCCACCAAAGGCTTGTTTTCTCTGTACAAAAGTGTCCACTTTTTTATGCATGTTTTTCTTTTCTACAGGCCCATAGCAAAGGGACTGTATATATATATATATAGTTTTATTGGTCAGAAAATAGAACTCAACACAGCAGGGCCAGTTAAGACAGTACTCCTTGAACCACTGGACTTTGCCCATCCCACCGTAATTCAACCAACATGGACAGATCTTCAAGTCTCAAAATTTCCAAAACATGCTGGTTAACATTTGAATTACTTGGTCATTTTTCTCGGTCATTCTGGATGTTGGAAAGTAAGTACAACATCTTGTTTGAAATATGCTCATGGATGTGTTTATTCACCAATACGCAGTATGCATATAAAACGGGTAAAAGGCTCCGAAACATGTTGAGTAGTTACCCGCTGAAGACCCTTTAATTTATTTGGGCTGATACAGCCTATGTCAAAATTTTACAGAGGAACGTGTGCAATATAGACAATAGTAATTCCATATATATACAGGTTAGACAGGGACAGGTTAGCTTATGGAAAGTAAAGAGTTCGAACTGCGGAATAGGATATTGACTACTAGGAAGTGGTTCTGGGCAAAAAGACACAAATACAATATTAATTTCCTGCCACAAAGCACGGGTTTGACGGCTTGCGATCATGGGGGACGTGCGGGCTGCATCACTGTCACAAACAGGGCATATGCTCATTTCTCACAAAATTAGCAAATTTTTAGTAACTTAAGTTCACAAATGCCAAACTGGTATTCTTCTAGTACTTCCCAAGCCACATATAAGAAAAAATTCCATATGCCTTTAATAAGTATTCTGTATTTCCAGAATATTAGTGATTTCCTGCTTGTCCCCACAGGTGCCAACCTGTATCTCGCCATATATCACCAAGCAAGACTAGGTAATCAGATATGCAGTTGGGGCAGGAACTTTTAATATGCATATCTCCTATTGAAAGCCAAAAGAGGAACCAGTTACACTTAGAATCTAGCCATTATTTGATCAGCTCTTGACACCAATCCTGTCATATGGCAGTGAAAGTTAGGGTTTCCCAAAAATGGACCAAGTACAAATTTTCCGCAGGAATTTAATTTCTGCAGAGCCTTCTCAGGTTGAACAAATATACAGCTAACTGTATGACCTACGGGGAAGTCGACAAGCTTAACCTGACTAGCATGGTCAAAAAAAAAAAAAAGAGGATGATAAAGTTGTGGGTCAGACTGTCTGAAGCAAGCAGCACATATAATCATAGTGTAGCAGCTTTTTAAATGACTGAGTGAACAAAAGTTTACATCAAAGTGGATGTCAAAAGTTACAGATATTTTGAACAAGCGTGGGATGTCAAATGTGTGGTACCAACAAGACAATGTTAACAGGACATGGGTTAAACAGTGTGTCCACTTAAAGTTCACTGACAGCCCCACTGGAAAAATGATTTCGACACAAACAGACTGTGTACTAACTATAGACTTTTGAAACAAAACCATGGCTCAGAAGAGAATCTTCTCCATCTTGATGTACATGTACATGGAAGAATTAATCTATGGAAATTTGATGTGGGAATCGCAAACTGCCAATTACAGAGGGACATTCTCACCATGACTATATCCGCAGACCCTGCACACTATGTGACTCCCAATGCATTGGAGATGAGTTCCATTACGTATTAGTGTGCCCAACATTTCATAGTGCAAGGCAGAAATATGTCAAACAATACTATAGAATACACCCAAAAATACTGAAAGTGAACCAACTCTTCAGTGTAAAAAATATCAAACAATTATCAGATCTTGCTCAGTTTGTAAAGCTTATTATGTCAAACTTCTGAAGTGCTACTACTTGTACATGTATATACATATAATCTGTATCACAACATACAACACGGCTTGAAGTGGAACATTCTAGCCTATTCTTCTGTACATAACTATGTTTATGTCCTGATTACACTCCTGCATTGCACACATGTACTTTAAATTTGTAATTCCCCCATGCCCTGAAAAGGGTCATCCCTGAGAATTAAATCAATGTCATTGCCCCCCCCCCCCACACTTACAAATGGCTGTGAACTATAGTCATGCTATAGTTCACTAGAGCAGTAGAACCTGCAGTATGTGAATGCCCCTTTTGCCATGAAAAAGTGGTCATGTACAACAGATGGTCTGTCAATGCAGGCAAATTTGCAAAAGAATAAGACTCCTGTGCATCAGAAATATGACCACAAACAACTGGTCTCTCATGGGGGTGGTCATACACAGCAGGTACAAATGGATTATAATTTGCCCCCCCCCCCCCCCCCCCCCCCCAAGTGTACTGGCATCTCAGTCTCCACACGCACCCAACACCATACTTGTATACTTGTGTGACCACCCGCTCCAAAAGTAAGCAAATGACGTTCAATATGGCAGATCCCTACAGCGGGATGCACGCCATGGATAGGATTTACAGTGTAAGCTTAATATGTTCATTGACTTGCACAGCAGCATGGTATACCAAAAGGAGGTTACCTTGGAGAATTTGGCCGGCGTAAACCACTGTGGCGGTATGTGAAAGTGAGCGCCCACAGAGTCGCCCAGGATTGCCACCCCTCGCTGTCCGCTCCCTTTGCACAGCAGGTCTTCGTAAGCTCTCCCTTGCTTGTCATGCCCCTGAAACACATTTCCTTCTCTAACATGAATGCATAAAATATAAATTGTTTCAGCCTACGTGGTCCAAGACCTATATTAGGTATAATTGTCCCTTACTTTTAATATTTCATTAAACTGTCACAGATTTCACACATAACATTAATTTTTATTGTGTCAACCTGGAACATTAAGAACTTTAAAGATAATGATTTAATACTGTCACACATGAGCACACAAACACATATGCCCTATCAAAAGGGTCACCCAACGAAATCCAGTCAGCCAGCTGACATACATGTATATACAGGCACATCAGCACAGGATTCCACAGGGCACTAGGAGGTACTGTAGTTCTAGAAATTTTCGCACTCGATTTAATTTCCCGCTTTTCGTGCTACCACCTAAAGCGCGAAATAAAAATGCGCGAAAATAAGTTGCATAGTATTTCACTACCATGTTTGGCATTGGATTGCGCGAAACTAAAATGCGCGAAAATTCTGTAATTTCAGAAAAAATGAGTTTGCGCGCAATTAAACACGCGCGAAAATTTCTAGAACTACAGTATTCATTGGAACTGGCATCCTGTGCTGCCACCTGGGCTGTAGCAGGGAACTAGGCAGAATGGCGTGCAGATTCATTCAGGGCCAAATGAGCGTCTATGATAAAAGTAACGACAGAGCAAGCAAAAAAGAGAAGTCACTCCTGAAGTTTTGAAACATGCAAGATGCTAAACATAGTTAGAATATTTCATTTGTTTGTAATAAAAAGTGTCATTTCTGAATGGTAAAGTAGCATGATTGTTACATGTGCCTCACGATGGTGGATGCAAACTTCAATTGCCTGGCAACTGAGGGGTCCAGTGCAGGTCTGTAGTTAATATGATTAAATAAGAATACTTCCTATTGTGCCTGTGCTCAGGGATAAACATGACCGAAAAGTGCACATAAAATGTGACACCAAGGGATGCAAGGTGCTGTATTTTCAAAAAATTTATGTCCAGAAAGGCAGATTTTGGCCTGATAGTGGATAACAATGTACAGGTTGAGCTCGAATAAATAAAAAAGGTACTACACTGGCACCAGTGTAGACAGTGGTACACCTGGAGTGATTGGTAAGTTGGTGATTTGATATTACAAGTAGTAGGTCTACAATTCGTTCTGGCTTTCCTTTATTCTTGAGATTTTGTAGATTTTTATTTGTTAGCTTTCCAGCAGGGTTTTTCAGGAAGTGCAAATTGATTCTTGTCGGTAACAAAGAGGTACTACTTTTGTGTTGTATGTTAATTACCGCTGAGATGTTAATTGGTTTTTGGATGATGACAGATCATGTAATCTTTTTCCATGAAATATGCTTTGCCAGACTTTTGTGTCTTTCGCAGCATCACTTTCTTCTAGGGTGCCGATCAGTCAGCATAGACTTTGAGTTTCCCGCCCACCCTCCCTACTTATTCATTGTATTTAATTATATTATTTTCAGGAGTTGTTCAAGTTGTGTTAATTACATTATTGGGTGGGTTAGTGTTCATTTTTGATGTTTTGCTTTAGGTTTGTTATGTTTATTTGTAAGATTGTTTGTTTAGTTTGTCAACACTTCCTTTTCGGCCAAAAATAAAGTTATCTTTATATACTTCTTTTGAGTTGTTTCTTTTTTCTCTGTGCTGAGCTGCCACAGCCCAACAGGTGACTTTTTCAGTACCGCAGCATGGATGGTGTAGTCAAACAGCATACATATTGAGTGAAGCTAAGATAACATAGACATTGGTCTGCTCAGCAGGCAATGTTTCAGCATAATAATGTCCTTATAAGCGATACTCACCAGAATGCCATTACAGTTTGAGTCCAGCTCCATGTCTGACGAGATAGGTCTGCAAAGACAAGACAATATACGATACGACCACTGGGCTCTCCTTAATTACTCCCAAGAGCACTGAGATTTTAAAAAAATTGTTCATCTCAGTGTCATAATTAACGTAAATTGTTGGAGTAAAAGGTTTTTTTATTCCTAGTTCTGGCATCTCCCAGAAGGTCACAAAGAGATAATGGGGGGGGGGGGGGGGGGCAAGGAGGGAGGGTAATTAGGAAATACATGGTGTGCTGCTACAGGCATGAGCTTGAAATACCCCACCAAAGCGACCACAGAAGAAAATCATGTACATGTTTATCATGCACCAAAGATTAAAGTTCCCATTCAACTGTCTGACATCAATCTGTGATAGGTAGTTTAACACTTTCCCTCTCAAACCACCCAAAAGTGATCAGATGTAAATTGCTGTCTGCTTTACTAACACTTCATGTTCATAGAAAACGCTAAGAATTGTTAATAAGACCTATTGTAAATGCACGCCCACCCCAGGTCAACAGCTTTCCTTGGCATCCATTTGTCTAAACAATGTGCTGATACTTCTGAACTGATCGCAAAAAAAAAAAAAAAAAAAAAAAAAAATTAAGGAAATTCTGTTGGGTTTTCAAAAAGAAAATTTACCAAAAAGAAGATACTGTCTCTATTTAAAAATCATAATTCAATGAAGTCTTACCCAACAAAGGCAACAAAATTTGTCATTTAGCACAGATCATTTCACTTTGGTCCAGCCTGCCCTACATGACAGGGTTCCTACCTGGTCCATCTAACTCAGGTGCTGGCTGCCTCCAGTTCTCCAGCAGTCACCCTCATGTTTGCCAGTATCATGTATTTACTCAATTGATTCAAGTTGAGAAGCTGGTGGCGCCCCCAGGTTCAGACACCAACCAGTTTCTCATTTTGCCACAGGCTGCCACTCTCCCTTAGACTTCATCCTGAGGGGCGTCACATCAATGTATTGGCATGCAACCCTTCCCAGCATCTGATATTGCATATGTTGTCTTCATCCATTTTTCCATATTTTTTAGGGGGGGGGGGGGGCAATGAGAATAATATGTTATTAGTCAACAGCTTTCCTCAGTGCATTCTGAGAGCCAGTAGTGCAAGGTTAGGCTGTTGACAGCTGGCTGGTAAGGACATAGGGTATCTGGCTGGCCTGGCAACTGGCTGGTAAGGACATAGGGTATTTGGCTAGCCAGGGAGGGAGGGAAGGGTGGTAAGGACATAGGATATGTGGATATATTTACCTGGCACCAGGGTGGAAGTTTTTCCTGAGGTCTTCACAATCCATGCCTCGCCAGGAACTGCCCCGGAATGCCTGCAAATACAGCGTCTCCTTAATCAACACCATACTCTAACTTGGATGAATCATTTGTTTCCCAAAGCTGGCAAGGCACCACCTACATTGGAGGACTTTTGCCAATACATAAACCAAGTAATACTACAAGCTGAAACATAGGACACCAAGTGCACCAGCCATGGTCATAATAACCATGGCAACTGAACCTTTGTCTGTTGAAATGCAGCCATTCCCTTTACAAAATACAAATGTGGTGTTCAAAACTCAACCTAGTCAGACTGGGAATGAGACGCACATCCTGCTGCACTCATCACCTGGTTTTCTCTGTCCCCAGAAGCCTTCAGTTCTGTGATTGCCATCCTGTACAATACAATTTTGACTGCCCTTGTCAGTACACAGCATGCCACACCTTAACAGTCATTTTTAATGATTGGTCCCTTGTATTTTTGGAATGTATTTTTAGAGGTGCAGAGAGACTGTGCATTCGACCACCACATGCAACTAGGGCAAATATGTCCGCTTTCATGATCACAAAAACCTTCAAACTTTATCACAATAATACCACATAAAAACCTACAATTTTGAAGAAAAAATATAGGATTTAATAGTTTGGGATGGGATACGGTTGAATTTCATTTGTTGTCACAGGTAGGTACAAAGTTCAATTCTAGTGGAATCCGTGAGTCGAAGTTGCCAGGTCCTGGGTATTCATGCTGTATTTTCCAAGCCAAAGGATCATTTTGGAATGGTTATTCGGACTGACTAGTTTTTTACAGTGCATTCACTTTAATTTGCTTTTATTCAATGAATCTATTGAACTTTTATGCCATCAATTGGTATATTTCTTGATAAGTTTACTGGGTAAAATCCCAGCGTTTGGAGTATACTTTGTGCAGACGCCCAGGGGGATGACCTGGTCTACCAAGTAGCATGGAGTGACCATCAGTTGACCAGTAATTTGCGTGGTGTGAGGCCGGGACAGATGAAGTGCCAGGAAGGTGGTGGGCTTAGGATTTAATTTTTGTTCAGCTTTTCCGCATGAATTTTTTTTATAGCACACTGTTCACTTATTAAGATGCAAATGTTTATGTATCCAGTGGTCCCCCACTTGTAAGGTGCCCCCGAGAGAGGCCATCCCTCCAGTAAGGCCACTTCTCTGTGTTGCAATTATGGCATTATTCTCTCTCTCTCTCTCTCTCTCTCTCTCTCTCTCTCTCTCTCTCTCTCTCTCTCTCTCTCTCTCTCTCTACATATATATACCCTGATAACAAATATCAAGGATATATATTTTATATCTTTATATATATACTCTGATAACAAATATCAAGGATATATACTATATATAAATATATATATATACATACATTTATACAGCAGTGTCCCTATGAAATTTTTTGTGGAGAAATACCCACCCCTCACCCCCAAGTCTGAGAGCACACAACCCCCACTACACAGCCTACTTCTCCACGTAGCAAGTGTGGCATTTTCACCTTCCAGAAAGCCCCCCACCCCCCACCACTCTGACCATTAGTCAATAAGCTAAATGCAATTTTTTTTTTTTTAAATGTGGAAACTGGCTAAAATATTTTAAAATGAACTAGAAGCACATTTTTCTTGCGAAAAACATTATGCATCCCCCGAGCACGACATCAATGATCAGTGTATCTTTTGCCAATGCATGTCAATATACACCAAGAAAAATGTGAAAACTTGCAGCATTTTTATAAGACCTGTCCATTGGGATTACATGACAAGCACCAATGCATCATTACCTGACTTATATCTATGAATTTATATAGTTACAGCTGACCACTCAACTTTTTGAGGACCATGTGACCTTCACCTACACCCTGAAGATCGTCCATATTCATGTGAAAATAAAAAATTCTCCAAATCCATGGATTATCTGCACTTAAACAGAAGATAAGGAGTCAATAGGGGGCAGAGGTATAATATAACTAAGGAATACCCTATAAAATAAGATTCACCATGGGACCTTGACCTTTGGCCTCAAGGTCATCCATTAACATATGATTGAAAACTGCAGACCCATAGATCATCTGTACCAAATTAGGAGGGAATGGGTGAATGGCAACCAGAGATACAATAAAAATAAGGATTACCCTATAAAATTAAGAATTGCCCTGTGACCTTGATCACTGGACCTTGACCATTTGAACAAACTTGGTAGAAACTGACCCAAGGTACATCCCCACAAAGTTTGAAGTGAATCTGGCTGACAGTTTTGAAGATAAAGTCGAAAACGTGATCCACTATTCACTTACACAGTAATCAACAGGAAATGTACATGTATGCAGTTGGACCTTTCAAGGTCACTCAGGTTTAAAGTAAACCATACAAACTGAAAGCCAATAAGTACTTTCCTATTAACAATTAATAGTAACCTTGGGGCTATGATACACCATTTAAAGAAGGTATAAGCCAATATGTGAAAATTGCTGAGTCAGCAGAAAATGCAAGAAGGATTTGACCTTGAGCTTTGACCTCAAAGTTACATATTATTATATGGGACAAACTTCCCAGACCCATAGATAATCTGTACCAAATTAAGAGGCAATAGGTCAAGAGGGGACAGAAATATAAAGAAAACTAGAACAGGCTGATTTTCCAACAGAAAATCAAATGTCTCCCCGTGCACCCTTACTATTGTCGCCCTTATTTTTATAAATAGGCATACCGATTCCAATGATCTACAGATATGGTGAAGGTACACTCTTTATTGACATTTCAAAACGTTGATTTTTGACAAAATGCCCACATGACCTTGAAAAATAGGTCAAGGTCATACATTTGCAGTTACAAGCAAGGTCTTACAAAAGTTACATAGAAACATAATCACACAATTGTCAACCTCCTTAAGTCAAATCTTTCATGAGTGCATCTGCAATGATTTTTAAAAAGTGGCCCTGTGACCTTGAAAATAGGTCAAGATCACCCATCTACAAACACAACTTAGTTCTAATTATGGTATATAATCATACAAAATTTCAACCTCTTACGTCCAATCCTTGCGGAGTTATTGCCTCCACGTCAATTTTACATGACATGTCCATGTGACCTTGAAAAATAAGTCAAGGTGACCCATCTGCAATCCCAACCTAGTTCATATTATGCTTCATAATCATGCAATATTTCAACTTCTTTAGTCAAATCCTTGCAGAGTTATTGCGTGTGCGTCAATTTTATGTGACATGCCCAAGTGACCTTAAAAAATAGGTCAAGGTCATACATCTGCAGTTACAAGCAAAGTCTTACAAAAGTCTTACATAGAAACATGAGAAGAAGAAGAAGAAGAAGAAGAAGAAGAAGAAGAAGAAGAAGAAGAAGAAGAAGAAGAAGAAGAAGAAGAAGAAGAAGAAAAAGAAGAAGAAGAAGAAGAAGAAACGGATGCAAAAACAATATGTCCCCCCATTGCATGGGGATACAATAAGATACGTGGCGGCGGTAGGGATCGGCAACGGCAAACGACTGGACTAAACGCTATATGCATCCCCCCAATGGGGGATGCATAATTATTAAATGGCCAAGACTACTTTGGGATGCAGTATAAAATGTTGAGAGTAAAGGAAGAGGTTGTATCAAGTAGTATTTCCCACAGGTGGCTTCATCACATTGGCAGGTGTTCGTAAAAATGCTTCATATCACCATAAAAAAAGCTGTCATCATCACCTTCCACCATTATGACACTATGGTCCAACCAGAAAACACGAAGAGAAACTAAACTAGAGTAGTATGAATGCTCACAAAAATATAGATATGTCACACAGGCCTGTGCACTGAGAAACTGAAACACAAGTGGAGCTGTACGTCACATCTATCACTCAAGCACATGTACATGTTCATCATTTCATGTGTATGACAAACATGTAACACTGAACTGAAGTCAACGTGAAGAAGCACTTGACTGACCTGTATCGTACTGAAACCGTCATTGTCTACGTCTAAACCTGGCTCATGATTCGAAAAGATCCTGAAAAAAACAAACACATAATAACTGAATTTATACAACAGAGTTTGTTTACCTCAAAAGAAAGAGATCCTGCAAAAAGTGAGTATGATCATGATTTTCCGACTTAAGATGGACTAGAGAAAATTCTCTAGGTGGGTTAAGTATACTTTACCCCGGGTACTTTCCCCCGTACCACTCTTAACACTTTGAGGACTATACTTTGTCATTTCAAACTCCATCTTGACGCAATTTGACTAATGTTCTTGAGTTAGTGTTGTATTTATTAGGTATTTGGTCATATCTCTGGAAACATTTCAACAGAGTTTTGTGTAGTTGTTGTTTTTTATAACCTTTGTGTTGTAATTTATGCAACAAAGTTCTAACCCTATTGACAAAATCGCTAAAAAGTGTGGTGTTTCTAGCAATACGTATGACTTGTCCGATACAAACTCCATATGCTTGTTTCTCTGGAATGTTTCCTGTCAGATCAGGGTAGGAGATAATATCAAATTTGAACTGGTCTCTCTTGTCAAATATTTTTGTTACATACTGGTTGTTCTTTATTTCTATATCCAGATCAAGGAAAGTAGCTTTTGTATCACTTTCATTTTCCAGATTTAACATTAGTTCTTTGGGATATATGTTTTTCCAATTCCCCTTTATTTCATCTCCATTGTTTAAAGCACACAGGTCATCTATAAATCTTCTTGTGTGAGAATATGAGATTCTTGCAGCTGTAAAGTTTGTTTTTGCCAATTCCTCCATCCATTTTGATTCATAAAATTGTAAATAAAGGTTGGCAATATATGGGGCTGGATCTGTTCCCATTGGTATGCCTACTATTTGTTGATAGACTCTGGTTCCAAAGCAAAAGTATGCATTGTTGATAATGTATTCTATCATTTGAGCACACTCTTGCTTTGTGTAAGATATTCCTTTGTTCTTACCTTTATCAAATTTAGCCTCAGCACTAGATATTTTAATATACTGACATGTGCCACCTTTGAATGCTTTATCCAACATTGAAATTAACACGTTGTTTAAGTCTGTCAAGTTGATCTTTGTATACAATGTTGAGAAATCAAAAGTTTGAATTGATTTGGCACCATTCTTTTTGTTGATTTTGTCAATGTCTAGTACAATATCACTTGTGCTATCTGTTGTGTACATTTTCACTTTTTTGCAGTAGTTAGTATGTGAATTTTTGACAAGTTTGAGGACTTTAGTGAGTCGTTTGGCAACTTGTTTCGAAACACATTTCTTTGCTGCAATGATGAATCTGAATTTAACTGGGCTTTTATGCATTTTGACAATTGCATAAATGATTGGTAATTTCTTGTCCTCATTTAAGACAATGCATTTCAACTCCTTGTTTTTATCCACTTGGTCCTTGATAACAGTATCAGAGTTTCCTGCCTGTTGATAACTTTCATTATTTAATTCACTCAGTATTGTATTAATGTAGTATGGTTTACAAGTTAGTGCAATGTTATTGCTAGCTTTGTCAACAGGTGCGATGACAAACTTGTCATGCAAGTCTTGTAATTCCTGACTACAATGTGAATCCTTCAGCACTTGTTTAATCTGTCTCCACGTTTGAAGAGGTCCTTTTCTCAGGTATTTAATTCTTTCATCCACTTTCTCCATTACTTTAACTTTCCATTCATCAAATGCCTTGTTACAGATTCCTTTCTTATTACTATGTTTCTTAATGAAACTGTTGAGTCCTGTTTTAATCTCCTTTCTTGCCTTAGTGAAGTTGATGTTATGTCTTTCTCTATAGTTCGGTCCTCTTTGAAACAAATGTCTCAATTTCTTGTTTTTAATGATACTTAAATCACCCGTGATTACATGCTTGTGGTCTTTATCCATATACTTCTTGAAAGTAGTGTTACATTCACAAGTTTGAATATCCATATTCCAGCTAAGTCCACTTCATCCATTATCCGACTGCAGTTGAAGACCTTATAACGAATACTAGAAGTGTATTTATAAGCAACTGTGACATCCTCCTCAATATAGTTGCTGACGGAATTTTCAACTTCCGGAAGTCTAAGAATACTTTGTATATTTATGTACTGGATTTTCATAGTGTATTATCACAGGATTCATGTGTTTCTTTTTCATCTTACTTTTCCACGTTTGTTCTTTCTTAAGCTCCAATTTATGTTGTATCATGTCTTGTACTAAACTGACAATCCTATCAGTTAACTTGCTGTCATTTGTTACTTCATGATCCAGAAGCAACTGTCCCAATTGTTTGAGATCTTTTTTCTTCATTTATGGTAAAGTTTTATTGATGCAGTATGTAGTTTCTTTGATTGCAGTTTCTACGAGTAAATTGAATATATCATGTATATGTTGAGGTGAAAGAGATTCTCTATGCGTTCTGTGTTTACTCTTATGTTTGTTCTTCTTTTTTCTTCTTTTGTTGAGTATGTCATATACATTAACATTCTCTGCTCTTTGATCTATGTTCTTATCACATCGATTATTCAACCTACAGGGATATACTGTTCGGAGTTCTTTCATCCAAAATGTTTCTCTGTTCCTTCGCAATCCTGCTGTTTCCTTATTCATCTTTCCATTTGAGTATTTTCCTGGTTGTTTTATTGTTTATTTTCTGAAAGACGAATGTAAAGTGACTCCTTAGTCTCGCCCACAGCTTATGCTGGCGAGACAAAAACTAAATAATCTGAAAGTGGTATTGTTCATGTATCAAAATCTGATGATGGATACTCACAAGAGAACTGTGACTCAGATGATCTTACATGTACAGACGGATAGGTTCCTACGAACTTTAGAATGACAGGAAGGTCATCTTTGTTTCAGACCATCACTGTTTGTAATATCAGTCTTCACTCGTCAAGCTCAGAAATCACTTTTCAAATGAAAAGTGACAGAATCTACTATTACCAAATGCATGTATGCCAATATGTCCATTTGACCTTTCAAGGTCACTCAAGGTCAAAATTAACCACACCAAAAGAAACCAAATAGGTACTTTCCTCTAAGTGTTTGAGAGTGACCATGGGTCTAGCATCCAAAATGACCACGAAATAAGCCACTATGTCAGATTTGCTGCATATCTCTGTTGTACAATAATGATACTAATATGTAAACATCCCCGACTAATTTTCCCACTTTAATAATTTGCTAAAAAGATGCACAAAAGTTTGTTAAGAAATGAAAGAGAATCACAGCGCCACTTGTCGTACAAATTGGGGTCTCAACAGGTGTCCCTATGCTATTTCAAAGCAATTGGCCACGTTATTTGGGAGATTTAAAATTTTTGTAACAAAAATTTGAAAAAAATATTGAAAAAAAATAACTGGAGCATGAATATTTAAGCAAAGTTGGTAGAGACCCACCCAAGATAGAGCTGCACCAAGTTTGAAGTGAGTCGGGCCAACAGTTTGGAAGAAGAGAAAAATGTAAATTCTGGACAGATGACGGACAATGGACCATCCTATAATCTTAGCTGACTGACAAGTCAGCCCAGATAATAAAAATATAGATTATCTGCATGTTTACCTTCTATGGACCCCGAGTCTGCAATAAAGTTGTCCTATCTCGTTTTATCAAAGGTGGATCTGGTGTATCCAATTTATCAGTACCACTTTGGTTCCACTTGTCCCCCAGCCTCGGTTACTGGGTTTGTAAGTTAGGCTTCAATTAAATCTATGTGAAATGTTTGAGTGATAAAATGCAATTGATAAGAACCAACTGCACAAACTACACGCAGAACTTACTTGGAGAGAATGGCACACACCCACTTGACTCCAGGCAGACTACAGGGGTCTGAGAAATGGGGCAGGAAGCCAGGCACCTGCAACATACAAGTCACAGCAAGGTGTACTGTCACTGCACTGGGGGCTTTATCCCTTCCCCCCTTAAACCAGCCAAAACCAGCTGGTGGTCAAATGTCATCATCATGTTTCAATGTTTTTGACTACTTTCAACAGTAACGGAAAATAATTGGATACCTATCACAATAGGTAATCGATACCTGTCATAACAGGTAATCGATACCTATCATACTAGGTAATCCTAGGTCAACAGCTTTACTTTGTGTGAGTTGGGTGCTCCCAAGACAACAAGGAAAGATGTTGACTCAGTCTTAATTCAAGGTAGCAAGACTTAAAATTCAGTACATCCTCTTTTTTTTTGTCTTTCTCATTTTGGTATAACTGGGAAAGGGACCAGTGGCATCCTCTATTGGAAAACATAAAAGCAGTCAAAGTAGATGGACAATTACAGCAGTACTCATGTAAAGTTTGGCTATAGGCATATGCCTCTTTCAGTGCTGATCACAAGAAAAATTGCTTCCTTATAAAAAAAAAAAAAATCATTCAAGAATCAGCATGTCTGTGGATCCACAGACTCTAAGAATAGCTCAGGTCAACAGCTTTCCTCGGTGCATTTTGAGCACAAAGTGTCCGTAATATGCAGCAGAAACCTGTTGATTCAATCCACATTTAGTAGTGAAAGAGTTGAGCACTATCACTGACACGAATGCTCTCAACTTCAGCACACCTTTTAAATCAATCATCGAGCTCTTGACACTAGCTGCAAGATAAGATTTCCTTCCAATATTTGCTGATGATATACAATATAGTCACACCATACCAGTTTGTTTTGATAGTTGATCATATCAGTCCTCTGACTGTCTCCAAGTGGCACAAAGGCACACTACAGTTTTAATGTTACTGGCAGAAAGTTGGTTGCCTTTTGAAATGTTACGCATTGTCTCTTTATCACATAAACATTCCCGCAATGCTATATTGACTGTCTAAGGCTAGACACACATCAAGTAGTCCTGCCCATTGGGTGCTTTATGCATATAAATCTGCACACTTAATTTTAATAAGGTCTATATCTACAAACAGATTTGTACGATCATCTATTATGTCCTCTCACACAAGTCAATCTATTTATCACAAATATGTACTCGTCTCCATCTACGCCTTTGCAGGTATCTATGCACTCATATAACAGCTCCTGTATGTATGCACTCACCTTATAACAGCTCCTGTATGTATGCACTTACTTTATAACAGCTCCTGTATGTATGCACTTACTTTATAACAGCTCCTGTATGTATGCACTTACTTTATAACAACTCCTGTATGTATGCACTCAGCTTATAAACGCTCCTTTACATATGCACTTATCTTCTAACAGCTCCTATGTGTATATTCATCTTTCCATCCCTTAACATTTGAGTATGCACTTATGTTGCAACTGGACCTTTATGTAAGCACTCATGTTACAGTAAGCACTCGTTACAGCTTGACCTTTATGTGAGCACTCATGTTACAGTAAGCACTCATTACAGCTTGACCTTTATGTGACCACTCATGTTACAATGCGACCTTTTTGTACATACCACTCATACCTTGACCTTTATGCCTGCACTCATGTTAGTTTGATTTTCATGTACACACTCACGTTACAGCGTGATATTCACATATGCACTCATGTCACAGCTTGCACTTTGTGTCTGCACTTGTATTACCACTTGATATACATATATATACCTGTGTTACAGTTTGACCTTAAGGTCTACACTCCTGTTGTAGCCTGATGTGAGTGCTGTATGTACTCCTATAATGCTGCACACTACCATGTGTGTACACACTCACCCTCTTCTGTAGCCTTGCCTGTATGTATGGTTTGGTTTTCTCCACTCTCCTGGCTAAACCTTCCTATAGTGCAAAAATAAAGAACACTATTACACCTGCATCAAACAACTGACAGTAAACGCATATTTTCAATCAATGTGCTTTGGCTCAAGTCAGTACATACTGGCATTGTCTGACTAGTGATGCTCAGCACTGCCAAATTTACAACTTTCACATGAGATTTATGCATTTCTATCTGTTCGCATATCACATGCAAAACCAATAATTTTTTTTTTCTTTTCAAAAGCATGCAAAAGTCACGAAAGTAGAATTTAAGTAGAAAGTAGAATTTAAAAATTTGTCAAAGATGCACCACACTATAGTTTTCAGACTGCCCCCCCCCCCCCCCCCCCCAGCATCCCTTGGTTTCCTTGTTGCCATGCCACCATAAACACATTTATGGTTTCTAAATACGCCAATTAAACAGGTTCCAATTTTAACCTGGGGTAGGATTCGCTAACACACAACATGAGCTGTCTATCATGGTATCATTGTTAACACTCTAATAATTAAGGCCACAAGAGCCAGACCTTTACAAGCCCCACTTTCATGTCCCTATTTACGTCAGTATCAACATGTATTTCCATGATTAGTATCAAAATTACCATTATGACATAAACCTTGCTCCAGTGCAGCCCAAACTATTATGTTACACTTTATGGCTAAAAAGACAAAATAAAGTTTTTTAATCATTTCACAACAATAATATGAAACAGACTCTTGGAATATTTTGAAACAAGAAGCCCATGGGCCTAATACTCTGCTGGCACCATGGCTATACTGCACCTGTTCATTTCAAAGCTGTGAGTCCTCAAGTGGCTTCTGAACATATAAAGCTCATGTACATTTAGTGTACAAATTGCACACCAGATGGCACTTCACTCCACATGTAATCATAGCTTTTTCGTGCAATTCCTGTGATGGATATTGTTGCATGTGCCAAGACAACAATGAGTGAAGTCCTTAACTTTATGTCCTCACTGACCTTGGGACAGAAGATCAAGGTCACCTAGGTTATGTAATACAAGAGGTCCATAGGCCTGGTGTTGTGCTGACATTGCAATTTATGTCCAAGCTACACTTTCCCATTACAAAATAACCTCTTTCAACTTTACAAGCATGGTGAACTCACAAAAATATGTCAAGCTCACTGATATTATATACAGGGTTCATAAAGGTTTGTGAAAAGTAAATTCAAAGACTTTCAAGGACTTTTTCAAGCACCAAAATCAAGTTTTCAAGGACCAGATCCAGCAATAGAACACAGACAAATTGTTTAAATCATCACTTTTCAACCCTCTACTAATAAGACCAATGTTTATTGTTCCACATTTATTATTTATTCCAACCATATATGAACAAGACTCAATTTTTGAAATAGGCAGTAGACTTTCCACAAACTTACAAAGAAGCCTATATGTGGATCGTTTTACCGAAAGTCCTTTTTAAAGATAAATTCAATATGGATTATTTTACGAGTTTACTGTGACTTATGTAGGCCTACAGCCAGTACAGGTTGTTTTCATGAAATTGACTCTATCTAGTTTATAAAATTGCTATAACTACACATGGGTAAAATTAGACCTGAAGATGTACCGATCCCCATGCTCATTTTTCACAAGAATGCCCCAGTTTCTTTTCTAGGAAGGTGATGTACTTTGTTAGCTGTATGTTTGATACAGTGTATTTGTCCCTGAAAGTAGGCTGTACATGTAAATAAGGCTCACATAATTGGTTAGGCCTGATTTGATAAGAACTGTCAAACCTACATGGGTTAAAAGCGGGTTAAAAGCAAAAGATAATTTTGTAATTTGCAGTGTTACATTTTGACAAATGGAATTTGCCAGCCACTTCAAAGGAAAATGACAGCAGAATGTGTTCATCTTAATGTGATTCAAGTTCACAAATGCTAAATTTTGTGGAAAATGTTCATATTTCTTGGCAACTTGCCTCACTGGGTGATGCTTAAAAATAAAATTCAAGGACTTTTCCAGGACCTTTGTCCAAAATTTTGGATTTTCAAGGCTTTCAAGGCCTTGAAAATGAATGTAGCAAATTCAAGTACTGTCAAGCACTTCAAGGACCTGTGCAAACCCTATTTATAACATTCTAGCTTTGGACATTGTCCATAGATCCTATAAGTTTGGCAAATTTATTCCAATTACTTTTCAAGACATAAAATTTCATATCTTAAAACGCATTTTGGCTCATAATTTCCATCAAATTATAGGTGGCACCACTAGTATCAATTGCAACTTAGACCTAGACCTCCCCCACAATCCCACCAAATTTGGTGAAGATCTGCCACAAAGTAAAGATGCTAGAGTGTTCACAAGATTTTCATATTTTGACCTCCACATATCATAATATTGCAGGTGGCACCACCAATATGGAAATGAGCCTAGATTTTTATGCACCCTATGAGTCCTGAAAGTTATCTTGGGCTAACTTGAAAACTGTAGACGGTATTGCAGTCACAAGATTTTCCCATTTTGACCTGTATATCACATAATACTATGGGTGGCGCCACCAACATTGATGGCGACAAACATTTTAATACACTTTATAAAATTACTCCTATTCATTATATGGGCCTATCTCAAAATTGTGGGGTGCACAGCATTCACGGGATGACCCCTGAATTCAAACTCACCATTCGACCTTGACTTTCAACTCCGATTAAAAAATTGTTATGTTCAAAGTATGCGCCCCACATCCAGCTTTCCATATATAGTATGTTTGTTCAAATCAGGTAATAACTTTTCTAGTTATTGAAAAACGTTAAACTTGGAGAAGCACCAAACTCCACAATTACTGGGTCACAGTGACCCAGAAATTAGGTCACCAAGTACAGTTTTATGTATCATGTAATCAAGTGCAATTTTGATCTGGAGGCTTAATTCCCTTCGCCATTTTTGGCCAAGCTACACCCAGCCATTACAAAATCACCTTTTCAACTTAACAGGCATGGTGACCTCACAAAAATAGGTTAAGGTCACTGATATTACATAACATTCTAGCATTGGACATGGTCTATATATCCTATAAATTTGGCAAGTCTAAATCTTATTCTTCCAAATATGGAATTTTATATCTTAAGACACATTTTGGCTCATAATTTCCATCATACTATAGGTGGCGCTACTAGTATCATAAGCAATTTAGATTTTGACCTCCCCACAATTGCACAAAATTTGGTGAAGATCTATCAAGAATTAAACAAAAGATGCTACAATGTTCACAAGATTTTCACATTTTGACCCTTATATTACATTTATTGTAGGTGGCACAACTAATATCGAAAGGAACCTAGATTTCCATACACCCTATAAGTTCTGAAAGTTTATGTAGGGCAGACATCAAAACTTTTAAAGTTATCGCGCTCACAAACCAAAAGTTTACGGATGGATGGACGGATGGACATGAGTGATGCTATAAGCATTGTGACTTTAGGTCAGCAGAGCTAATCAGGAAACCTTGTATCACTTCCATGTCTCCTAATATGTTGCCACATGGGTAGACTTGGATAATGCTCCAATTATCTCGACGGAAGTAATCAGAACAACTGTAAACAGGTACCAATTTATACACTTCCTTATCGGATATGCATGGGGAATTTTCATGTACCCTGACACGTGAGTCTGCTAATCTCAGCACACATCAGACCACAAAATAGCACTAACCACTTGAAACGAAGATTTCACAGTGAAGTACAGTGTGTGACTTACACTGTAAATTTATAGTTTAAGGGAATCAACGAGCTTAACAAAATCCAAAAGACCAGACAAATTGGTCTTATGGGAACAGTCTTAGCTTTTCTCGCTTGAAAATTAAGACTGAAATTAAGAAGAGCTTTCCTTAGGGGCCAGCTGGCTGTGTCAAGGAGAGCAGTTGAGTGGGGTACATCACACTGATAGGTCTCACCTACAAACCATTTTTCATTACTGCTAAAATCAGTCAAAACATTGAAGCAAATCAGACATGTGACCAGCAGCCAGTTTAGGCCAGCTTTACTGGGACAGGTTTAATGCAGATTATTATTATGTACAAACAGGAACTTGCCTATTTGAAAAAAACAAAAACAAAAAAAACTTGCCTATTTGGAGGCAAAGGGCTCCATGGAGCCAGGTTCCCCCTTGATGGGTTTGTTTGTCCCTGACTCACCTTTGGTTGAGGGTACAGGTGGCAGTACTGCTGTCCTTTATCAACATGACACAAATGGATGTTGTAACATACCACATCTGGGGTCTCCTTCTCTGTCAACCTGATACCAAACAAAATATTAGCAGCCATCACTACACACACACACACACCTACACAAACCAAACTCAGTACTGCTGCTAGCAATTCCACTGGCATTGCCCCTTTTATTTTGGCCAAAGCAGCCGTAATATCTTTTGCCAAATTACAGACTTCTGTGAACAAAGTCATTAACATGTTAACCAGGTTTCTTATCTCCTCTACAATCAAATTTTAATATTGATATCTTAATCAAAAGTTGAACAAATGCTTCAAACACTTTGACAACTTGTCTAGAGGTTGCAAAATTCTGTTCATCACTTTTTTTTGTTAGACACTCACTATTTGGATAATGGCTTGCTCTAGCTCAAAAATTATTCCCCCAAACCATTTTATGACTTTGAAACAAAAAAGAGAGGAAAAGTGCACACAGCAAGCTGGCATTCTGACACATTTTATGTATTAGTGCAATATCCAATCGCACGAAAATTGCTGCTAATAAAGCATGTGGAGCCCCTAGCAAGCATCCAGTCACATTATCTTGAAATATTAATGTGAAAACCCTGTTGTCAAATTGCAGTTGACGTGGAACTTCAGATGGAAACAAAAAATGTACATTGGGTTGCCTTGGAATGTATGAATGCAACAGATCTGCAGCAAGCAATACCTGGTCCATGTGGGTTTGCTGCTATGATGTAAATGGTGTTGTTTCTGCCATTAATATTGCAACACTGCAAATAGGAGCACACTGTAACTGTTTACCAGCATTTGTCATTTTGCTATCTCCTTGGTGAAAAGTCCCTGGAAGACATATGGTAGGACAAGTTTGTGGACCTGGATTTTCTTTTACATCATTTGCCATTTTGAGCAAGAGGACACAATAACTCATTCATACAATGTACACTGTATTTCTTTTTTTGTACCAACAATCTGGTAATAACTTGTTACTAATCGGTTACAACCAATGTAACTTTTTACAAAGTTTTGGTGCTGGAATATTTAATATGTGGAAACCTGATCAAGGCACTGCCCATGGCAAATTATCACTCTTCCCTTGGATATGTGTAGTAGGAGAGTTATTGAATAACATGGCTCATTGATCATGGCTAGATGCTGGCACTGTTTTGGAAAACCATGGCAATGCAAAGTCTAACATTTTGAGTGAATAAGATATCTGGCACATGAGATCAAGGCAGACTGTGGCACTTTTCTTGGCAATAAGCCAATATGTGGCAATACATAGATATTCTATGATAATATACTCAAAAAATGTGACCCACAAAACATGGATAGGCAGTGGTACAATTTTGGCAATGTATTGCAATAAATACAGATGCTGCATATTGTTAATATTTGCCAAAAGTACAATTTCTGCTGCCAAACGTGGTCAGCGGTCAGTAAAAATGAAGTTTTTGTGGTCAGCGGTCAGTCAAAATCAAGCTTTTTGCAGTCAGCAGTCAGTCAAAATCAAGTTTTTGACAGTCAGCAGTCATTATACAAAACGAAAAAAATCTGTGGTAACAGTGGTTAAAGAGCCCTTCTAAAAATTGCGGTCACTTCAAATGGAATCAAAGCAAGATTTAACGATACCGGCATGCAGACGTCCGATCAATTTTCTATGCTGGAAGCGTAAATTTACCTAACTTGGAAACTGCTATAAAATCAAATATAAACCCTGGTAATATCACTCACCGTCGGGCATATGTTCTTAAAAGGTCTTTAGGCTAATATTAGGAGGAAATTTGTGTGTTATCATGCTTCAAAGTGTTAATATTATTGCTTTAACTTCGCACGTGTTTACTCGCAACAGCGAGGATGCATCCATGTTGACCTAGTTGCATGATGCATTGTGGGAGTTCTTTCCTTTTTTTTTCCTTCCGACCGCGTACGGAAATTACCGATGTTAGATGTACATAAACACGACGTGGTTTTGTGAAGGATCACAATGAAGCATGAGCATATTTTCAGGTACAAATAATGATGGAATCTGTTAATCTATATGACCAAAGCAGCCAGTTGTCACCCTTTTCATAGTGGTTTAAATTTAAACCGCTAGCAACCAAAATGACCGCACCGATCATTGTATTTTTTTTTGCAATGACAATGCTGCCAGGCCATTTCACGGTGTGGCAGTGGTCGACTCAAGTGTTGACAAATGAACCACTCTCAAAAGTCTCATCCCAATAAAATTTTATTACCATCTCCGTTGCCTCATCCTCTATAGAATTACCACATTTGTCCCCTGAAGTGTTTGCGTCAGACCTGTTTACTTCTACAATTTCTCTGTAGTTTCTACAGAATTTGAATGCAAAAAACGCTTCATGGATCAGCCATCAATTTCTACACCTAAGCTTGCGAGCAAAATATTCGATATAATTTTCAAAACATTCTATTTTTGGGCCGGTATTTTCCATTGGAGCATGGTATTCTTCAGTCAGCCTGAGCACTGACGATTTAACAAGCCCGGTGCTAGGCCAGCCAGTGATGATGCTTCAGAAGTTGTTGCAACTCTTGACAGCTGAGCGGATTAGCGTTCCCTTTGAAGTCCAGTCAAACGCAGGTCCCGGTTGGCCATATTTGCATACCTGTTGTGACCGGTCACCTGCTGTATGGGGTCACTTTTACTTGGCAGAAGGGGGGGACCGCATACAGCAGGTACTACTGTACATTGATCAGTGATTAGGTGCATATTAGCGTTGTTTACCTCAGTCTTAGCTGCACTGCAGCACGGCTATTTTCACCGTAAGAGGAACGTTATGATTGGTGCAATAAGCCTCATGTGACCTACACCATGACAGGGAGCAGTACATACACATATTTGGGTGCAATGAGAAGGAATCACAATAACTTTGGGCGGCAAACCCCTCCCTTTGCATCATTGGATTAGAGTCACGGTCAAGGTCGCCGAAAATTTGCGCTAAAATAGTAGTTCCCGGTTGATATTCATGCGAGCAATGTGGGGGAAGCAAAATTGAACTCGTTCACAGATGACACGTCATTCACAGTAATATTTATATGGTTGTTACACTGTTTCAACAAATATTGTGAGTCTTTTGTTTCACTGCTGCATAAACTATCATGTAATAGCTGCCATACAACGGGACTATATGCACTCGTTGCAAGATACTAAAACGGCGCCTCTTCACTCATTGGCAAAAAACAAAGAATACTACTTTTTATCTGCACTACTTGAATGAACTATGTTCTCAACCTCTTCATATTAACACAGGCCACGATTTATAACTAAAACATTTTTTTTTTTTAAATCAGGAACTGTGGTTTCCAGGCTTTTCTGACCCCCAACAACTATCCCAAAGGATAGGTCAGTGGCAAGGTCTAAAGACCCTTCCCTCAAAATACACTGGTCCCTCTTATTAAGGACCACAGACAGTACTAGAGTACTGAGTTGTGTAATTTGGGATCCCGCGCTCAAACCCTTATGTCATAGTATGCTTCCTATGATATCACATGTAGAAACCCGCTGTATTTCTGACTACCATTTTTTCAGTTCCTGATGAGCCCAGTAAGAGGCAACATGCACTGAACTTTTCTGTCACATATTTTACTGACAAAGACTTGTTTGACTCATAAGCCATCAGGCACACGATTATTTACCCATGCAAGGTACACTTCCCACCCACCCCTGAGTTTGAAGTGAATCTGCTGACCATTTTGGAGAAGTCCGAAATGTGAATTACTATTGCAATCCCCATCAACTTGCATGGTAATCAATGGGAATGCATGCATCAACCGCCAGGTTCCCACTCTGAAAAATTTGTTAAAAATCAGGGATCTGGAGTATGACCACCTAGTGAATAACTTACTTTGTCCTCCCACAACCTATATTTCTACCAAGTTTCAAAACAATATGAGTGACTACTTTTGGGGAAGTAAAAAATAGCAAAAACACAAAAATTCATTAAAAATAGAAAAAACACCACAAAGCAATTTGCAGTTTTGGAGAAAAAAAAATGAAAAACATTGCAGCACCACCTGATAAACAAATTAAGGTGTAAGACTTCCAAGAAGTGCCCCTATGCAATATCATAGCGACTGACCGGGTGAGTTGCAAGTAGAAGATTTTTAAGGATTTTACCGAAAAATAAACATGAAAATCCATCATAAATTTTTTAAAAATCATTGGAGCATGACCACTTTGACAAAGCTGGCAGAGACCTACATGTGGTACATCCCCATCAAGTTTAAAGTGAATATGGCTGAAGGTTTTGCGGAAGTTGAAAATGTAAATGACCGTGACTACTGTAATGTCCACTGACCTGCCTGGCAATAATGAGAATGCAGGCCTCAACAAGTAGCCAATTGACAAATTTGTTTTAATAAAATCAGGGATCCAGAGTACCACCAGCTACTGAACAACTTTGTTTAACCCTCCCACAAGCTACATTTCCACCAAGTTTCAGAACATAATGCCACTTTTGGAGAAGAACACAGAAAAAACACACAAAAATTTGTTTGAAAAAAAAGTAGGACAAGAGACTGACGATTTTGGACAAGTCAAAAATATAAATTGTGCATGCTTTTGTTTTATTTGCAATTTGCTTCACATTTTTTTCCATATTCCAGCAGTAAAATGGAATATTGTTTAAAACCATTTCACAAAATTGTGAAATTTTCATATAACTAATGATCAATAGCTTTCATCACGGCCTTTTATATTGCAGTTTACATCAAGTGTATATGTGACCCTGGGGTATGTGATCTAGTAACCCTGTCAACTTCATGTCCTTGTGATTTTTTGTGTGTAGTAGGTGTTTCATTGTCTTCGGTTTTCACACTGTCTCAATGTCCCTAACTGAGACCAGCAGTGACCATATCTGCAGAACTGTCACTTCTTTCTGCTCTTGTTTCACGTATGGCAGTTTTAATCTCAGCATCTGAATGCACTTCTCCATCTGTTTTGTTTTCCTGCCTGTTGCTGTTCCAGTCATGCTCACGTCCATTGGAGTCAAACTCCATTTTAAGACTAGCAGCTATCTTGTGGCCTGATTTATTGCTCTGTGTGCAGACCCAGCAGTCACTTCATCAGCCGTCTGTTTTCCTGACCTCCTGAACATTGACCCAGTATAATGACCACGTCAGAGTTTACTGGGGGCGATCTTTCCAGGTTGCTGCACATACACAATATGGCCACCAGTTTCACAATTCGTCAACAGTCCATTAACTCCTAGCTTTTCCCTTTGAGCAGATGCTGTTGGCACAAGTTCTGTTTCCGCCCCTGACCCCCCCCCCCCCCCCCCCCCCACCTTGTATCAATGTGTCACTCACAGAATGGGGCAAGTTGTGAATGACCAATCTCAGCCTTTCCTGTGTTAGCATCAGCAGTAGCCAAAATAGCCAAATGCTACTGGAACTTCAAAATAGCTAGCAAAGTGGCAAATGGCTACCTAAATTTTCCCAACGTTCGTAATTTTCGTGCAGAAATTTAACAGATTTTTAAAGTCTGTGTAGGTCTTTCCTGCAACTGCACTTCCAAATCATTGTCAGTCTATACTGTCCACAGCCCACCTGCTCTCTGTACTGCAGTGATAACTCAGCCACTTCACTTTTCTACTGGCTCAACTTCCATGTTTGTCAGCTCAGCATCTTTCCCCAGTGCTGCACTAAGGGTAAAGAACATTGGCTTGGCTCCAACTGGAATGCTGTGATTTGATGAGCTGCCTGGTGTGTCTCTTCTCTTCTTCCACTGTTGACACTGTCAATATGTCAGCTAGCCTCTTGGTGCCCTGGCTCCTCAGCACACATCATGCACTCTTCAAATTGTGGATGCTGATGGATGGATGATGAAGGTCAGCCATCACAAAAGCTCAGCTGACAAAAAAGTCAGCTGAGCTAAAAATCAATGGGGTGTGACCATTTGAACAAAGTTGGAGTTGGTAGAGAACCACCCAAGGTACATCCCTATCTGATTTGAAGAGAATCTGGCTGATAGGTTTGGAGAAGCCGAAAATGTGAATTGTGAACTGACAGCTGGACAGATGGATGGAAGGGCAGCTGTTGACCCATCTGTACATCCCCCTTGACTCATAATCAAGCTGAGGTCAGAATATTACTAAAAGCCACAACCGAGTGCCACCATTTCCTTGTTTAGTTTAGAGCAAAATTACAATTTACATGAAGTCAATGATTTTCTCAGGAAAATTGCACCATTTCGACAACTAAGTCTGAAAGCCCCATGCTACAATGCCTACTCTGGAAAGGAAGTACCAACCAAAGCCAATTGACAAGAGTTCTCATATACATGTACTAACATACAGTTTCAGCCTCAGCTACATAGTGATCACTTACATTTCAATGACGTCTTTGCCAAAGACATCAACAATGGTAGTACAGGGCAACTTGAAGCTCTCCGGCAGGAAGTTGCACACGTGCTCCACAGCCTCAGTGATTGTCTGGTTGTGGATCAATGCCAGCTGCTCTACCATACTGACAGCCACTGTACAAACTGAAAGCACACACACAGCATGATATATCATTAGTACTTTTACAGGCATTGGAATGCCAGGTGCAATATCACTGTGACACATCTGTACCCACACACACACACACACACACACACACACACACACCTGAAACATTTTAGACAAGCTGCTGATCATTCAACTACAGAGGTTCCAAAATTCCTGAATTTTCGGGATTTCCCCCGAAGTTTAACTCATTTCTCTAAAGGCTCCCTATCTCCAAAATCTTTTTTAAAAAATCCTGAATTATCACATTTTTTTCCGTAAAAAAGTTGACATTTTACATGAATTGCTTGTGTTGTGACAGTGTTTTTGTGCATTTACTGCTAACTTGTGTGTGGTTAACAGCATTTTAAATGTGTTTTGCTATTCCCTTTCTTACAGCTGATTTGGGGAATTTTAAAACACCAGAATGCACCATTTAAACTGTATATTTACAAAAATGTCTTGCATCCAGAGGGAGCATGGGAGTTCTCCAACCCCAATCTCCTGAATTCCAAGTGATCTATCTGGAACATCACCTGAATTGGGGGAAAATAACTTGGAACCTCTGAAGCTAAATGTACAATTTACATCAATGTAATGTCTGCAGCACACCTGTGATTTCTTCATGGTATTACCTAGGTGGAGCTGTCCATAAATCCTACATTTCTGTTGCTACTGTTTGCAATTTTTTATTGGGGTTAAGATCACAAGTCCGTGTGCTCTAATGCAAATAGCTGAGTCCAACAACTGCTTGTTACCTTCATTCAGCTATCTTCTTAGTGGTGCCACTGATGTCATATTTTGATTTGTACAATCTCCAATTAAGACCACCTCAGTAAAGGGACCATTTCTGTATAAAGACCATCAATTTACAGACCCACGTTTGTTATTCTGTAATTAAATGACATGGCCATTAAGACCATATTGTTTCAGTCCTTTAGGTGCTCTTAAGGTCCCCTTGACCGACCACGTTCAAATATGATACATGGCTGACTCATGGCTTGTTCTCACCATACGGTGCGCTTTAAAAAAATTTGGATGAGAAAATAATACTTTTATTCACATTTTATTTTAAAAACTCACTGCGCCTTCAATCGTCGCTTTCCATTCATTTCATATATGTATGTATATGGGTATATATACATATACATATATTTTTTCCAATGAAAACATAATCAGTCAGGCATGTCAAGACGTGATTAATGCATGAATAATGATAGACCTGCCTCACAGAGCTTGGACTTTTTAATTTAAAGAAAATCAACAAATGGACACCTGAATGATTTTAAATAATGAACACATCTTCTGACATTCAATGTGCAAAAACTGTGAATGTACCAAAGCAGATTGTGATGTCACAGTGAATGGAGTAACATCAGTTCAGGTGATGTTTACATACCACTAACAACAGTTCAGGTGATGTTTACATACCACTAACAACATTTAGATATAACTAATATGAAGTTATGGGATATCAAACTTTGGGCCCGTAGCTTGATAAGTTCTGTGAGCTTCCTTGGGAAAGTTTGTAGTGTCATATATGATTTGAAGATGATGATTTTTATCATATTAGTTATATCCAAGAGGTGTTCCTGTGCAAATTCAAAGCCAAATGCTTTCAGCAAAGATTCTTCAAGATTTTCCACTTGAAAGTTACTCCCAAAAAATCATTTCAAATCCAAGGAGTACAACCATATGAAACAAAAAGCCCATGGGCCTAATGCTCTGCTGGCATTGTGGCTATATTGTACCTGTTCATTTCAAAGCTGTGAGTCCTAAAATGGCTTCTGAACATATCAAGCTTAACATAAAAATTGTCCAACAGATGACACTTCGCTCCACATGTAATCACAGCTTATTTGTGCAACTCATGTAATGAATATTGTTGCAGGTGCCAAGACAACAATGAGTGAGTCCTTAAATTTATGTCCTCAGTGACCTTGGGACAGAAGATCAAGGTCACCCAGATTATGTAATACAAGAGGCCCATAGGCTTGCCTGGTGCTGTGTTGACATTGCCACTGAAGTCCAAGCTACACCCTGCCATTACAAAATCACCTCTTTCAACTTTACAGGCATGGTGAACTCACAAAAATAGGTCAAAGGTAACTGATATTACATATGATTCTAGCTTTGAATATTGTGTATATACCCTATAAATTTGGCAAATCTAATCCAATTACTTTTCAAGATATGAAATTTTACATCTTAAAACACATTTTGGCTCATAATTTCCATCAAATTATAGGTGGCACCATTAATATCACTAACAACTAAGACTTTGACCTCACCCACAATCCCACCAAATTTGGTGAAGATCTGCAAAAAATTAAAGATGCTACAGTGTTCACATGATTTTCATTTTTGACCCCTATATTGCATATTATTGTGGGTGGCGCTACCAATAACGAAAAGAACCTAGATTTTTATACACCCTAGAAGTCCTGAATGTTATATTGGGCAAACTTGAAAACCGTGGGCAGTACTGCAGTCACAAGATTTCCACATTTTGACCTGTATATTATGTAATACTGTAGGTGGCGCTGCCATCCTTGATATTCATAATTTTTTTATACACTTTAAAACTCCTAAACATTACATGGGCCTGTCTCAAGAATTGTGGGGTGCAGAGCATTCATAAGATGCCCCCCAATATTCAAACAGGCCATTTGACCTTGACCTTCAACTCAGATTAAAAAATTGTTAATGTTCAAAATATGTGACCCACATCCAGCATTCCATATATCATCTCTTTGTTCAAATTGGGTAATAACTTTTCTAGTTATTGAAAAACAATAAACTTGTACAAGCCTCATACATCATAATTACTTGGTCACAGTGACCCAAAAATTAAGTCACCAAGTTAAGTTTTATGTATTATGATATCAAGTACACATTTGTTCTGGAGGCTCAATTCTCTTTGCCATTGATGTCTAAGCTACACCCTGCCATTAGAAAATCACTGTCTCAACTTAACAGGCATGGTGACCTCACAAAAATAGGTGAAGGTCATTGATATATAAAATTCTAACATTAGACATTGTTTATATATCCTATAAATTTGGCAAGTCTAATTTAATTACTTTTCCAAGTATGGAATTTTATATACCTTAAAACACATTTTAGCTCATTATTTCCGTCAAATTATAGGTGGCACCACTAGTATCACAAGTCACTGAGACTTTGACCTTCTGCACAATCCCACCACACGTGGTGAAGATCCACCCAAAATTAAAGATGCCAGAGTGTTCACAAGATTTTCACATTTTGACCACTAGAGTAGATACGGGTAAATCTGTCCATACGGCCAATTCTGTCAACTTGCATTTGCAACTATATAATTGCATCATCAGAATAATAATAAAGTCATCACGTCAGGTCCATTGTGTTCCTCATTGTCTTTTCTGTGTGTCTGACACCTGTAGCAAAGCAGCAACCAACACTGTTTTATTATATGATCAGTCAATATTATGTATGATGTCAGTCCCCTGCCAATTCCACCAGTCACAAGCAGATGACATGCAAGAGCACCCTCTCTCTGTTCAGCACATTGTGGTGGCGTAGGTGTTTATCTGGGGCGTATATATAGTTATCTAGTGACGAATCATTTTGTGAAATTGTTAAAATTCATAAAATTTGACATAAGAACTACCGGGTATGAAAACATTGCAGAAAAATAAAGTATTTTTGAATGGATGGAATTACCCTCCTGTAAATTCAAAAGAAAAATTGTGAGCGGGTATCTCCATCCATCTAGCCTAGGCAAAATCTTAGTTTCTAAGATCAGCATTTGCACAAATTAGTAAAGAAAAGCATCTTTTTTTTCTGCCTAAAACATGATCATTTGCAGTAAAAATTCACTGGTATTGAAAAGGTTCCGATCTGCTTACCTTGATTTTTTGGCCATGAAATAGGAAACATGTACCTACATGTTTTTTATTTGCTCTCAAGTTGCAAAATGCTTAGGCCTAAAAGTTCTAGACCATAACATACTCTTCAATGTCAAGCTGATATCTAGCCTATGGGCCTACTGATATTGCACCCCATCGGTTCTGATTCATTAAAGGATTAAGCCTATGGAAGAGAGTGTCTAGCTATCAATCTGAATGTTACATTTTGGAAGAAGAAATGAGAACCTGGACGATGTTACATCGGGCAGTAGGTTACGGTCTATCTATACTGCACAAGTACCAGTCGCGTCCAAAGGTGGACGGAGTTACCCATATAGACTCTATAGATACATAATAATAGGCTGTGGCACGTCCGCATTGACACCTCTGGTGATAGCATCGTGCGACCCATATTGTGTGATCGACCAGGCGGCACGCGTCTCTGGAAGCACCAACACAATAGGCTCGTAAATCGCGCATGCGCTATCTTTGTTGATATCTGAGACCGGGAAATTTGAGTTCAGCACCCAGGAAAACCCCCGAGGCTGTCCTTGCGGTTTGACGGTAAGTGTATTACTTACAGAGTTGTTTACGATTTGCCTCAAGTTTGAGCATCAATAACTTATAAAATATGATGCAACTTTGATAAATGTTCATAAAATAAATAAGTATATATTGTTTTGTCAATAATCCCAGAGTTTCATTGTTCTACGATGAGTCCATTTTTAGCCGTAGATGATTTTGTTGAGGCATGTCTTGGGTACCGGAGGCGGCCCAAATCCAATATGGCGGCCGCCATGTTTCTGATTTCCTATTCGGTGACCCATGTTTAAAAATCCATTATATCCTTCGATAATCAATGCCATCCGTTATTTTAAATAGTTCAGATGTACTCAAAATCATTATATGTGACTGCAATTGGGGTTTAGTTGCATTATTTACATCGTCGACTGGGGGAAAAGTGAGTTGATGTGAACCTTCAATGTAGTATGGGCGCCATGTTTATGATTTCAGACTCGGTCGCGCCTGTTACAAAATCGATTAAATTCTTCCATTATCAATGCCATCCGTTATTTAAAATAGTTTAAATGGTCTCCAAATCAATATATCTGACTGCTATCGGGGGTTAGTTACATTATTTACATCGTAGATTGGGGAAAATCTGAGCTGATGTAAGCCTTTAATGTGGTATGGCCCACTCCTTGTCGAGGCTTGTTGCAACAATTTACATGCACGCAATCAATTTTAATCCACAAAACTAGAATACTATTTAATTCCATCCACTATTTTTATTAAAAACACTGCATGTAATGTATTTTTCCATGTCAATTGAAGGATTATTTTTTCGATGTAGGCGATGTTTCAAATACAAATTGCCAGTACAAGATTTAACATTACGCCCCGTCCTTTTCATCTTTGTAACAGTAACACATAATCCATTTATTTTAGATTCTATGTTCACACCATCCTGTATTCCAGACAGTTATACTGTTTGCTTCAAATATCAATGATAATGCCTGTATCATTAGTTTTAACAGTAAATAAGCTGTTTGATATGAATACTATGAGTGTGGTAATTCTAAAAACATTTATGCCATTTGCTGTTTCAACAGCCTGTTCAGGGAAGTTGGAGATTAATCCATATTCTGAAGAATGTATAATTATGCCATCCTGGCTGTATTTTAGGTCAAAAAACAAACAAAAAAAAATACCACCCAAATCTGTAGTGGATTCTACCTGTCACCTCCACCCCTAGTTATTATTTTTTTTCTTTCACAAATTTCAGTTCTGTAAAATAGCCTTCTTATAGGCCTAATATTATATTTGATTAATCCCCAACATAAGCTGTATAGGAATGATGCATAAATAAATATGAAAAAAGGTAAAATGTGTGCTTGTACATAACATATTTATTAATAAAATGTATTTGCTTCTAAAAAGATGAAAATAAGGTGTTGCTATTAAATTAAAAAATGCATAGACCTTAACAATGTTGATAACTCACTTTAATAGGACATACATATTGTTCATTTGCTGAGCTCTCTCTCTCTCTCTCTCTCTCTCTCTCTCTCTCTCTCTCTCTCTCTCTCTCTCTCTCTCTCTCTCTCTCTCTCTCTCTCATGTATTTGTATTAAGATTTATTGATCATTTTATTTCCAGGTTACTTCTACTTGGAAAGTGGGAACACACGGTTACAATTAAGCGTTTCAAGAATGTACAGGATGTATTGTGTAGATGACTAGTTTAGCATCATGGGTTCTAATCAGCCACTTACGAACAGAGACATTTATGAATATTGGAAAGTTCAAAAACATTCAGTCAAAGAAGTGTTGGAATATGTGACAAAAAGACAAAATGTTGACAGGGACATACAGATTACTTCATTTCGTTCATCGCTGCAGGCAGTGGAGAAGAAAAGAAAGGAATACCAGGGCAGAAAAGAACTAAAACCCCTTCTGGAACAATATTTGAACAGTGAATATATACTTCCTCAAACCAAGCCAAAAACTCAACACGATACTACTGCTGATCACGAGGAAGAGCCAAGCACCAAAAAGGGGAAGTTTGACTGTGAGTGTGACACACTGAAAACAGTGAATGAAGCTGTTTGCAAAGAGTTGCATGAGGCGAATGCAAAACTGAAAGAACATGCAGTTGTGGATGCAAAACTTCAGATTCTCAAACAAAAGGTCAACGATTATGAACCAAGAAAGGTTAACCAGAAGCTGAAAAGAAAGCATATACAACTTGAGAAAAAAACAGAAGTTATACAATCTTTGAAAGCTGAAAACAAGAAATTGACAGCTCTTCACAGGAAAAAGAAAGTCCGCAAGCGGGGTACCGTAAGCAAAAAAGTAAAAAGCAAGAAACCTGTGGTTTGTAAGGTGGCGAAGAGGAGGACCGAAAAAAAGACTGTGGGAACCAATACTCAAGATGTATCCTGTAAAAATTGTGAAGGTGCCAACAGGGAGCTCATGAGAAGGTACAAAGAAAATGCTGAATTGCGATGTAAAGTTCTGTCTCTTGAAGGGGAAGTAACTGATCTGCATGATCAGTTAGCAGAGAATGTAAATTCTATTATTAATGTGAAATCAGATGGAAGAACATACAGTGACTCTCTCAGAGAGACAATTTATTTCTGTCAGAGCAAGAACGTAGCCATTGACAACATGAAAGAAGTTGTCAGCTTCATACTGTCAAAGTTAGCTGGAAAAACACTCTCAGAGTTTCCAGACAGTACAACATGTAGAAGAATTGTCAGAGAGATGACTCTCATTTCAAGACAACAAGTTGCACAAGCACTCTCAGGTGAAGAGCACACAACATTAAAATATGACGGAACATCTAAAGCAAAAGAACACTGGATAGAGGCTCAAGTGGCTACAGAGAGACAAACTTTCACAATCAGGTTGCAAAAAAGTGTTGGCGGAACAGTGGATGACTATACATGCTTGATTAAAGACAAAATACAATCTGTTGGTAAGTAGGCCTGTATATCATTTGCTAAACATGATAAATGATGCTTAATTTTGAAAAAAAAATAATAATAAACAAAATAAGACACCATAATCATAAGTCAGGAATTCATTCTATTTTAACATTTTTAGGAACAAATACTGATAATATATACAATTGGAAGTGAATGTATGCATTTGTTTTTTCACTTATAAATGTCAATTAAAACAGATTATTTTATTTCTTGTTTCTGCATAATGTACATGTATTTTTCTCCTGTAAATGTGAAAAATCTATTAAATTTAATACATGTGTTTTTTACAGGTCTTGAATTAGAAAAGGCAACAGTGAGTAAAAGTGATTTGTGGTAGCTTGACTGACTTTGTGGTATTAATACATGTATTATTTGCTTTAGGATTGACTGGCTGCAGTGTATAAATTGGTGGTGTTTCCTAGTACTTAGTTTATTAATTAATGCTCCTTGCTTATTTATTGTGATGCGCTTTTAGGATTGACTGGCTGCGGCGTATGAATTGGTGGTGCTTCCTAGTACTTAGTATATTAAAACTGCTGCGTGCTTGTTTACTGTGATCAGTTTTTAGGATTGACTGGCTGCAGTGTATGAATTGGTTGTGCTTCCTAGAACTTAGTATACTAATTACTGCTGCGTGCTTGTCCACTGTGGTGCGTTTTTAGGATTGATTGGCTGCAGTGTATGAATGCTTCCTAGTACTTAATAAAAATTGCTGGTCCTTAGTTATTTACTGTGATCAGCAAATGTAGAATTAGATGCTTTGGGTTTAGGTTGATTGTTGCCTTCTGTGCGGAAGAAAATTATATAGCAGTATGTGTGCTCATTGTGTGGTTATTGTTTCTTATGTTTTCTATTACTTTTCAGGTGTTGCAGGAGAAGCCCACACAGGAGTGAACAGTACACAGGATATCATTGACAACATCTCGAACACCATGACAGACCGGCATATTGTCAATAAAAAAGCCAACATGCAAGTACAAGAGCTGAAAACAAAAAACAAAGATGCCTTTCATAATTTTTATTGCAGTTTGCATCCATTGGACACCTTTGCTAGCTCTTCTGTAAAGGAAATAAAGGAGTACGAGACAGAGAGAGGGTTGACACATGATCAGTGCAAGTCATTTGTCCACCGTGGTACCTCTTTGACACATGCAGTCATTTTCTCTACATCAAAGATTTTTCATGACGAATACGGTGTGCCTGGGCATATCCAAGAGTACATGAAAATGAAAGAGATTGATAAGTGCCTTGTGGAGCCAAATGTTGGTTCAAGATTCCACATTGAATTTCATAATGCTGGATCCATATATTATTTGCGGAGCCACATCATTGAATTTCTCAAACTGTGGGGTCTTACAAACAAACTTCAGCATGCTGTGTACAACGATTTGTCCATACCGATTGTAACAGACTGTCTACGCGCTTTGGGACTTGTTGGCAAGTATATTACGGGTCCTTGGTTTAAGTTTGCTGCAGTCAACAGGCCAGTGCTGGATATGAATCCATTCTACAAATGTGCCATGGAGAAGCTTACTTTGTGGCAACAGGATGCTACCCAAATTATGGATGGTACTGCAGTGCTGTACGACGAAGATGTTGAGAGAGATCCTGTGGTGTCCAGTCTCTTGACGTCAACAGAGAGTGATGATGCAGTCCGTAAAATAGTGGAGAGATTATGTGCTGGGATATTGAAAGTTTGTCAGCGCCAGCTTACAGATCAGCTACCGGGAGGCATACATGCCAATCCATCTGATGTTCTACAGCAGGAGGCAAAATCATGCAATTCGAATAACATCAGTGGAGAGCGGGTGTTTGGTGCACTTGACTCCTGTGTGCGCAGGGCACCATCTGCTCGAATGGACTTTCATGAAGCGCATGTGATGTATACTGAAAATAAGACAGGGGCATGGCTTCGTGACTTGGAGGAGTTAGACCGATCACAAGTTATTGCACGGGCAAGGAAGGGCGCAAGAAAGGAAATGAAAGATTCAAGGAAGAAAGAAGTAGAAATAAGAAGAGCAAAGGCAGAACAGCTTGTGACTAAGAGGAAGCAACTGGCAGAAAAAGAAGAAAGAAATAGAGAAACAAAAGAAAATTTGCTACATGACTTGACAGAGAATGGAGGTTTATGGTCCACAAGAGAGCAAATGAACAATGAACTAAACAAAGTTAAGAGAGACACAAAAAAGAAAAATGCTATCAAAGTGCAGATCAAAGTGCGAAAGTTATTCTTAAATCAAACCCATGAAGATCAATCTATATTTGCTTTCAGCAAAAACAAGAAACAATTGTCCCTGGTGCAGCTGCGTGACAATCTCGCACAGTTGATCAATTGTAGCATACCAGATGATGCAGAAACTGAAAAAATCAACAGCTGCCTAAAAGATCCCAGTGTGCTAGAAAATAAGTACATAAGTCATAAGTGGGTGGAGGATCAAGGTGAAGAAAAATGGTATGATGGTTGTATCAGGAACATTGTCAAGGAGTCAAATGTACTCGAATTCAAAGTTGAATATTATGGTGGAAACTCCAATCTGGAAGAGGAAGTCTTCATGGAATTTGATGAGCTTGTGACAGATTTAAAAAATGGCGACTTAATAGTTTTGTGGTAGAAGTTCCATCTGTCATGAATTGGTCTTAAACTTTCAAATCTGAAAAGAAAAGAACTGGGAACCATAAGAACAGTTGCACAACACAAAATGGGTATTGAATGCTGGATATTGTTGCAAGTGTTAAGTTGTGACTGTTAAAATGTGTTTTATCAAAAAGGCCACATTTGTTGCATGTGTTACTTGTCATTCAGATGACAAGTCTCCTGGACTTGGATAGACTTGACAATCAAGAACAAAGTATAGTATGTTGCAGTTTAAATAACACATATATCAAAATAAATGAAATAATAAACATAACAATGCAATTTCTAGCACTGAGGTTATGATTAATTCATGTTCTCTTGTACATTATTGTAAGTTTTATTTGCAGGTGTAATGACCAGGATGAATGACTTTTGCATACTTACACAGTTCTTCAGTATTAAGCTTGCGCTTAAGTAATGTATTCTTGTACATATCGTCCAAGCTTTTTTAAGTAATATAAGTAATGTATTATTGTACATTATCTCACAAGATTTATTACAGACAACTGGAGATTACCCTTGTACATGTATATAGGCCTATGCATAATAGGCATCATTGCAACAGCTTTGTAGCTGTAAGACATAAAAAAATTGCTACCTCTAGTTTCATTTACACAATTTGCACATGTTATTAAAAGTATTTTTTCAACAAAAGTGTCTTGTTGGTACCTTTTAATATAATGGACTTGTGGAGGATTATCTTTGTCGAGATTTGCTGATTAGACTGATTATGTTTATTCCAAACAAAGTTCTTGATTCACAAACCAATATTGAGCTACATAAATTTTCTTTGATTATGATAAAAAGGCAAAATGTTTTCCTATTTATGATGGAAATATTTTGATAAAGATAATCCTTTATTATCCCACAGGGAGAATTGTGCTTTATTTAGTGGTTTTATTACGGCAGTTTTCAATTTGAACATGAAAATTTAGCACATTAACAATTTAGGAACTTGGTAGATCATGTTCTGATTAACTGATAATCTTAGATTTGGATCATCTCCAGATCATTCCAAACCAGTCGCTGATCTACAGTATCATATCATTTAGTTTTGGTATGAATAATGAAACATTTTCCCCAGTTTGCAACTATCTTGCTGCAAATAGCAGGTAATCTGGGATCTGGATTATCTCAAGATAATCCCAAGGTTACCATGCTTCCAGTTGCAATCAAGTCCCTGATCCATCAGTATCTGATCATTTACTCTGGTAATAGAAATAGAACTTGGTATATTTTTTCCCAATTTACAGTTTTTGTAATTTAGAGATTATCTTGGATTATCTTACAATAATCCCCTTTTATGACTAGAAGCAAGCCCCTTATCCACCAGTGTGATCCCAGATATCTTCTTTGAGTGTAAAAATTGGTATCCAACCATTATTGTGTTAATTCAACATTTTATTTGCATATTTATGCAAATATTAGGTCCCAATATTACCAATCTCTCACATGGATTATCTTAATCGTCATAATTCTTGCATAATGATATGTGACAGGAATATGTTACAGAGATTCCAAAGATAATCTCACTTTTTATTTCACTCCTCTAGCTGAAAAATTGAAGAAATTATGCCACTTACAAGCAGAGTGCCAAAATGGCCATGCTGAACAAACTGCTCCAAGATCACAGATTTTGATAGGCATTTTGTCTACAAAAACAGCATTTTGACCCCGAAAATGTACAAACTTCAGAATTCAATATCTCCACTTGTAATCCAGATAGAAAAATTTTTTTTGCAGATTTGGAAATGGGCTAGCAAGCTGCATATTTAGAGATAAAAATTAAATTTATGTATGTAACTTGAAATTTTTGTGCCTGTCCCTAATAATAATGTAGATGGCACCACCGATATCGAAAGGAGCCCAGATTCCCCCTCCTCCCCCCCCCCCCCCCCCCGTCCTGATAGACATGAAAAGTTATATTTGGCTAACAACATAACTTTCAAAGTAATCGCGCCACAGACGAAAACCAAACGTTTACGGATGGAGTGACAGAATGACGGACAGACCGACATGAGTTATGCTATAAGCTCTGCGACCTCAGGTCAGCACAGCTAAAAAACTGTTCTGTGACCAATAATACACCAGTTCAGTTGTACAGTCTTGTCAAAAGCCCGGTGATAGTTATTGTGTATACAACGCGCGTCTTCTGAGATTTATCACTGTAACGGGTGGGTCTAGGGCTGCCAAAGCCGCAAGTGCGCTCATCCAGAGTCTAGACCCGAGATGTCAAAACCACAACTGGCATAACATTCCCAAGTTAGCAGTCATGGCCACATCCGCAGGTCATTATGACCTGATCTTATTCCTGAACATGTTCGTTGACGTTGTCACTGACTGAGGACAGTTGACCGTCCAGCTAAACAAAAATACCACTTACCTGAACACGTAAGTCCTCCATTGATTCCCCTGCCGAGGTTACCAGTGTTGAAGCCATATGCTGAGGAGCAAAGCAGTAAAGAACAGAACACGACGTCCCACCTCCTAGCGCCATCCATGCTTGTAAACATTCTGATTTTTAACTGTGATCATGTGATCCGGTGTCACAGAAGAGGAAGTGGTTTTATGTGATAGTCATCTCTGCTTCCAGGTGGCGCTCAAATTGATGTGGGCCTTGTTTTGGCTGGTGTCTTGTTTTAAATGATTGCGGGTAACTGATTCAGGTTCATATGCGATACATTTAACTGTAATACAAACAATTGGTTAAGAAAGTTTGCACAACTTATTTCCAAGGTGGTCCTAAATTAGTGCTGTTAAGCTGAAAATCTCTGTAGCCAAATTTTCTTTACTTGTAACTTTGTTTCCACTTATTTACATAAGAAACATTTATTTTTTGAGAAAATCTGTAGCAATTTTTGAAGAGCTTTGTAGCAAAAATTTGCTATAATGCTCCAGTTGGACAGCCCTACCGTCATTTTTTTTTTTTAATAACAGATAGGTAAAAATTAAAATTTATATCAGGTTAAACCCCCTGGGGGCTATCGCTAGCAAGTGGCGCCCTGCGCCAGTTACAACTTTGCTTTATTGCATTTAATCTGGTCAAGAAAGATTAAATTTTGATAACATGTTCTTGACTTAAATGCTAATGACTTTTATTCTTTTCTGACACGCCTAGGTACATATTTACTCAATGTCAAAAATAAATCAAATTTGACATATATTTACTCCAATGTCACAAACTTAACCCATTATGTTGAAACATTAACTCAAGGTTAGCAGCGAAAGAGAGCTTTATTGTTTGGAGACTTTTAAAGTGAGGAGTAGGTGTCACCATGGGGTTTGTTTTGAATTTCTGGTGCAGGATGTCCATTGTTGCAGTACTTGTCAGGATTTCCCTCGGTTTGTACAGGTGGTCTAGCTGTAACTTCTTTTTTTATAATCACTGGGACAGACTATAATGCCCCAGTTTGTTTGTACTTTTTTTATACACTGGCAGGTGGTTTAACGAAGGTAAGCTATCCAGCTAGAAAGGGTACATACTGGTTCAGGGGTAAGTCAATTATTCTTATCTGAACTTGTACTATACAGTAATTATGTTTGGTTGGAAGGTATTCTTTAGTCATATTGAAGCTGTGCATTTATAAGCAAAGCTTAACTTACGTAGCTAATGCATTGACACGTTTATACATTTTTCCTTATTATGTGGGTTATCTTTGCTGAATAGTTAGCTTAGACAAGGAGCCACCACTCATGAGAGACATGTACAGGTACAGGCCTTGAAATATGTTCTGAGTAGTTACCCGCTGAAGACTCTTTAATTTGTTTGGGTTAATATAGCCTATGTCAAAATTCTACAGAAGAACGTGACAATAGTACTTCCGTATGTATATAGGTTAGACAGTGTCAATGACAGGTTAGCTTAAGGAAGTGCAGAGAGTTCGGACCACAGAATAGGCCAATGACCATCAGGGAGTGGTTCTGGATGAAAAGTTACAAATACAATTTAAAAGAAAATCAGTTAGCTGTTGTTAGTAAAATCAAACGTATAAAATAAAAAACAATTGTCTATCAATAGACATAAAATATTCCAAATTTAATACATATATCACACTACCCTACAATACACATGATCAGTTGTATGCAATTAAAATCTCTATTATTGTCTCGTTTTCCACAACGGAGGGGGTGTCAGTAAAACAGGTATGCTCTGTTTTGTTAAAAAAAAAACATTTTATTCGATAAATATTGCTTTACTCTGGTTTTCAATAAATTATAATTTTCTATTTTCCGATTATGAATAGGCAAGTCCTTGCAATGTTTTATACCTGTCCACATAAATGTACGTTGTCCTGTATTTGTTTGGTATCTGGGTAATTTAAACATCATATCTGAATTCCTTGTGTGGTATCTTTCTGTATATACATAATTATCAAATTTCTCTGCCATATATTGTGGCGACTTCGGGTGTAGTATTTTATGTATGTTTGAGTTACTCTACTCTGCAGAGCTAAACAATTGAGTCTGGCCTGTTCAATGCAACATACATGTACTCTTCGTCCTTCATCAAGCACAAATCTGACCATTTTATTTTGATTAGTTTGTAATTTGTGTTTCAGGGTAGCCGATACTGAGGAGTTCCAGCTGCAGCACGCATAATCGTAGTGACACTGGATTAACGAAAGACATAATAGCTTTTGGGTATGCATGTCTGTGCAATCAGCATGTCTGTACAATAAATTAAGTCTGCTGTTGCATTTCGAGATAATCTTCTTTGCTGCCACGTCTCCATGAACTCTCCATAGGAAGACCCAAATATTTTACAATTTGTTTTTGCTCAATCTTTCCCCCTGCATACGACACAACTAAATGGGTATTCTTTATTCTGTTTCTAGGCCTGAACAATATGTATTCCGTTTTTCCCTGGATGTAACGATAATTGGTTGTAAACGCTTTTCTATTTGTTTTACACCCTTGCCACCAACTAAGAGGACTGAGTCATCAGCATAGAGCATGAGACCACAGTTGATGGCCATTTCCATGTAATTTACATGTGTCTGAAATAATCGGGACCCTAATATGGACCCCTGTGGTACACCGCATGTATTATAGATCTAACATTAGCCAGTTTTCCATTTGCACTCACAACATGTGTTCTATCACATAGGTAGGATTCAAACCATTTTACAGAATTACTGTCTAGGCCCACTGATGATAGCTTTTGACACAGTATGTGATGGTCGACTATGTCAAAAGCCTTTCTTAAATCCAATAGCTCCATTTCAGTCATAATTCGCATATCAGTATTCTCCTTCACAAAATCACTAAACTGTAATAAGCAAGTGTCTGTCGAATACTGAGGACAAAAATCTGACTTGAACTTGTAAAACAACCCTGTATCTTTGAGGTACTGCATAAGTTGATCATGCATCGACCTTTCCATGACCCTGGGTAAAACACACAGAATAGATACTGGCCGATAATCGCCAGCGTCTAATCTGTCCTGTTATTTACATAGGGGTACAACTCTGGCTGATTTAAGTTGGCTTGGAACTTTAGCTGTCCAAATAGAAAGGTCAATAATGTGTGTAAAGTCCATTTTTAGATTCTCTACACCGCCCTTGACAAACCTATAGCTGGAATGTTGTCCAACCCAATGTTTTTTCGCTTTCTATATTTGTCATAAGCCATTGTATATAATCTTCGGTAACCTCATGTAGACCGAAACTGTTTTCTATGACACCTTTGCTTTCTCTTTACCTTCTTCACACCAAAATTTCCTTTTGCTTGGGGAAATTTCTTTACCACCACTTCCGCAATTGATGTCAAGAATGTATTGAACATTCCGGCTATTTGTTTGTCTAATGACAAATCTCATTGCTGTCTGACCTTAGGCTGTATTTACTCTGTTTTACTGTTTTCTGTTAGGGATGGTTCAACATTTTCATCATTTTTGAATTAGTACTTACAGTACGCAAGGGGGGAGGGGGTTAAATGGGTCTGTACATTTTCACAGGATATGGAAAATGATGGTCAATTTTTGGCCTGTTTTGTGCAATTTTGCTATGATTTGGGGGAAACTCATCATTTTTAAAGTACTAATTTGGGGGGAGAGAGGGGGGTCATGCAATTTAGTACCCTAAGTACTAGTTCAAAAATGATGATAATGTTGAACTATCCCTTAGTATCCCATATATTTTAAAATGTGCCATAGACCTTCGCTGTTATTTTCATGTTTTTCGTCCACAAAATACTCAGACATTGCTTTTTTTCACTTACCTCTGTGCTTGATTTCTCGATTTATTGGATTGCTTTTTCACTTCTGGATCACCAAATTTTCTGAACTTATACGACGTTCTATATCTCGCTCTTGTTGTGTTTAATGTATCTTCTGTGATCCACCATTCAGACCTGCTTTGGATCCTAACCTGCTTTTCTGGTGCCACTTGAACTAAAACCCTTGGATGGAACTGGAAGACTTATACGCGGCCGCGCGCGCGGGCGTGTGTGTTACCAAATTAATGTTTTTCACCTGTACATCCAAAGCAGCAATTTTCTGTCATAAAAAAATATTTAGGTCTATGAAGCATGTAGGAGGATGCCGTTCCAGCAAAGAAACGAATGAGATTGAAACTAGGAAAATAAGATTTGCTTCAAAAGCAAATCAGTCTGCGTGTGGCCAACTACGACCAAAATTGTAGCACAAACCTAAGAATTGAAGAAATTAGGAACAGCTCTACCTCCTTAAATTGTTGAAGTGTCCCTAATTAGCATAAATTGAAATTCAACAACTTTTGTTTGTGGTTCATTGGATGCGTCTGCAATACTATAACACAAATCAATGAATTATAGTTTGAATGTTTAAAAAAAATCAAGTGCTACGAATTTGCGCATAAATTAAAATTGTGCAACTTTCGGTTATGGTTCATTGAATGCGCCTTTAGCACAAGTCTATGAATTTAAGTTGTTTTTTAGAATTAAGGCAGCGTCGGCTTCACTTGACGTCCTGTTGTCTTCACAGATTGCGAAAGATTCAGATTATAAGTATAGGTTGGCCCACTTTCCCCTCAAAAGGTAGGACATTTTGCAAAATGTGTGAATATGGGTATCTCTGGTGCATTCTGGGGGTTCAATATTATCCAAAAAGAACGCGCGAAAAACCATGGCATGCTGAACGAACAGTATACGGCCAAAATATATGTATATACATATACAGGTCGCTTTACATTGATGAACAAGACATACATGCACCATAGCATACAGAAGAAGGGAAAAGTCTTTTTTTTTCTTCAATTTTTATATAAATTTTATTTTATGAATTCACATTCGTAAAAATACAACACAATAACATACATAACTTTCTATTTTTTTTTACAGATGCGTTTCGTGTAGCTCTACACTGTCTTTTGATAAAATGAAAAACCAACATCAACGACTATGTTCAGCAAAAATGTAAAAAGATTATAAGTTGGTTTGGTTTAAATGTATTTTATTGATCAATTGGAGAACAGGGCAAAGCCCTACATGAACTTTGCCTCCAAAGCAGACCCAAGCTGCGTATTTTGTCTACTCAGCTCCAAGTGTAGTAACACGGAGCTTGGTCTGCTTTGCAGGCAAATATGAACTCCTCTTGAGATAGAAAAATAAAGAATAAGACATAGAGGTAAAGAGAAGAGCCGGACGTTGACGAAAATAAAATAAAATGAAATAACATTGGCAAAGACCACACAAAGAGAAGGTAAGCAGACAGGACGCACAGATAGAAGAAAGATTATAAGTTCCCCTCTATACATCAAGACTTTGTTGAGTCAAACTCTATAAATATGTATGTATGTATGTATGTATGTATGTATGTATGTATGTATGTATGTGTGTGTGTGTGTGTGTGTGTATATATATATATATATATATATATATATATATATATATATATATATATATATATATATATATATATATATATATACCCCTCTGCGCATCAAGACTTAGTTGACTCAAAACATGTAAAAAAAAAAAAAAAAAAAAAAAAAAAAAAAAAACCCGAAAAAGACAAAAAATCTTAGATTGTAAGTTTCCATCTGTTGGTATTTTTGCTTTCATGAAACCCAAACAGGATAACTTAAAACACCAATAAATCCAAAGGTATAAATGTTTTTCTCTAACAGAGTTGTACACCATATACAAATCTTTCAACAGGTCTCACGTTATCAACTCCAAAACCTATTTTTGCCTTAAAAAAATACAGAGAGAATTTGTTGCAAATTTTATCAATGTTTGGACGTGTGTGCTGTGTCCGTTTGTATGAGGGCCATGTTGTCAGCCCTTACATGGAATTTTATTCGAAAATTGACATTTTTAATGCATCTTGCTCGTAAGGACATGAGGAAACGTCCAGTTTAGTTGATTGAAAATTATGTGACAAGAAGATGAGTCGTCAGCCGTACTTCTATTGATTATGATTACTGTCTAGTTATCAAGCCTGTCATAATATCAGATTTCACATAGTACCACAGTTTGATCAGTCCTGCCATCTGGTGTTACATTTTTTCCATGCCAGCCATACAGAAGACGACAGGTGGCGACTTCATTGTCGATTTTTTTCTCAGTTGCTTCTGGTCGTGGAATGTATAGCGGATATTTTGAATTTCAATATTACGGATTTCCGGGGAGCCCAATGGAAATTTAAAGTTCGTACTGCTACTTTAGGACTTAATGCCGACCGTGAACGTTGGGGCAAGAGTGATGTGAATTGTAGTTTCTGTCACTCGGATAGGGAGGATATTTTAAAGTGTGTGTGTCAACACACACTTTTCTTTCTTTCTTTTTTTCTTTCTTTCTTTCTTTCTTTCTTTCTTTCTTTCTTTCTTTCTTTCTTTCTTTCTTTACAGGCAAATTTGTCCGACATTTCATTTAAAAAGTATTATGTGTAGAAACTCCAAACTTGGCACAATTATACTTCTATGGATAAAGTCTGGCCTTTTTATAATAAGAGGTCATGCTTTTCAAAATTATGCAGATGAGGGATAATTATAGTTTTAAATCTTCAATATCTCATATACTATAGTAGATGTGGTTCCGAGTGTATAGGAGTTCGATCATAGCAAGGTCAAGGTCATCTCAAGTGTCAAGGTCATGTCAAGGTCAAATGTAAATTTTAAGCCAAAATGTCATTTTTGAGGTCAAGGTTCACTTCATGTAGAGGTCATTTCAAGGTCAAAGGTCATTTCAAGGTCAAAGGCCACTTTTGATGGTGGCCTTCTTCTAGCCACAACTTGGTCAATTTTTATCCAATTTTGATCATGTTGGGCTCAAATTGTAGCTATTGTAACCCTGCATATTTTTTAAAATTTACGTGTGACCTCCTAAGGTCAATGTCAAGGTCATTTTGACTTTGAAATTTGTATGCAGCTATAAGCTTAATGGAATGTGAAGTACCAAAGGATAAAAGTTGTAGCATTTAATATTTACAACTTTTGAAGGCACTCAGACAGATTTGCTTTCAAGCAAATCTTCTATTCTATTGTCTTTCTTTCTTCTTTCTTCTTTCTTCTTTACCGGATGTTTTTGTCCGACACTTTTCTCGGACACTATTATACATAGAAACTCCAAACTTGGCATGATTGAACCTCCATAAAAGGACTTTGACCGTTTCATACAGAGGAATGAAGATGTTTAAAATTGTGCAAATTAGGGCATTTGGAATTTTAAAACTTTACTATCTGCAAAACTATTATAGATAGAGATGTCATTGTAACTTGTACTAGGGGGTTACTGACCAGTGCGCATGTAATGAATCAAAAGCAAAAGTTGTAGCAATTTAAATTTACTGATTAGCAGCATTTGAACTTTTAAAACTTGAATATCTTCAAAACTATTATAGATACAGATGTCATTTCAACTTCTACTAGGGGGTTGTTGACCATTGCGCATGTAATGAATCTAAAAAGTTGTAGCAATTTAAATTATGCTAATCAGCAGTATTCGAAATTTTCAATCTTGAATATCTTCAATACTATAATAAATAGAGATGTCATTCCAACTTCCACTAGAGTGTTGTTGACCATTGCACAGCTAATGAATTAAAAATAAAAGTTGTAGCAATTTAAATTATGCTAAATAGCACCATTAGAAATTTTAAATCTTGAATAACTTCAAAGCTATAATAGATAGAGATGCCATTCCAACTTATTCTCCTATGTTATGGAATAGTTGTACATTGCCATACCAACATGCTTTGAAGACACGCACACTGACTTGCTATGCAGCAAATCATCTTTTCTAGTTCTTTCTTTCTTTCTTTCTTTCTTTCTTTCTTTCTTTCTTTCTTTCTTTCTTTCTTTCTTTCTTTCTTAGCAAATTTGTCCGACACTTTTCTCGGACACTATTATACATAGAAACTCCAAACTTGGCATGATTGTACCTCCATACAAGGAGTTTGGCCGCTGTATACAGAGGAATGAAGATGTTTAAAATTGTGCAAATTACGGGCATTTGAAATTTTAAATCTTGAATATCTTCAAAAGTACAATAGATAGGGGTGTCATTTCAACTTCAACTAGGGGGTTATTGACCAGTGCGCATCTAATTAACAAAAGTTGTAGCAATTTAAATCATGCTAATTTGCAGTGTTAGAAATTTTCAATCTTGAATATCTTCAACATTATAATAGATAGAGATATCATTCCAACTTCTACTAGGCGAATGTTGACCATTGCGCACCTAATGAATTAAAAATAAAAGTTATAGAAATTTAAATTATGCTAAATAGCACCATCAGAAAATTTAAATCTTGAATAACTTCAAAGCTATAATAGGTAGAGATGCCATTCCAACTTGTACTCCTGTATTATGGACTAGTTGTACATTGCCATACCAATATGCTTTGAAGACACACACACTGATTTGTTATGCAGCAAATCATCTTTCCTAGTTTCATTTTTCTTTTTCACATGTCTTAGGTATTGTGATTTGAGAAATATTTTATCTACATATATTGAAGAAAAATTGACTGAGTGCAGTTTATTCGAAATCCGGGGCGAGTTTTATTGCCTCGTTGTTGAATATAAAGTTGTGTTTTCTTCTGGGGGACATGGCGCAGCACCATAGCAACCGGACATACTGCATCTTCGATAGTGTATGCCGCATATTTTCACCCTCGGCACTTTATGTCGTCCCCTGCGTGGTCCGTCCGTCCGTCTTGTCAACGTTACCGCGATATCTCAAAAATATTCACCGTGTCTATACCAAATTTTTGTCACAGAAAGACCTTCTGATGGACCAGGTTCCTACTGAAAACCAGCTTCCTCTAATTATTTTAAAACTTTTTGTAAAACTTAAAATGTATTTATTTGAAGGTCGTCAATCCTGACGACGCGTTACCACGATATCTCAAAAATACTGGCCGCAGCTTTACCAGCTTTACCATCTTGTCAGCGATGTATCTTATGATGGACCAAGTTCCTATTTAAAACCAGGTTCCTCTGATTATTATTATCATCATCATCATCATCATCATCATCATCATCATCATCATCATCATCATCATCATCATCATCATTATTATTATTATTATTATTATTATTATTATTATTATTTTTAACTTTTTATGAATTTTTTAATGTATTTATTTGAAAGCCGTGTAAGTGACGTCAACCCTGACGACGTTATAGCGATATCTAAAAAAAAAAAAAAAAATTGACCGCAGCTTTACCGAATTTCTATCTGAGATGTATCTTATGATGGACCAGGTTCCTTTTTAAAGCTGGTTTCCTCTGATTGTTTTTAAACTTTTTATGAAACTTTTAATGTATTTATTTGAAGGCCGTCTGAGTGGCATCAACCCTGACTTTACCGCGATACCTCAAAAATATATTGGCTGCAGCTTTACCAAATTTTTGTCAGAGATGTACCTTATGATGGACCAGGTTTCTATTTAAAACCAGTTTCCACTGAGTAATTTTACCTTTTTATCAAACTTTTAATGTATCTATTTGAAAGCCGTCTGAGTGGCGTCAATCCTGATGACGTTACCGCGACCTCCAAAAAAAAAAAAAAAAAAAAAATCACCAAACTTTTGTCAGAGGTGCATCTGATGATGGACCAGGTTCCTATTTAAAATCAACTTCCTCTTTGTGTTTGTAAATTTTTTATGAAACTAGTATTTATCTTAAAGGCCGTCTGAGGGGTGCACAAGGGGACGACGTTACCATAATATATCAAGGTCCCAAAGCATCTCCACCTTTTTTTTTTCAGAGATCCACATTATAGTGGAACACATTCTTATTGAAAACCAGCTTCCTTTTATTATTTTTAAACTTATGAAACTTTTGAAGTATTTATTTTATGGCCGACTGAGTGACACACAGTTCAGCGGTCTGTGTCACCAGAACTTACCACAAGAACACATCCAAAAGTGCTCTTTCGTTTCAAAGACAACAATATGGAAATTCTAGTATTCTTCTGTGCAGTCTCAGGGAACAAAATCACAGAAGTAAGGAAAAAAGATTGCGGGCGCCGAGGGTAATCCGTTCTCTGAACGCTATTTTTATTAGATGCCATGAGCAAACGTGCCCAAGATAACCGCTAGATGTGCGGGACCCGCTATCCATTCAAATTATACATGCATACTTGTTTTACAGTTTTCTGGCTGATATTTTTTTTTTTAATGTGTGTGTGTCATCTTTCTTTCTTTCTAAATTTGCTCGACACTTTTCTCGGACATCATTATACACAGAAACTACAAACTTGGCATGATTGTACCTCCATACAAGGAGATTTGCCTTTTTATGCAGAAAAATGATGGTTTAAAATTATGCAAATTAGGGGCATTTTAATTTTTGAATAACTTCAAAAGTATATTAGATAGAGATGTCATTCCAATTTCTACTGGACGGTTATTGACCATTGCGCATCTAACGAATTCAAAACAAAAGTTATAGCAATTTAAATTATGCTAGTTAGCAGCATTTGAAATTTTAAATCTTGAATATCTTCAAAACTTTTATGGACAGATGTCATTTCAACTTCTACTAGGGGGTTATTGACCATCGTGCATGTAATGAATGTAAAACAAAAGTTGTAACAATTTAAATTATGCGAATTCGCAGTATTAATTTTTTCAATCTTAAATATCTTAAACACCATAATAGATAGAGATGTCATTCCAACTTCTACTGGGAGCTTCTTGACCCTGATGTACTTCAATCAACAATTAATGCCGCCTGAACACGAACTGGGGTGTGTTGTTTATCTGCTAAGTTTGTCGTTCCCAAAATTCCTGCACCGCACACCGTCACATGGCCGGTAAATATGAAACGAGATGCATGTATACATTGTATTACTGAATGAAAAGGATTTATTGCAGTTACAGTAAGATTGATGTACCAGACTTTTCATCGTTGGGAGCAAGGAGCGGCTCTGCCACAAAAATCATATATAGAGGCATATGAAATAGCAGCTGTATACTGGTACTGGTCATTCCAGGGATTTTTATAAATATTATACACTTATTAATCAAATGGAATTGTGGTTGTTTCAATATACATTGTAACATTAATTTACCTTGTCCCATATGATTCTCTTCATACCTTGTCAGTTAAAATTGTAGCATATCACTCACATGTGGATTTGTGTGGTTGCCAAATAGTATACAGCATGCTCTGTCACAGAGACAGTCGTTCTGTTATAACGATTGTTACATAGACTATTACAGATTACAGCTCGTTACCCTGACATCTGTTCACTACTATGGTATATGTTGATTTGTGGTTAATTACATATTGTAAAGAGATATATCATTTGTGGATGTAATTGCTTATATATTACTCATAATTATGACATTGCGATAATATACTGTTGTTACATTGAGCTTTGGTAGATATTGCCTCGTTTCACTTTAATGTGAACTTTTGGTTCCTGGTGTATTACATACACATTAACATTGGACATTATCACCATGCATAGTGTTTTTCATACTTCCACTTATGATCTGATGTGGGTTTGTGGTTACTTATTTTTTTCATGCACTGTTACATGAAATAACCATCTTGTATAATGTTGTAGATACCTCGGCTTATGTTAAGTATTGTATCACACAAATTTGCAACACATGAATATCTGCATTTGTGCCGGAATACGACAGATAAATTTATATTGTATTTAGATTCTTTGTGCCAATCTGACGGACCTCAGTCCCCGGCGAACTCAACGGGTCCCTACTTTTGAATGTTTCCTGGTACATCATTCCAAGGCAACGTGACCTACCAATTCTCCTCTCCGCCAAATTAATTCCACATTAGTAAATCCATAAATGGAGATTGAATTGGCTGTGAAATACAGTGGGTTTTAAATTGATAAATAGGCCTATTTTTGTTACTCAATGAAACACAATGTTGATCGGACCAGTTTTCGGGTGTGACGCAATTATGTACGGGACTCTTTAACGTCACATCGCTACCTTCGCATTTAATTTAAAATTAAAGTACCGGTTTTATTTTATCTAATCACTCCGTCAGTTTCTCTTTGCATTAAATAGAATTTGTCAAGAATTTGGGCTGGAGCGACGGCCGTTCATAAAACTCCACTATTAGGCCTATGGTCGACCGCTTTTCTTTGTTGTTGAACTTTTATAGTCATGCGCGCCGCACGACTGTGGCAGTCCAATGCAATGTAGTGAAATAAATGGTACAAGGGACAGAACCTGATTTTTTTTTTCTTAATGGACCGTTGGGGGCAAATACAAAATAACCCTCGTCTGTCTGCGTGCCTAATCAGCCACACACTTCGTGTGGGTGATCAGGCACGCGGGCAGGCAAAGAACTCAGGTAGTCAGGATTTGGTTTGACAGATCAACAACTTGGGTAATTTGGTCTATGAAGCATTCAAACTCGGGCCATATATATATATATACATATATATATATATATATATATATATACACACACACACACATGTATATAAAAATAAATAAAATTTTACTTTTTGGGGGTGGTGGTGGTGGATGCGAATAACCAAGACTTGTGAACTCAGTGTCCATGACGTGAGGTACTGTAACACAGAAATACAAATCTACAGATCAATGACAATTTCAACAAACCTGACAGGGCCCAATCCAATCCATAATAATGGAGGTCTTTTCAGAGGGGTGGTCTCTAGCAAGATGGGGCTCACAAGGGTGGGGGGGGGGGGGAAAACACTGTATTGGTATTTTATACATACATGGTGAATGGCCCTCTGTGACTCAAGGGGGTGTCAGGAACAACAACAAACACCAACTGATATGTCATATCCATTTATTTTTTCCTCTTTTCATAATAATATGGAATGTGTGCTATCTACAAATTGTACAACTACAACTACAACCAGCTATCATCATCTTAATCATATAGACAAAAAAGTCACCTACGATGCACTCCGGCCCACCCATGTCCCACAGTGGGCCAAAGGAGTCAGAAATGGTCTACTTTAAAAGTACACCTTGCAAGTGTGAAAAAATGTGCAAATGTCTTCATCAATATCTGCCTGTATGTCTATGCAAGGTTCACCCTGTCCATCCCTAGGACGATTATTGTTTCTTTTTATGGAAACTGGACAGGACAGTGTGTGGACTCTTCGAGGCCTGCCTATGGCCAAACAGAGCCAGGCGGGGCCAGACTAGAGAGGCAGTGTATAGGCAGTGAACACAAGTGGTCTGGCGTGGAATCCACAGTAACAGACAGGGCGCGTTTACCCCGTCAAATGTCTGAGTATACTAAAGTATACCCAGGTACCAAGTATAAATGTATGCAAATTAAAATAAACTGGTACCCACATCATACACACATGCAATGTCCATAGTCTTTAATTTATAATGTATGCAACATACCAGCACACACTCAAGCACACGTGTGCACTATGCACATGATCATGTGTACATGCAATGTACGCTTACCTTCAGCATATGTTTGTGCCAAGTTCATGTACCCACAGCATACACAAACGTTTGAAAATCCCCACTGCACACATGTAGACAATCTACATGTATGCACTATACATGTATACAAAACATATATTTACCGAGTAAACTCGAGTATACAATATACATGTACAAGGGCATACACATGTTAAATACATGCACCAGAGCATTTACGTGAAGAAAGTTTCTCGAAGCCAGAACGGTGACTTATTCTTGCCAAAAAAAAAGCTGATCCAGCCAACACAGGTTCAGACAGCTGGTGTTTCGTCAACTTTGTATGCGTCACACAGGAAGCACAGCCGGATCAATGTTGTGCTCTCTTTCAAAAACACAACTGGATCTACAGAGCCAATGCACAGCTTCTCTGAAATTTAGCTGTTCAATGGCACAGACTGAATTGAACTGCAATCTAAGCACATAAACTAGACTGCCAAGCACACTGCTGATTAACATCTGGTCACTGCTATCATTGTACACCTGCTCAAAGGCTTTGTAGTCAACCACCACTCAAATGTACCATCCACCAAAATTTGTGCCAATAATTTTTCCCTTAAATTCAAACTTTGGCCAAGATTTCCTTGTATTATGGTGTGTGTGTGGGGGGGGGGGGGGGGGGAACAGGAGGCCAGTGGGCCTAATGCTCTGCTGAGCTAACCATTGGCTCGATGCAAATCTAGTGTAAATATTGTAGCTCCATCTAAATTCATTATCACAATAAGAATTTAATACGTTTGGATACCTGTGATGTTAGTTCCAATTTATACCACCAGTGGTGCCACCACAACTCTAAATGTCATACACTTTTGTCTGTATAATGCTCCTGACATGGTGTAAAGTCCACAATTTCAAATGTAATGATCATCACAAAAATTATTTCCTGAAATTCATTCCCTCCATGACCTTCATAAATGTCAAGGTCAGCCATATTATGCAATATGAAACCTGTATATATGATACATATTTGTGGCACACTTGATATTGTTAGTCTAATTCTTTGTAAACATACTGAATTTTGTGTCCTGTACTATGAGCTTAATGACCTTGAACAATAGGGTTACCTAAATTTTACATTATTTGACCATAGGTTTACTGGATCATTGGTGTGACTTTTGTTGTTCCATCTCAATTTTTCATCACAATAAAGAATTCAATGTGGTTTTGAAACCTTTGATGTTAGTTCCAATTAATGCCACAGGTGGTGCCACACGTCAACGGCTTTTGCCTGTATAATGTCCCTGTAATGGTGTCTCAATATACATGCACAAGTTCAGATGTAATGAGCATCACAAAAGGAATCATTTACTGAAATATTTCTCTAGTGACCTTGACAAAATACGTCATGGTCACCCATATTCTGCAATATTAAACTTCCACATATGATAAACATATCTTGTACAGTTGGTGAAATAAGCCTTACTATTCAAAAGATAATGAATTTCATAAATCTCAGCATGCATCAACCCATAATTCTGTTCACCTGTGGATGGCACCACTAGTACTGTGCTGCTTTTTGACATATTAGCCTCCAGAGTATTTCCACCGATTTTCATAATGAGCCATCAAAAATCAAACGTGCTCGAGTATTTTGAATTTGTTCATTTTTTGGTCCCTGTATTACATAATCTACCAGATGGCACCACCAATAAGGAAAGGCACCTAGATTTTCATTTACAGAACATGTCCAAACCTGCAAGAGACTGAAGTTTGAAAATTGTTGCTTTTTTTTTTTTTGTGTGTGTTGACAAGCAATTTTAACGGATGGAAGGTCAGTGATGAACAGATGGACAGTGATCACTGACAGCTCTGTAACCTATGGTCAGCAGAGCTAAAAACCAAAATGAAAAACTGGAAAACAAAGATCTTCATTGTAGCAAATCTGTCTGTGTACGAGAAATGTTTGCACATGTTGATAGCAATAATGGACCTGGCTATATATAGCACAAACATATTCATTTTGGAATGAAACTTCTACCCACACTAGTTTTGTTGATATTCAACATTGAAATCTTGTTCAAATATTGAGTATTGGCCTAATTAGCATAACACTCTTCATGGAGTGCACACATAACTCAAACATCATTTGAAGTTGGAAAGCACCTCATAGTTTTGATGGTATTCATCATTATTTAACACTTCAATTATGTTAATTGGAAGTTGGAATGGCACTTCTGTCTGTAATAGTTTTGAAGATATCCAACTTAAAATTGTCAACAGTCCATAATAAGCATGAATTCAAAACCTACAACTGTTGTAATATGTCTGCCATATGTGCAGCCCCCAAAAATATTTAAGTATGACCAAAAGTTGGTCTATTCTGTGGAATATTTTGGATGCCAGAAGTGATTGGAATTTTGAAATGGCCCCAATTTGCATATCTTCAACCTGTTTACCACTGAAACAATATTCCAAACTTCACAATTGGTGTTATACCCATGGCAAATTTGAAGTTTCTGGCTTGCGCACAAAAGTTGAGAGATAAGCAAGAAAGAAAAGAAAAAATAAGCAGCAAAACACCATGTGTATGTGCACACATAGACATCAATAAAAAAATTTAAAAAATTTGGTATAGCTTCAAGGCAAAGCATTGACTGAAGGGTCCGCCCTAACGACCATGTAATTAGACTGACATTTGCTCAAATTAGGTCACGGTGACACCAAAATCTAATCAGTCCACCTTGCCAGGTAAGATAAGCATATTGCCAAATTTGAGCAAAATACATGGAGCCATTCTGTAGATATTCCGGTAACAAGAATGTGCACATCTGGACGGACATATGGATGGACGGACAAACCCAAAACATAAAGGGTCCCCCCATGGGGTGGAACCTTAAACAAAGAAGAAAAAAAAATACTGGTCCAGTATTTTTGTTTATGAGCTAACACTTTGGAGGATTCTTTTCAACACAAACAATGACTGCTGAGAAATGCTTTGCTTCCACTCTCGATGCAACACTGTACTCCAATCCTCCCTGCCAGCCACCTTGTCAACAACTGTGAACACGGTCTTCCACACCAGTGCTGCCACCTACAGGACTGTATAAGATTCTCACAGGTAATAAAAATAGCATTCAGAGAATGCATTGCCCTCGGCACCCACAATCTTATTTTCCTCAATTCTGCAATCCCCCCCCAAGACTTTGCAGCAGAACACTTTGCATACAATTTCCATATTGTTGTCTATGAAATGATAGCACAATTTTGGATGTTTTCTTGGGGTAAATTCTGGTGACAGAAACTGTGTGTCACTCAGGTGACCATCCAATAAATTCTTCAAAAGTTTCATAACTAGTTTAAAATACATAGAGGAAGGTGGTTTTCAAGAGGAATGTGGTCCACTATAATATGCATCTCTGATAAAAATTTGGTGAAGCTGCTTTGGATCCTTGTTGAGATATAGGAACATCATCCCATGTGCACCACTCAGACAGTCTTAAAGATAAATGACATTAAAGTTTCATTTAAAATATATAAATAAAAAAGGAAGCTGGTTTTACATAGAAACCTGGTCCATCATAAGATGCATCTCTGACAAAAATTTGGTAAAGCTGTGGTCAATATTATTTGAGATATCGCAGTAACGTTGTCAGGGTTGACGCCACTCAAACGGCTTTCAAATAAATACATTTCAAGTTTCATAAAAAGGTTAAAGATAGTTAGAGGAAGCTGGTTTTAAATATAAACCCGGTCCATCATAAGATACATTTCTGATAAAAATTTGGTAAAGCTGTGGTTAATATTTATTGAGATACATCGTTAACGTCATCAGGGTTGCCGCCGCTCAGATGGCCTTCAAATAAATATATTTAAAGTTTTATAAAAAGGTACAAAAACAATCAGAGGAAGCTGGTTTTCGAAAGGAACCTGGTCCATCATAAGATGGATCTCTGACAAAAATTTGGTAAAGCTGCGAATTACATTTTTTGAGATCTCGCAGTAACGTTGTCAGGGTTGACGCCACCCTTACGGCCTTCAAATAAATACAAAAGTTTCATAAAGAGTTGAAAAATAATCAGAGGAAGCTGGTTTTCAATAGGAACCAGGTCCATCATAAGGTCCTTCTGTGACAAAAATTTGGTACACCTGCGGTGAACATTTTTTGAGACATTGTGGTAACGTCGACAAGACAGACGGACAACAATACCGTCCCGCACTTTATGTGCCCCAGGATAACAATGAATGTTGAGAGCCATTTGTGGTACACCTGGTATCATAAGCCTTACTTACTATTTGCCAAAATGTTAAATTTCCTATGCTTTCAACACATTTTGGTCTTTAACTTGTATTATACTGTAAGTGGCGCCACTTAATTTTGATGATTTTTGTCCATCGACATTGCTTGCAAGTTTTGTGAAAAACACTTTGAAAAAGTAGAAACTAGTTTTTTAGTGTGAAAAACATTAGGCATCCCCCAAGCAGGCACCTCTCATCAGAGGCCACCCCTCTAAGAGGGCCACTATTCTGTTGCATAGTTTGACCCTGACGTTTGACCTCAAAGTCACCACTTAGCAAATTTGAGGGAAGTCTTTACCTGGATAAATAATGATCAAGTTTGATGAACTTCAATCATACCCATTTGAATATGTGGCAGGGAAACCATTTTATTTTGCAAGGCATTGTGACCTTGCCCTGGAGGTCGTCCACAATCATATGAAATAAAAATTCCCAAAACCTTTGGAGTATCTGTACCAAAAGTTTTAACAGAATCTGGCTTATGGTTTTGGAGAAGTCAAAATGTGAACTACCACTGCAGACTGCATTGGCCTACATTGTACTCAATAGGAACACAAACAATACCCCAACTCCCACCCCCCATCCCCCCAAAAACAAGGCAAAACACATGAACTTCATTGGAGCACGACCATTTGAACACAGTTGGTAGATAACTACAAGATTTACACCCCCGCCAAGTTTGAAGTAAATCTGGTGAATTGTTTTGGAGAAGCTGAAAATGTGAATTGGCACTGCAATAGCCATTGACTCACACAGTAATCAACAGCAATGTATGCAGTTTGACCTGTCAAGATCACTCAGGTTTAGAATAAACCATACAAATTGAAAGCCCATAGGTACTTTCCTATTAACCTTTAATAGTAACCTTGGGCCTAAGATGCACCATTCAGAAAGTACAAGCCAATTTGTGAAAATTGCTGAGTCAGCAGAAAAAAAGCAACAAGGATTTGATTTTGACCTTTAGGTTATAAATTACATGGGGAAAATTTCCCAGATCCACAGACTATCAAATCAGGAGGCAATAGGTCAAGAGGGGACAGAAATATAAGGAAAATAAGATACACGGCAGTGGCGGACACAGCAGACAACGGGACTAAACACTATATGTATCCCCTCCTACAGGGGATGCATAACATTCTCAAAATGTTCAGATTTTGGCTCATATACCTATAACAATGTAGGTGGCACCACCAATATTGAAATGGACCTAGATTTTTATACCCTTCATAAGTTACAATGGGTCAGCTTGCAAACTGTGGACTACGTTGCATTCATAAGCAAAACTTTATGGACAGATGGAAGGCTGACCACGGAGTGATGCTATAAGCTTTGTCACCTGTGGTCAGCAGAGCTGAAAAACTGACTGAATACACAGACACCCATACAAGGAGCCCAGACTAGTTTTGTTTGTCTACTGCTATCAGCTTTTTGTCTTCTAAAAGGCGTAATAGGTAAAGGGAAGAACTGCAAACAGACATCTCAGCAGCTGGGGTTTCTACATAAGTACAGATCTCCTTACACAATTCCACTCAGAATTTGCATTTATAACATGCCTGAAACATTATATTGACAGCATATGTTCTCTTTATCACAATAAACCAGCCAGCTTTTGATAGATCACACACACACAAAGTTTTAACATTCAAGTAAAAAGACAGATGTTTGGTTTTCATAACTATACTTTTGGTGTTCCTAAAGCCATCCAAATATTCCAAGTGTGTGTGTGGATCAAAGTTTCCCAATTTTTCTACAGTGACATATTCAGCCTATCCCACAGAATCTCAATAATGTTACTGTCAAACATTTAGTTCAATGTCTTTTACATTCACAGACCAAATATGCTGTACCACAACACAGGTCAACTCATTTGTTTGCCTTAAGGCAAGCAAGGCACCAGATCATGGTTTGTGACGCCCCCCCCCCCCAAGGATGAGCCAGATTGGTAGCAACTTGTCTCATGTGAATACAGCTCAGTTCTGTCAACACTATGCAATGGCCTGGATGGTTAACAAAAATTTTGGCTGCTGTCTGTGGCCTGTGGGTTGTACTACTATCAGTGACATAAAGCACAAGCTGCGAGAGGACTTGAGTTCTAATCTCAAGTCCCCATACAGCTGAGAAATGACTTGTTCACGTATGGTAAATAAATAGTATGCAAACTTTATATACATGATGTTCTGAAGTAAATTATTGATGATGAATGATGTAAGTATGTCGGCAAGGCGCGAACCCACTCATCAACCCCTTCCAGGTGTGGTGTGTATGAAGCATGTTCATACCACTGTCGTATATTCCTCTCTTTTTTTGGCATGCACGCTTCTCTTGCCCACTGTAAGTGACACTGCTGCCTTGATAAACACGTGGTCCTACCGTAAAAGTGACAGCCACTTACCGTACAAGTGACAGCCACCACAGGCTGAAGACACATTGCTCCCTGTCTGGGAGTTCAAATGCACCAGAATATGTGTGCACAGGACTGGTAATACAGTGAACCAACATGGTTTTTTGTTTTTGTTTTGTTTTGTTTTTTTTTCAAACTTGCAGTGTGTCATGCTGGTGTTGTGTGTGCTATAGTTCAGCAATGTTGAGTAGCTTAACCCGGGGTCACACATCTTACAACTTATGCGCAGTATCCAGATTTCTCCCTCACTTTTGTCAGGTACAGCACCCATCCCATACTGCCAGGGCTTGTGCGCATATCACCACGTGTCATGCAGTTTATGTACCAGGGACACTGAATGACAGTCTCCAGCAAAGATTTCATCCTAAACAAACTCTCCACATGCACAGCTTTAAGCACAAGGACACAAACATCAAAATATTCAGCTCCAGAAAATGTTGTACACAACACAATAACATAATTCATCAAAAAGCCTGCCATAATTGTTTGTGTGACCCCATTCATCATCACCAGAGCCCTCTGGTGACTACATTGTGCACTAGACTATACAGACAGTTTTGCAGTGATTGTAGCAATTGTATTGTGGTCAACAGCACTTTTTACATGAGAAAAACTTGAAGTCATTTGGTCATGTGTCCAAATTATTTATATAACAAGCGTAAAATATATGAGTGAATTGAGATGACTGAATGAGGTCTAGGCTGGGCCAGCATCGGCTCTGTATAATCAACTCTTCCAAATCCATGTAGTGGACTCTCCCAGTCACAGCATGCACACTGGTTCTGGTCACAACATCAGAGCTGGTGCTGCCATCTCTTGACTGTCCGGGTCCCCTGTCCTGAGGACTCCTCACACCTTGTCTATGTAATCCTGATGTCACTTTTTTCACCTCCTAGCACTAGAAGTTCACTGACCCACAAACATGGCTGCACTGGGACCTGGAGTAAATCCAGGATTTTCTATCAAGTGATTCCGGGTGTCCATGTGCGGCCTGCCTGGCACACACAGGACACATCTGTGTGGCTTCACCTCAGCTGTTTAAGGCACTTCTTCAGTCCATCTATATAACCCTGCACCCTGGCTCTGTCTTCCTGCATGGCATGCTTGTTCTGCAGCAGGTCCTAAAGCAAAATACACAGTTCATTGTCAAACATTTCTACAGGAACTTCTTGTGAATTGGAACCATGGAGAAAAATATAACGCCCATGGCAAATTATAGCTGGTGCCACTAGTATCATTAGCAACTAAGATTTTGACTTCCCCCACAATCCCACAAAATTCCATGAAGATCAGCCAAAAATTAAAGATGCTAGAGTGTTCACAATATTTTCGCATTTTGACCCCGATATTGCATAATATTGTAGGTGGTGACAACAATATCAAAAAGGACCCAGATTTTCATACACCCTGTAAGTCCTGAAAGTTATATTGGGATAACTTGAAAACTGTGGACAGATTCGCAGTCACAAGATTTTCACATTTTGACCTGTATATTAAATAATACTATAGGTGGCGCCTCCAACATTGATGTGGACCAAGATTTTCATACACTTTATAACTTCTCCTGTTATATGGGCCTAACTAAAAATTGTGGGGTGCAGAGCATTCATGAGATGACCCCAGTATTCAAACTAGCCATTTGACCTTGACCTTCAACTGGGACTAACAAAATTGTTTATGTTCAAAATATGTGCCCCACATCCTGCTTTCCATACATGAATCAGTTTGTTTAAAATTGGTAATAACTTTTCAAGTTTGAAGAAAAGCCACAAATTTGGATAAGTGGCAAACTCCCTATAACTGGGTCATGGTGACCCAAAAAGTAGGTCACCAACTACAGTTTTACGTACAATGTAATGAAGTGCAATTTTGATCTGGAGGCTCAATTCTCCTTGCCACTTATGTCCAAGCTACACCCTGCCATTACAAAATCACCTGTTTCAACTTTACAGGTATGGTGACCTCACAAATATAGGTCAGGATGGACGGACAGATGGACAGACATGAGCGATGTGATAAGCTCAGCAACCTTAGGTCAGCAGAGCTCAAAAAGTCTGGACTGTGACCATTTGAAATCTTGGTAGAGATCCACCAAAAGTGGACACAGACACCCACCAAGTTTGAAGTGTATCTGGCCACTGGTTGTAGAGAAGATGTTGAAAATGCGAATTGTGGACGAACAATAGACAACAGCTGACCAACCATGCTACAAGCTCACCTTACTGACAAGTTACAGAAGCTAAAAATGCAATTCAATATTTTTGCAGCCATACAACTCTGGTAATAAATCAATGGTTGTTTTAAGCAATTAAGACAGCTTACATTTCTACACTAATTTTTGGTAATTACTGGATTAAAAACAGGTTTGTGCATTTCAGGCATGTAGGCAAGCAGACTGGAAACAAAGGCATCATCTTGTCCTGGTCGGTACTGACAGACAGGCAATATCTGTGGCACGATGCTGTATACCTACCGACATCCTGATACTGAGGCGCTCCGCTGTCCTGTTCAGCTCATGGTTGTGTGCCTGGAGGTGTTGACACTGTTCCCGTAGCACAGTCCTCTCCAGTCTCTGCTCTGTAAACAACAGTGACCACACATATACACTGGTCTGTCGAATTTCCACCTTTTATCCTCTTTACATTTTTAAGTTTTGCTTTGAACGCTTATAGCTGCATTTTCAGTCACCATGAGCTTGTCCGTTCTAAGTGTAATATTTTTTACTGCATGTAGATTACTTTGAGACGTAAAAGCACAAGTTATCCTGAACCTGCACAGTGGGTTATAGTTTATTTTTCTGTGTTTGAGGGTGAATTGTCATTTTCTTGAGGGAAATTCAAAAGCAGTATCTCACTGTAGATAACATGATCTAAACACTGTTACCAGTAAATTGTGATGCGCCTACTTCAGTGACATGATACATTGACATTTAGAAAAAATAAATAAGTAGGCCCAGGACATATTTTTTAGCAATGAATACCCAATTAAACATAGAATACACAAAATCTTACATGGCTTAAAGTTCCCGAGTGACCGCAGGTCACGAGTGATTTTCCACACCAACAATGATCCCAAGTGAGAGAAAAAAAGGGAATCACTCTACAGCCATGTAAGATTCTCCATCTATCCCACACTGGGTATAGCTAAGCCAATCACAGTAACAGATTTGCGTCATCTGACCATGCAGCCTCACCCTATATTGCACGGTTTGTCATGAAAGTGAGGCAAATGAGTGACATCATTCATCCATGACACCCACAATCGTGCAGGCCATCATGTTACTATGCGTTTGTGTCAACTTTATTCACAACTCCACTTGAATATAACTACTGATGGATGCAAGACATTTGATTGCGAGAATTGCAATATGCAGTTATATGGACCTCTGTGAGGGTTTATTGACTGAGGCCGCCTAACATACCTTTACCGAGGTCCATATAACTGCATATTGCACTCCTCACAATCTAATATTTCTATACTATTTTTAATTTGTAGAAGCTCTCTATGTTGCACCATCTTCCCACTTACCCTCAGAGTGGCGCTGGTAGGCCTCCAGGACCACTGCAATGCCTGGCCATTTAAACATGCTGGCGTGTTCTGGGGTGTCTGTGAGGCGCCACGCGGCATCGTGACTGACAGTGGAGGGGGTGCTGTGGTCAGGCTGTGGTAGAGAGAGGCTGGTGGCTCCGTGTGATGGGTGATCACTTCGTCCATGTGCACCATCATCCATGCCCCCAACACTCTCTTGCCGTAAGCGTCCTGCAAGTCACAGATATCAAATATTAGTTTTTGTAATTGTACATCAAGGACTTCTCTTTCCCACAATTTTTTTTTTTATTTAAGCATAAATTTTGAACATAATACTAAATATACTTGGTTGTGATAAAGATGTTAATGTAATGTGATGTAATGTAATGTGTTACATTGTTCCCGTTGACATTTAGAGCCAGATGAGAGCCAGTGTACACACAGTCTATGTGCAGCAGGTCCTTCTGTATTATCAGTTATAGTGACAGGTGGTAACCATTTACCCCTCAAATAGCCTGACAGTGCTTGCATGTACAATTTTTGTGTGTCTTAACGTTTTTACTCAAAATTCTCATTCCTAAAAAACATTTTTGCTGAGATTTGTATAAGACCATTCATGATGGCACACCTTGGGCCGATAACTTTCCTTTATGGAATGAGACCAACCCGCACCAAGAAATGCTATCAACTCATTCTTATTCTGACTAAAACTGGGTTTCACTTTTCTAAATGGCCCTTGGACAAAACTTTCTCAGTTTTCTTCACTTTACTTTTCACATTACTCTTCAATTGGATTTCTCTTCTCAATGGACTGAAAATTAATAAGTCAAATATTCACGAATGGATGTACCCCCCCCCCCCAATCAGAAACATCTCTTCCCAGGGATAATTTATAATTTTACAGTATCACAACTGATAACTTTTGTGGACATCCTCAACCACATACCCTTCAAATGTGATCAGGCAAGTTTGGGTCATCTGTGAACCGTTTCTTCTACACATTAAGGAATGACAGGCGAGTACTTCCCATGTTTTGTACACAATTTCATGCAAAATATTTTTTCATTACTCTTTACGATGCACGCATCACTCTATTGCTAGGAATGAAGAAGCCACATATCTTATCAAAGTACTGGAGAAAGAGATACAGGACCCCTCAAATTTACGGCAGTCTGAGATCAAGGACCCACCTATTTTACTGGAGTCAGAGATCAAGGACCCACCTATCTTACTGGAGTCAGAGATCAAGGACCCACCTATCTTACTGGAGTCGGAGATCAAGGACCCACCTATCTTACTGGAGTCGGAGATCAAGGACCCACCTATTTTACTGGAGTCAGAGATCAAGGACCCACCTATTTTACAGTAGTCAGCGATCAAGGACCCACCTATCTTACTGGAGTCAGAGATCAAGGACCCATCTATCTTACTGGAGTCAGAGATCAAGGACCCACCTATCTTACTGGCTCGTTCTTGCTGCCTTGTTGTTTGCAGTACAGACTTATGGAATTCCTGAGCAAACTCCTGACTTATTGCACGCTGTTTGTTGTCCCTGCAGTCTGGAAAGAGCAGGGCCCGATCATTGCCACTAGGCTGGTCCTGAATGCTGCCTGTAGGTGGCGCTGAATGTGATGAATTATGACTGGATGATGATGAGTGTGGCACAGAGAGGGAGGGTCCTGAGTGGCGTTGGGCCGCCAGGTGGCGCTCCTGAAGCTGACTTAGAGAAATGCGGTGAGGTTCTGTCAAGTTAGTTGGTGGCTGTTGAGCTAGGTCAAGGTCATCGAGTTTGCGCTTGCTTGCTGTTGGGCTGGCGGGCCCCACATCTGAACCTGCTGAAACAAAAGATCAAGTCCAGATCATCCCCTGTGAACCTCCCCAAATGTACAGACTGTGCACAACACCATTACACTCTCTTGGCATACATATCCTGTACATCATGGATATCAAAGCTTACTGTTACTCTCTTAGTGCAGATGATGGCCAGAATGTTACACATCCCCAATTACACTTTCTTCCCCGGTAATGTCAGTGCTATGCAGGCATGATCTACTGAATGGAACTGGCAGGGCTGGGGAATGCACAGATGCAACAAGACCAATGCTATTCACTTTGTCAACAGGTCACTTGGTAGGACATGGAGGTTTTGTCCTTCAGCAATTCGATGCTTGTACAATCATGACAATGGATGCCGAAAACCACAAATGATCTATTCCTACAATCAAGCATGCAGTATAGGTACCTAGCTTTGTTCATGAGACATGATGTGTTGGTGTACCATCTTATGCTGCATCAATGACTACTGATCGAGAATCTACTGCCACCCCCACCCCCACTGCCAATGCCAAAACATAAGTCTGTATTAAATGTAATGACCTACATGAATATGTCTTTGTTTTAATCTTATCAATTTCATTGCAACGCAGGTATCAGATACATGTACTTCCACTGTCTGATAGGTTCCCCCCATGTCAAGTATAACGTCAGTACTGCTGATTGGGCCCTAAAGAGGAGAGAGCAGCACCTACCGGACTGTGCTGGCTGCTGCCTGGCAGTGTTGCTGGCTGCACTCTTTGCTGCCTGCAGGTGGCGCTTGCGCTGCAGCTGACCCAGTCTGCGCTGCCTCTCCTGATTGCACACTTCTCGAATCATTTGAATGTCTGCACAAAACAAAGATGAGTACAGTGGGTAACAGTTTCATCAATTACAACACTGCAGGCGTCTCCCTGTTTTTAATGCTTAAAGGACTGTTGGGGCCCCCTGGTGGCCAGCCTACACCCCCCGGACCCCCCCCCCCCCCCCCCCCCCGACAGTACCTATAAACAACAAAACACACGACTCACTCTTCTTGTCTGATGGAGCATAGCAACATATTGCACGATTAGTTTTAGAATTGGGAAGAGAAGAAACGACTTTAGTTGTGACTAGTCTTAGAACTGGGAAGTGAAGAAACAATAAAGTTGTGACCACTCTTTTTTGGGTTAACATTGTACACTGCTTTTCAGTGCTGAGATTGCAGGAGATACAGAAGAGTGTGTAATGCACCAGCAGGGCCTTGCATTCCACGCCATCCAAACCTTAATAAAAAAAACTGATTTTTTCCCATCGATCTATTCTTAGCAAAGCAGTTTCACTACCCACCACATAAGCTTCCTACTGGCTAGTCTGGTCAGTGTGTTATGGCTCATAACCAAATGAGCAGAAAGGTTGTTTCCAATGCTGTACTGCTAACCTAGCTACACCTTTATGTGCCTGCAATTTCTGTGACGGGCAAAGTAATGGATGTCGGCACGGAAGGTCTGCAGCCAGCGTAATGTCTTTAATTTTTCTCACAAAACCACAAGATTAGTATGGACTTATTTATTTAAAAACTAACTGTATTGTTTTTTTGTTTTTGTTTTGTTTTTGACTGAGCACATTACGCTGCACTCTGGCCGGTCCAGTCAGACAATGACGCCAATATGGAAGGACATATAACTACAAAAACCAGAGTTTGAGAACAACCTGCTTCCATTGACAGCAAGTATTCCCCTCATCAGAATTGACACTGAACAAGTGATGAGACTTTCTGCTTGGTGGAGGATCTCTACATTTAAAGGCATGTTTTTTTCCCAGTGACAGAACTACAAATACCTGAAAATCATAACAGTTTATGGGGATATATTACCTACATTATGATGCAGTCTTTCTAATGTATGACAAATGTACAATGCAACCTCATTATAACAGACACATATTCAATTACCGACACAACTTTGGAGGGACTTAGTGTCCCATTCCCTTGCTCTTTGACTCATTAATCTGACACATTTTGCAGGGAACAGATGGTATGGTGTCATTGTAATGACGTTTCACTGTAATTTGAACCATGAAAATTTCTTAACTAGGAGCCTTTGACAGTCCTGTACTCAGCTGACCTCACATTTGTAGACTCAAGTGGTCCCGTGACCTTCAAAATAACAATACTAAGGTCTTCCTAAAGAGCATCCTCACTGTTAGCCATATCAGTGTCTTCACACGCACAGTTCTGGAGTCATTTTCAATATGACGGGGAACAGGATCCACTCTTCAGGGACCACTGTTGCCATTAGCCAATGTCTAATTTATTTTAACATGAATTGCATAAGAGATATAAGAATTAGGTAAAATTCTGCAGTGACTACTGTTTTATTTCCAATTTTGGCTACAAATTTTGAAGGCCAGGATATGCCCCTGCTCTTCCCAAGATATAAACCAATATATCAGTTTCACCTTGCAAGATTATCCAAGGTGGAAATTAACCACACCAAAGAAAAATCCGTTGGTACCTTCCTGTTAGTGTTTAACGGTAACCATGGGCCTGGGATCCACCATTAAGGAGATATAAAACATTATATCATAGTTGTTGCTATCCCTATAGTAACAATGCTAACATGTACATGTACCCTCACCAAGAATTCCTAGTTTACACAATTTGTGAAAAATTTGGATATGCCAGTAGTACCATGTAGGGAGCAAATTTAGAGCAGATTGAGTCCTGTAGATGCCCACCAAGTTTGATGAGCGCCCAACATGCAGATTGGGAAAAGTTAAAAATATTAGTGCACAACATGAATGTGACATTCCTGCTGACTTATGATGTACAGAGTGAAGTGGTCCTGTGACCTTTGAAATAATAAAGGTCACCATCATCACTGTTTGTTTGCAATATCAGTCTTCAGCCACACAGTCAGTGCCTGGGTCATCAGCCTTGTCATCAAAGGTGACAGGATCCTCTTTTAACATCATAAATGCAAATGTCAAATGCAGGCATGTCACTCAGAAATTTCAAAATATGTGAATTTGCACAATAAGCTCAACTGACTGACAAGTCAGCTGAGCTAAAAATTAGAAAAAAATTGCAGCGCTACCTGTTGGAAAAATTAAGAACTAGGAGTCCCCAGCAGTATTCCTGTGTGATATCAAAGCAATCTGGTGAGCGGTATCAGAGAATATTTTTTAAGATTTGCCTCCCCCCCCCCCCCATAAAAAATCTGAAAATCACTGGAGCAAAACCATTTGGACACACTTTGTAGAGACCCACCCAGGTACATTGCCACCAAAGTTTGAAGTGTATCTCGCTGACGGTTCTGGAGAAGTTGATTGTTGAAAATGTATGACGGATGAAGGGCCAAGTAAAAAAAGTCAGCTGAGCTAAAAATTTGGTGGAGATCAAGACCAGGTGCATTCCCACTAAGTTTGAAGAGGATTCCACATGCAGTTTGGGAGACATCAAGAAAATAAAAACACAAAGAAAATTATCTTTAATAAATGAAACAGATCGTAACACCACCTGTTGAACAAATTAAGATCTAGGTGTCCTTAGAAGTGTCCATACACAGTTTCATAGGAGAAGGCGATTTTGGAAAAGCACATTTTTTTACGTTTTACCAAACAAGAAGAAATCCTGTGCTCTACTGACTGGAATTTGCTGCTTTTGGAAGTGCAGACTTCACTGCTGCATTACATGCTCTGTATTAGGGATTACCAATAAATGAGCTAAAATTTAATAGTACCATACATGAATTTGATTTTTCTCTCAAGGTCAAAATTAACACCACCAACAAAGTCTCATAGGTACTTACCCAACAAAGTTAAATAGTAACCAAGGGCCCAGGATCCTGACAGTTTTGGAGAAGATGCCAAAAATGTGAATTGTTGACAGATTGATGTTGATGCCAATGATGGACAAAGGACCATAAGATAAGCTCAACTGACTGACAAGTCAGCTGAGCTAAACTCTCCCCCCCCCCCAAAAAAAAAATGCATCATCATGTAATTAAAACCTTGTTAGATGACCACCTGGGGAACGTCCATGTGCATAGTCTAAACATTCCATATACTGTATTCATTCCAATTGTAGCACACACCCTAATAGCACACTCCCCACTTTTTAATCGTGGGTGTTTTATAAAAAAAATTCTGAATTTTCAAGATTTTCAAAGATTAACTGTTTCTGATGAAAGAAGACGGTTCATTGTTGTTATTTTATGCGATATAGATTCTATAATAAATGTAGTTGTTTGTGGTATTGTAAATTAAGACATATCATTATCACAAAACTCGACAAAAACCATGTCTGCTCCAGGAAATCTTTCCATTAGCACAGTGTTACTATTGGAATGAATACGGTAACAGTTTTTGAAATGAAGCTGAAACTACAAAAAATCTTCCAGACACATGGACGCACAGATGGATGAGCAGACGGATGACGGATACAAATAGATTTCATAAACTCTGCTGATTCACAAGTCAAACAAAAAAAATTGTGGTAGTTTTCAAATCTTGAAACTACTTAATTCTGCTGCAGCCCAACAACAACAATTTACTGCTTTCTTCAGCGAATCTCCTGAACTCTTACAGGCCCAATTCACCAAGAAGTTTGTACTTCAACTACAACTGTTCAGGGTCTGTGGCAAAACTGCACGTGTCCTCTAAAATGACTTGAAAAGTGTTCCCTCTCACGGCCTTATTTCTATTCAGCTCCTGACTACTAAGCGAATTTTCAGACAGTGAAACCCTCTGTCAGAACAGTGTTTTAAGTATCATTGTGTCTTACTTTGTCACAATAATGGCAAAAATTTAGAATATTATGATGTCAGCATTCTGACTCAGCAAAGCAGAGGACTTAGGGCACTAAAATGTAGAACCCAACATCCGAGACCAGTCATACCCTGGTCATCTTGGTGCCAGTTACTTCTGTTTGGTTGATGGCATAAGTAAATGGGTCACCTGTTTCAAAGTGAACTGTTGAAAGATATAGCAGCTCACTTTTATTTTTTTTAAATGTTTGCCTTTCTTTTCCAGTTCGATTAAGGGTTGTGCAGATGTAGGTTGGACCCTGGGTATTGATGGTCTTAACAAGATGGAGACAGGCAAAGAGACCTTGGCTGCCACTCACCTCTCCTCCTGTCTGGGGACACAGACTCCAGACCGAGATCCACCAGGAAGCGACACTTGTACGGGAAGTCTGCCTCCCGATTCAGATCATCAGGGTTGATATGCGAGGGGGTGTGGAGGGGCGAGGGCCGCTCGCTGTCACTCAGCTGGAGGGGGCTTAGGCTGGGCTCACGGTAGATCTTGCGTCGCTTACATAGGTGCTCGAAGTCCACTTCTGTATGAACAGAAAGCCACGATTGTATTGTACGCACTACAGTCAACTAATACTGGTCCAGTATTTCTCTTTACTGCTCTTGCAGTTTAAGCTGAATAGGAGTGTTTTCAGCCAAAGTCAGTCACATTACTTGAATACCTTGAGCATTCCATATACATAAGGTGGTCACCTAAGGCTACAGACCTGTCAGGTGGGCACATAAGACATTGGATGATCTCCTTGATAGCCTGCTCAACAGACCCTGACCCAAGTCTGCTAAGGTGACAATCAACCAATCAAATCATTTATGTAAATGTACACAAGTACCTAACTTGTTTCACATTTGCAAACCACTGCTTAAGCTTAATTTCTTTTTCTTCCTCATAAAAGCTATAACTCCCACACTGTCCATGCACAGATTGAAAAGTAGTCCATCTTGCACAGGTCAATTCAATACACACCTTGGTGCATCACTGGCCTTGATCACTCTCCCACAAGTTGGGTGGCCAATATTTAGCCCATAAGGTATTCTTAAACACAAAGCACTGAGTTTAAGATTTTGCCTCACAACCTTGGCACTATGCAATATTTCAATGTTTATATTACATCAAAATAGGATTGTTATGATAAGTATCGACCTGGGGGGTGGGGGTTAAAGGGTTAATCTGCATGTCAAAGATCTCTCTTGCCTTTACCACTCTGAATCCTTTTTCAGAAAAAGATGACCCCAGCTGAAGTAACCAACTAATCTGTACAACCAAGTCCTCTTGAAATTTCAGGTCCCCAAATTATAACAACATTTCCAGTGCAAAATTATACGTGGCAAGTTGCAAGGAGTGAAAACACACAAAAACTTTTTAAAAAGAAAAAAAAATTATCACAGTTCCCAGCTGTTGAACACATTAAACACTAGAGGTCCATAGAAGTCCCATGCAATTTTAAAGCAATTGGCTTAGTGGTTTCAGAGAAGATCTTTGCAAGATTTGGCATAAAACCCATAAAAATTCCAAAAATTATTGAATGACCATTTATACAAAATTGCTAAAAACCAATTCAAGGTACATCCTCAACAAGTTAGAAGTTTGAATCATTAGTTGACAAGTACCAAAACTGTAAATTTGTTAAAAATCAGAGATTCAAAATATCTTTATCCAGTGAACACCTTTCTTTGACCCTTCCACAAGGTACATTTTCAATGAGTGACTGTTTTTGAGAAGAATTCTAAAATAGGAACACACAGAAAAATTAAAAAAAAAAAAATCACAGCACCAACTGGTGATCAAATTAAGATCTAGAAGTCATCAGAAGTTTCTCTATAAAAATTTGAAAGCACTTGCCGAAGCAGATTTGGAGAAGATTTTTGAAGATTTTGCCAGTAAAAAAAAAGAACAAAACAAGAGGACTGCGTGAACAGCCCCTCCTCAGCTTACCTTGACAATCAACCCATAATATATCCCACTCTGGTCTAGGGGTACCCAGCAGCATTCCTGTGCAATTTTGAAGCAATTTGCCAAGCTGTTTTGTGAACCAATTGGCCAAGTGGTTTCAGAGATTTCTTTGAAAATTTTGTCAAAAATAAACAAATTAATTCACCAAAAAATCTGTCTGATCATTCCAAGGAACTCAGTACAGACCCACCCAATATGCATCCCACCAAGTTTGAAGTAAATCTGAATGACACTTTTAGAAAAGTTAAAAATATGATTCACAATTGTAATCCCCATTGACTTTCATAGTAATCATTATGAATGCATGCAGGTTACAGAGCACAGCTGTGACTGGCTGGCTGGGCATCCTAAAGGAAATAATTGTGAAAATACTGTGTTTTCAGCATGCTGTCACTTCTGTTTAAATAAACTTAGCCAAGTCAGGTTTGCTGCATGACAAAGTTGCTTCATTGGTGGTCATACAGCTGCACGGTCTACTAGGCTAGGTGAGAACTTTATGGTGGGGAAGGACAATGATGTGACCCTGGCAAGAGCACAGTTCATACACCTGTATAAAGCTGACATCCAGGTGTTGTTTCGTATTTCAATAACTGCCAATTAACGAACTGGGAATTATATGACAAAATCCATGCATGTTTTTCTGATATTTTTATCTGTTAAATGCCATTCACGAAATTTTAAAATACCAAAATGCTAATTTTTTGGACTGAAAAATGCTAATATGAAAAATAGAAGGATTTATAACTGTGGTCTGTGGCCTATTAGGGCTAACTCTGCCCATGTTCAGGTGACCTAGATATTCATCACACTTGCAGCTCTGTAAACTTGGGATAGGATCAAGGTCACCCATGTACTGAGTAAGTCTGAACTTCATTGAACACTACTAACATGTGCAACATCAACGTCCCAGTTCAAGTAGTTCTCAAGTTAAAGTGAAGAGTAAAATTCATGTATGTTCCACTGTGACCCCAGAAATAAGGTCAAGGTCACTCATGTACTGTCTAAGCATGACCTTCATAGAGAAACATAAACGTGTGCAACATCAAGGTCCTAACTCATAACAGATCTCAAATTATCAAGTGAACAGTAAATTTCGTGTCAGTTGTCCTATGACCTTGGGAATGTGGTCCAGATCCAAAAATCACTGTAGCATGACCATTTACAAAAAATAAGTAGACAATTATAAAAGGTACATCCCTACTAAATTTGGCACAAATCTGGCAAAAATCATTTCAGTTATAACCATTACAAGAAATTCCCATTGTAAACTTTCTATTAAAACTTTTTTTAAAGATTTTTGAAAAAAAATCATAAAAAATCCAAAAGTGGAATGCGACTATTTGGACAAACTTGGTAGAGACCCACGAAAAGAACATTGCCACCAAGTTTGAAGTAAATCTGACAGACAGTTTCTTCAGAACTCCAAAATGTGAATTACAATTAGAATGCATTAGAATGCCCATTGACTTGCATAGTAAGCAATAGAAAAGGTGCATTTACCACTAAGTACCCGAATTGAAAAAAATTACAATTAGAATGCCCATTGACTTGCATAGTAAGCAATAGAAAAGGTGCATTTACCAATAAGTACCCGAATTGAAAAAAATTGGTAAAAATCCGTAATCCACAGCAGTGCTAGCTAGCGAACATCTTTGCTTGACCCTTTCACAAGGAACACATTCAGAGTTTCAACTTAATCTGATAGACGGTTCTGGACAAGAAGTGACAAGCAACAAAACCACACAGAAATTCATAAAAAATCTGAACAAGAGGCCCATGGGCCTAATGCTCTGCTGGCATTGTGGCTATATTGCACCTGTTAATTTCAAAGCTGTGAGTCCTGAAGTGGCTTCTGAACATATAAAGCTTAAAGTAAAAATTGTCCACCAGATGGCACTTTGCTCCACATGTAATCATAGCTTCTTTGTGCAACTCCTGTGATGAATATTGTTGCATGTGCCAAGACAACAATGAGTGACTCCTTAACTTTGGAGTGTCCTCAGTGACATTTGGACAGAAGATCAAGGACAACCAGATTATGTAATACAAAAGGCCCATAGGCCTGCCTGGTGTTGTGCTGACATTGCCACCGAAGTCCAAGCTACACCTTGCCATTACAAAATTACTTCTTTCAACTTTACAGGCATGGTGACCTCACAAAAATATGTCAGGGTCACTGATTTTATATACAATTCTAGCTTTGGACATGTCTATATATCCTATAAATTTGGCAAGTCTAATCCAATTACTTTTTTTCAGATATTGGATTTTATATCTTAAAACACATTTTGGTTCATAATTTCTGTTAAATTATAGGTGGCACAACATGTATCAAAAAGCAATTTAGACTTTGAACTCCCCCATACTCCCACCACATTTCATGAAGATCCACCAAAAACTAAAAATGCCAGGTTTACAAGATAGTCACATTTCAACTCACATATTACATAACATTGCAGGTGGCACCACCAATAACAAAAGGAACCTAGATTTTCCATTGATAGAACATGCCCAAACAATTTCAAAAGGCTAATTTAATTGTTGATGCTATCATGTTGACAAGCAAATTGTTTACGCCGGGCCAGACATGAGTGATTGCATAAGCTCTGCGACCTATGGTCAGCAGAGCTAAAAATTAGGTCAAGGTCCCTCAAAATTCCACATAATTTTACCACTCGTCTGATGCATATTTGGTGTAAATTTTTGCTCTATCTCCATTTGTTATCACAATAATGAATTCAACGTCTTTTAAACACCTATGATGTTAATTCTGATTAATACGAATATGTGTCCACAAGTTCAGATGTACTGACCATCACAAAAATCCTTTACGGATACGTTTTCCCACAGGTCAAGGTCACCCATATTATGTAATATCAACACACGATAGTTATATTATGTAATATTAACACATGATACGCACTTATAATTGTTCATTTCTTGAGATAATGAATTTCATAAATCTCACGACATAATCACTCCTATTTTCTGTTCACCTATACGTGGCATCATTAGTATTGTTCTGCTTCGATATATAAGCCTCCAGAATATATCCCATAAGTTTCATAATGATTGATGGAAAATCAAAAACACCAGAATGTTTTCAATTTTTGGCCCCTGCATTATGTAATACACTTGGTGGTACCACCAATAAAGACTCAGCTAAGGTTAACTTAAAAATTGCAGATGGAATGACAGACAGACAGACAGACTGACAGACAGGACTTTACTGCATAATCTCTATGACCAACGGTCAGTACAGCTAAAAAATGCATTTCAGCAAATTACATACATGTGCAAAATTTGAACAGCTACTGACAATGCCCCACATGTGTCATACACATTTATGCCTTGCCATTCCCGCCCAAAATTGCATCATCTGGTGCTTTACTTTACCTGGGAAATGCTATACCAAATCACATACTAACTGTACAAGTTTTAGCAGACATCATCCAATTTATGGGCTAATAGCCTTGACTTGAGTTTCTAGAGCACAGGATTTTTCAGTGCATTTGTGGTACAGAGTATGACTAATGTGTGTGATAAATCAGTTAACAACAATGACTACAGCAAACAAAGGGACAACCAGCAAGAAATAACATGCTCCCACTGACAGTTCCCAATCTGAACATGACATGGCACGACTCAAGCCTGCACTCACTATCATGTGATCAATGCATTGCATCTGCTGACATATCATTGCTGACATATCACTGCTGAGACCACAGGTAGCTTCTGGCTTGGTTTGGCACCAAAGTTGCAAAACGAAGTCACCAATCACGTTTGATTAAGAAAATTTTCAATAATCAAACTTCAAGAGGAGAAAAAATTTTGACAGTTTGCACCATAAGCAAGAACCCCAGGACTTGCCACCTTGGCAAAAATAATCCTGCCAAGTAAACCAAACAAAGTCTACTGTAAAATAAAGTCAATCAAAGGGCTGGAAAATCCTTTGAACTCCCAATTTCTGGGAATACACTCAGCAGCGGGGACCTCAACTTGTCAGCTATTCGTGAATTCTATTTCTCAGATTTTCTTAAAGACTCATTTAAAGGCTGAAGACTGGAGAACCAAATCCTATCAATTCTTTTCAAACAAATTTCTGCAGACGACAGATTTATACATACGTATAGATATGTGACCCAGTGACCTAGTTTTCAATAGGCATCTGGACATCCTGAGGTCCAACTGTCATAAATAATGGATGAAGCTACATTCAATATTTTTTAGATATTGTGTAAATGCCGTTTTTTTTTTTTTGCAATGTAGTACTGTGACCTAAAAATGAGACCCAGTGACTTACTTTTCGATAGGCACCTGAAGCACCTCAACAACCGCCAGTGATAAAAATATGGTCTCTGTAAAGTGAGTATTGTTGGAGATATGGCATTAACAAGGCATAGACGGATGGATGGACTGACGCATGCGTAGGTGACGACAATACCCCTCTGGCCTTATGGGCCGAGGGGTAAAAATAGCATTCAGAGAATGGATTACCCTCGGCTCCCACAATCTTTTTTCCCTCAATTCTGCATATTTTTGGTGAAACTTCGCAGTAGAATACCTTACTTACAATTTCCATATTATTGTCTATGAAATGAAAGAGCACTTTTTGGATGTGTTCTTGGGGCAGGTCCTGCTGAAAGAGACCACTGTACTGTGTGTCACTCAGACAGCTAAGAAATATATACTTCAAAAATTCCATAACAAGTTTAAAAATACTAAGAGGAAGCTGGTTTTCAATAGAAATGTGGTCCACTATATTGTGCATCTCCGTAAGAAATTTGGTGAAGCTGCGTTGGATCACTGTTGAGATATTAAGGTAACATCTCCTTGTGCACCATTAAGAGGGCCTCCAAATAAATACTTTAAAGTTTCATAAAAAGTGTAAAAATAATCAGAGAAAGCTGGTTTTAAATAGGATTCTGGTCCATCATAAAGATACATCTCTGACAAAAATTTGGTAAAGCTGTTGTCAGTATTTTTTGAGATATAGCTGTAATGTCGTCATCATTGATGCCACTTCGACGGCTTTCAAATAAATATATTAAAAGTTTAATAAAAAGTTTAAAAATAATCAGAGGAAGCTGGTTTTAAATGGGGTTCTGGTCCATCATAAGATACATCTCTGACAAAAATTTGGTAAAGCTGTAGTCAATATTTTTAGAGATATCGTGGTAATGTGGTAGGGGTTGACCCCATACATTAAAAGTTTCATAAAAAGTTTTAAAATAATCAGAGGAAGCTGGTTCAGTTATGAATAATATTTTTTTAGACATCGCGGTTAAGTGTACAAGACAAACGGACAGATGGACAGACGACAAAGGGGACGACAGTACGCTCCAGCATTTATGTGCCAAGGGTAAAAAATTGCTGAATCATTTTTCGAGCATAATATACAGTGATTAGTCTGTTTTAAGAACACAGCACATACATTATGTCAATGTGCAAAACATGAGAAAAGTGGGTGCATTTTGAATCTGCCTGTCAGTCACTGATCCCTGAAATGTTCATTCCCCCCCGACCTCATGTCTAATTTGGCTTTCTGTCCTAAAAAACAACTTGGGGCTGTCATGAAAAACCTTTTTCAGTGCCATCTGCCACTTAAGTCGAACAACTTACTTTGAACTTCTCTGAGTAAAGATGAATATTCTTTGTAGAAGGACCTTTGATTCAAGTTCTAGCATGCATAGAGTTCTGGACATAATAGCTCAGTTCAACAGCTTTTCTTGGCATGCATTGCACCCAATGCAAGCTGAGAAAAAATGTCCACTCTGTCAAGAACTTGTTACTGAAAGAGTGCAGGTGTACTTGCTTTCCTATAGTGCATCAGATTGAGAAGTCTCCACCATAGACTTAGGAACTTTACAGAAAATGCCCCTAAGGGAGATCCCCTTGAAAAATTTTGTAAAATAGGGAAGATCTGGTTGGCTCAAACAATAACCACCATCCATTCTTTTTCTTTCTTTCTTTTTTTTTTGTTTTTAGACTTTTCTATCATGCTTGTGAGTAACTTGTTCAATCTGATATGTCATTTCCGGTATGAGAATAGAAGGAGGGGAAATTTCACATACACAATAATTGATAGAGGGAGCCAGTGTACAGTAAGGTAGAAACATATTTTGGGGTTTTGACATCACTGAATCATACTTTGTTTTGATGAGATGTAATAATAACAGGATTTATCTTGTTATGACTGGATCTGGGCAGACACAACTGCTGCATAGGACTTTCCCATGGGATTTTCCATTGTTCACGAGTCATACTTGTGCATATGAGGAGGAGTTGCCTTGCTAGACAGAGCTTTGACTGTCAGCTGTAGGAGAGCATACCTGGAAAAACCACATGAAAGGGGAGAGGAGCCTAACCAGATCTGCTTCATAACACGTTGATGTATTGGTCAAGGAAACAGAGATTGAAGTGGACGTTACAAGAACCTGAAGGAATTGTTTGATTATTGCCGAACAAGTCTGCCTTGTGTGACCACCCAGTCAACTTATACCAGCGGAAAAAGGCAGTCAGATATACCGTAAACTGACCAGGTGGTTTACAAGATGTCATCTCTATGTACAAAAAAACACAAAAAAAACCCCCAGCCCTAGCATGATTTCAAAGTTCACTCATGCATTACAGTATCTAATGATAAATATTCTCACCTTTTTTATCCTGCATAGTGCCTAAACCCAGGTCTTTGAAGAAATGCATCTTACTGGGCGACTTATCCAACTCCAAGGGAGGCCCAGAAGCAATCAACAGTAATTTCTGTCTTTTACGTTCCTGTAAGGCCAGTTCATCTGTATCACTATCATCACTGTTATATGTCCCCTTTGCACGAGCAACTCGTATAAGGCGCTCTTCTTGGTCCAGTTTACTCTCAACGTGGCCCTTGCCATCATAGCTTGATGTAATCATTTCCTCTTCCCGGGCAGAATTTTGTTCTTGGCTGTTAGTGCTTGGGTCATTGCCTTCTTGTGGGTAAGAATTCATATGGTAAGTATATTCTGCATGAGGTCGATCATAATCGTACTGATTTAAGCGGCGGTTAAGCAGATTGGAATGGTGCAGTGTTTCACTTTCTATAAGTCTGGTCTGCATGCCTTCATGTTGCTTATCCAGCGCAACTTTGTCTCCATACGTACTGTCCACTGAAATCGGCTTACTGCTGGCACCTGAACTAGACCGATCGTGCAATATATTTTTGTCTTGTGCCAAAATACTTTCTGTCATTAGTCGGCGCTCATAATCACTAAAATGGTTCCTTTCAAAGCCGTTTGTTAACGTCCTTTCAAAAGGCCGATGCAGATTGTGCTCTAGTGACTTTGGGTGTCGGTCTCGGTCATCTGGCAGTTTCATAGCTGTAGCTTGTGTGTGCATGTTTTTCTCCCGCTCTCTCTCGTGTTTTTCCATCTCTAATCTGCGCTCTCGTTCTCTCTCCCTCAGGTATATGTCCTTTTCCTGTAGCAGCTGAAACAATTAGCACGAAACGATTTTATCATGGGTCAAATGTATCATTAAACCTAGCTAGCAATACTAATACACAGAGATAACTGCAGAATTGAGCAAAATGATGCTAGGTTTGTTATACAAAACCTTGGTTGGGAACCACCTGCGGTGCACTGGAGGTCCACTGTGCTAGCCAAATGCTACTGGAACTTCAAAATGGCTAGCAAAAGGCTGCCAAAATTTCCAAAAAATTCTTCATTTTTGTGTAGAAATTTAACAGTTTTAAAGTCTGTAGTAGGTCTTTCATATGAAAATTGGAATTTTGGTAACTAATTTTAATATCCTAGCGTTAACCTTGGACCATCTGCATGAAAACTGACCAGAGTAAAAGCCATTACTGCCAAAATATGTTATACTGTTCAGATTACACAATTACTGTGGAAACAGATTCCATTTACAATATTACATTTTCCCATCACAATACCTTAGCATAACTTATGCACAGCACATCGAATTCACATCAAAATAAACAAAAAGGACTGTGACAGTCTTGTGCTCAGTTGACCTTACATGCACAGACTGAAGTGGTACTGTGAACTTCACCATAATGTAATCCATCATCACTGCTGATAACATGTAAATATCCCTCCACAAATTTTTCCTAGTTTTGATAATTTGTTACAAATCACAAAATACCACCATGTACGTAATAGATGTGGTGGAGATCAAGTCCATATTCAGTCCCAATAAGTTTAAAGAGGATCCAACTTACAGTTTGGGAAAAGTCAGAAAAGAAAAATGCACAATTTTTTGTTTCAAGTAAAATTTATCACAGCGCCACCTGCTGAACAAATTATAGACCCCCAGATGTGTCCCTATGCAATTACAAGGCAATTGGCTGAGCGATTTCCCTGATGAAGATTTAACTGAAAATGAATACCAAATTTTACCCAAAAACTCTTTAATTCAGTTAATGGCAAGTACACGAATTAAAAAAAAAAAAAAAAAAAAGTTAAAATCAGGGATCCAGAGTATCACCACCTAGTGAATCGGGTTAGTTGAACTCTCCCACAAGCTACATTTCCACGAAATTTCAGAACAATCTGAGTGATGTTTCTGGAGAAGTCCGAATTAGAGACAACACAAAAATTCATAAAAAATAGTAAAAAAAAAATTGCAGCACAACCTGGTGAACAATTGAGGTTTGGGGAAGCATCCTTATGCAATTTCTAACCAATTGGCAGGGCAGTTTTGGAGAAGAAAACTTTTAGATTTTATCAAAAAAGGAAAAAGAAACAAAAAATTAAAAATCCAAAATCACTGGCAAATGGTCATTTGAATAAATTGGTAGGGAGCCACCCAAGATACATCCCCACTGAGCTTGAAGGGAATCTGGCCTGAGTTTTTGCAGAAGAAGTAAAAAAAATGTTAAATGTGGATGGAGGACAATAGATGCCACTTGGTGACTGGGTTTCCCGCTGTACTGATAGGTCATTAGATCTAAACATAAATTTAAAAATTCATAAAATGAAGACAAATTATTTCATCCTCATTTCGTTCCCAAACTTGTAAGAGGACTGCCTGGGGACCATTCATGAGCAAAATTATCTTCCAGACAATGGTTTCTGAGAAGTCAAAAATGTAAAAAGTGTAATGGTCAGATGGTCAACGGGTGCAAACAAATATTTTACGCTCTGCTGACTGACAAGTCAGCAGAGCTTAAATTTACTAGAGTGACACCATTTGAGCAACCTTGGCAGAGTCCAATCCAAGGTTCATGCAACCAAGTCTGAAGTGGATCTGACTAATGATTTTGCAGCAGAAGACACAAATGTGAATTTTGGACAGATGGAAGAGGTAGACATCGGACTATTGACAGTTCTAGTATAAGCTCAGCTGACTCACAGGCCAGATGAGCTCAAAATATTTTTCTTGCCCGAATGGTGATAATCCACCACATGCCTTACCTTTTCATGTAACATGTGTCTCTCCCTTTCTTTGTCCAGTAGGTGGAGCTGTTGTTCCCGGTAACGCTGTTCCTCCTCATATTTGTGCATGTGCAAGGAATCAACGCGGTGGCCAGGAATCCCAGAGTTGTGATAATGATCCAGAAAGACGGCCTCTCTGGGAGTCCCATGTGTAATGGACCCAAACCGACCACCTATGTAAAAATGTAAAGAATTTTATTGGGTTATTTCTTGTTCATTTGCTGGCCTGACACACCAACCCTCTTATTTTTAAGGGTTGAGTGACCATATCAAGTTGTATACTTACAACTTCCACTAGTTTGTGATGTTTGAGTACATCTTCCTATCAACTGCCAATCATTCTATCCAACTTTTCCAATTATCACCTCTCCAGTGTTACATTGTAAATTGCTTTATTTTCGTGTGTATAAATTTTCACGGTTTTTGTATTTTTGACATTTCACTGTAGTTTTAATTTCACTGTTTTGAACATAATTCCCATTCAAACAATGTAAAAATACTTTTCACTGTGTTTTTATTTTCACGGTTTTGTGCCAACATCGAAATTAAAGCAATATACAGTGACTCGCTCACCCACCCACCCACCCATCTATGGCACTGTACTGGTGCAGGCAAAAAGTGGAAACATCCACATCATAAGGCGCTAAATCTTTTACTGGCCCAAAATAACAGAACATATGAATCTGTGAGCCCTGCAGTGCTTATAAGGCAGGCTGGATGTCAAAGGGAAAGTTACATTGCTCATCTTCACTTTGTGACTCATAGACAGTGCGGTATGATGCCACATAAACCCATTACATTTACTTCCAGAACATCTTACGTGGTCTTATTCTCCCTTAAAGTATTAACTGCCAGCTACTCACCCCCAAGGTGGTCGTCTGTGTTGGCAGCAGGACTGCGGCGGTCGTCTCTCATTACTAACACTCCGTTCTCCCGCTCCCTGCTATGTTCCAGGCTACGTTCACGTTCTCTTTCTTCTCGTATTCGTTCTCGTTCCCTTTCTCTCTCCCGTTCTCTTTGTCTCTCACGCTCTCTCTCCTTTTCCCGCTCCCTTTCTCTTTCCCGTTCTCTCTCGCGTTCCCTTTCTCGTTCCCTTTCCCTCTCTCGCTCCCTTTCTCTCTCGCGTTCCAGTTCCCTATCTCGTTCTCGTCTTAACTCCTCTTCAGTTTTGTGCCTAAAATAAACAGTGAAATACTGTGTACATGGTGTAGCTGATTCTGTAAAAGCTCTGTATATGTCACATATACAGTGAAACCTCATTATAACGACACTCAGATATCCGACATCTTCAATATAATGACACAAATTTTCCTGGGAAAAGGTTTATTTCCTTTGTTATTTGACTCATTTATCTGACATATTCAGTTATCCGACATATCTCTTTGGGAACAGATGGTGTCATTATAACGAGTTTTCACTGTACATGTATTCATACTAGTCCAACCATCTGATGCACTACAAAACAAGAGGATAAAAGTTAACTCTCCAGATAAGCTGAAATAAAATATGTTTTGTGTTGACTTCATTACAAGATTACGGAAAACAATGCTTAGATTTTCTGTAATTTGCAACTCACTCGTGGTCCATAGAACCACCAAGACATACAGATGAGTCAGGTGAATCTTTGCCAATTGACATGTCAGACCTAAGAATAGACCTGATGCTCTCACTGTTCTGTCAGGCTGAGCACTTAATCACCAATTTCATTTTCACATGCAGTGGATATTTCATAAACCAGAAAGTGAACCAAATAAACCCACTTTCCATGGATTTCAATAGTTTTGATGACAGAAAACCTTGATTCTACTTATTGCCTACCCTCATCTTCAATAAATATTCACTTATTACAACTTCATGTAGCGACTGGAATATTTACAATTTCGTCATGCACTTGCCCAGCTAAGCCACCCATGAAAACATGATTGCATGATGGAAATCTGCAAATATGGCACTGTCAAAAAAAACAGTGAAGAGAACAAGCCCATGGGCCTAATGCTTTGCTGGCACCATGGCTCTGTACAATATTACTGAGGGTATACTTGTATATGGCTACATACAAATTTAAGCTGCTGTGATTTTAGTGTCTGAACTATCCATTAGATGTCACTTTGCTCCACATGAAATCATTATTATTAAGCTTATTTGTGCAATTCCTGTGATGGGTATTGTTGTGCACATGTGCCAAGACAACAATAACTGAGTTTTTAACTTGATGTCCTTTAGGACAGAAGATCCAGGCCATTCACATTATGTAATATATATAAAAAACCAGAGCCATGCCCAGGGGGCATGAATGTCTCGCCAGCATTCAGTAGCAATGTAATTGTAAGACCAAACATTATAATGGTATTTAGTAGATGTTGAATGTATCAAGTAAATCTCAATATATTTACTCAGAATATACCACTTTTTTTTTTTTTTTTTTTTAAAAACAAAATGGCCAATAAAGTATATAACATCTTAATACAAATCAGAGCTTGACATGCCAGTTTCAAGCTTCGTAGTGATAGATGTCATGTAAAGCACTTAATACCCCTTGGCCAACATGACTTCATATGTTCAGTTACCTAAGTTTGACCTTCAAAGGACACTTCAAGATAAATTTAAGAACACCAAAAATAAAGCATAGGTACTTTGCTATTCATGTTAAATAGTAACTAGGGACCTACAATCAACTATACCCAAGACACACAAGGAAAATAAGATTTGTCGAGTCAAAAGTAGGTCAAAGTCATCCACTTTCAAGAGATTTCTGACGTTTTGTAAGATGCAAAGCTAGTATAAATTTGGTGAACTTGGTTTGACTCTTGGCCATGAATAGCATTGTACATTCGAGGCTGCAATGCATCTGACCTCCAAAGTAGGTCAAAAATACATCAAGGCCACCCACTTTCAATAGACTTCTAAAGCTTTCCTAAGAAGCAAAGGTGGTGTAAGTTTGGTAAACTTGGCTTGAATTCGTCAAAAGTTGCAGTGGTAACGCCACGTTTTGCATTTCACCCATGAAAATACATTTAGGTTGTTGAAATCAGTTGAGGTCATCCAATTTCAACAGGCTTCTGAAGCTTCTAAGTGTGACAGTGATGACCCTCATCTCTAGGGATGATTACAATGAATCATCCAACCAAGCATGAAAGCCTTTCCTAGTCTAGTTAGTGAAATAATGCCACTCCGAAGTTTTTCTCCAATGCTCAATCAAGCATAAAGTAATCAGTGAAGTGTGACAGTGATGACCCTCATCTCTAGGGATGATTACATTAAATCATGTACCCAAATATGAAAGGCCTATGTAGTGTAGTTACTGAAATAATGCCACTCCAAAGTTTTTCTCCAATGCTCAATCAAGCATGAAGTAATCAATGAAGTGTGACAGTGATGACCCTCGTCTCTAGGGATGATTACATTAAATCATGTACCCAAATATGAAAGGCCTATGTAGTGTAGTTACTGAAATAATGCCACTCCAAAGTTTTTCTCCAATGCTCAATCAAGCATGAAGTAATCAATGAAGTGTGACAGTGATGACCCTCATCTCTAGGGATGATTACATTAAATCATGTACCCAAATATGAAAGGCCTATGTAGTGTAGTTACTGAAATAATGCCACTCCGAAGTTTTTCTCCAATGCTCAATCAAGCATGAAGTAATCAATGAAGTGTGACAGTGATGACCCTCATCTCTAGGGATGATTACATTAAATCATGTACCCAAATATGAAAGGCCTATGTAGTGTAGTTACTGAAATAATGCCACTCCGAAGTTTTTCTCCAATGCTCAATCAAGCATGAAGTAATCAATGAAGTGTGACAGTGATGACCCTCGTCTCTAGGGATGATTACATTAAATCATGTACCCAAATATGAAAGGCCTATGTAGTCTAGTTACTGAAATAATGCCACTCCGAAGTTTTTCTCCAATGCTCAATCAAGCATGAAGTAATCAATGAAGTGTAACATTGATGGCCCACATCTCTAGTGATGATTACAATCAATCATCCACCCAAGTATGATAGCCCTATCTGATCTAGTTAGTGAAATAATGCCACTCCGAAGTTTTTGGTTGACGGACGGACGGACTGACGTCCGGAAAGTGACAGCTTAGACTCGCAAACAGCTAACGCAGGCGAGACAAAAAAACATGATATACATTTATAATGCATGTACATTTAGATCATCATAGTATCATTCTTTCTGATGATACTGAATTATACTTGTCTCAAAACACAATTCCTCATATTTTGCGTTGACTTACAGGTGGTGCCACCAGTATCATGACACTTCAACATTTTTGCCTCCCCAACATTCTCACCATATTTCGAGTTCCATGAAAAATTAAGGACCCTAACAATGTCCATAAGTTTTTGAACTTTTTTCCATCACTGACCTTTAAAATGTAGGTTAAAGGTCATTCGAGTATAAAATATCAACTCATGTACAATATATACATGTATTTTATATCTATTTAATAACCCCAGCCCAATTGTGTTGTATTTGTGTCTTTTTGTCCAGAATCACTTCCTCATAGTCATTACCCGATTCCGCAGTTCAAACTCTTTACTCTCCATAAGCTAACCTGTCACTGTCTTACCTATATACATATGGAAGTACTACTGTTAATATTGCACATATTCTTTTGTAGAATTTTGACATAGGCTGAATTAGCCCAAATAAATAAGTAGCTGCTGACGCTAGCCATATACCCTGCCCACAATAATCATGGCCGTTAATACACATGATGTACATTTGTATATTATAGTTTACAAGTAACGTGTAAAAAGTTTCTGTTGGTGGCAATATGGAAATAAAGACAGACCACACAAACCCAGCAACCCTGGTATCACAACCCCCACCCCCTGAAAAAACTAAGTCCAAACTTAAAAAAAAAAAAAAAAAAAAAAAAAAAAAAAAAAAAAAAAAAAAAGAAAAGAGCAAGGATTCCCCTAGACAAACCACTTTACAGATTTTACCCCCTTTCCCCCTATAGCTTAGTCCACCAACTGGCAGAACTGTTCCCAAAGTAAATTGAACAATACAGAGAAATACTTTATTACATACATGTCTGCAGGGACCAAAGCATTACATAGAAGTAGTGCCCTCTAGGGCTACAAATGAGAACTAAGAACAGAACTGTACATGGCAAGTAGTGGCTTCTGTGGGCTGAACATACAACTAAAATTGTCTACTTTGTGAACACATCTGTTACTATCTTCATGTTCACCAATGCTTTATAAAAGAAAATAAATAAATAAGTTAAGTATAATATAAAAGAGTCACTTCCTATTGGGCTAGGTGGGCTTCTTACCAGAGTCTTCTGCATCATAAGTGATGTACAAATCAATATAAACATAGTTGTCTTGGAACATACACACTTCAGCACACTGCGGTCAGGTGGAAACCACAGTAACACTGCAAGTCTGTACAGCCCGCATACAAGCAAGGATTATTTACAATAATATTGACTGCCGTTTTGTGAGGCTTGCTGAGATTTCATTTTTACGAAAGCAAGGAAGCACAATTTCCCTGTTGCACATGCAATCTCTCTCTCAGCGGTAACAAGGAAGGTAAATTTATCTTTGATATGTAAGTTGATAAATTGAGGACAAAGATTAGCCACTTTTTACGGAACATTTCCCTTTTCTTGATGTATAGTGTACACTCAGTAAGAAAATGATGTTCATCTTCAACTACTTCACTACAAGTACACTTTCTGCCCTCCACAGGTGTTTTCGGTCTTGTATACCTCCCTGTCTCAATGTGTAGACTGTGGGAGCTTGTTTTCAATTTTGTGAGGGCTCGATGATGGGTGCCAATATGGATTTAACTGAGATAATTTTACTGTAAGCAATTTTTGAATCGTGCATATAGTCTCAGTTTACTACCACTCTTGTGCAATATCTCAAGCCAATGCTTAAATGGATTTGAATATGTCTGTTACATGAAGGATCTGAGTAATTTATTAAAGTTTATTGTTTTTTTAAGGCTGCCCACCATGGAACATTATTAGCATTTTGGCTTTTTGTGCAGCTAGATTTATTAAGGAGTTAGTTGGGCATGATCACAGAGTTTCTCAATATGAGCAGTTCCATGCTGATGGTGCAAGAAACAGACATTTATGTTGCCACTACCTTTGACAAGTCCATGCACACAAACCCAGCAACCCCCACCCCCTGAAAAAAAACTAAGTCCAAACTTGAAAAACATTTAAGTAAGGCTCCCCCTAGACAAACCACTTTTCAGATTTTACCCCCCTTCCCCTGACACCTCAGTCCACCAACTGGGAGGACTGTTCCCAAACTAAACGAAATACATGATCACAGAAACAGACATTCATTTTGCCACTACCTGGGAACATTCAGTTGCAACAGGTATATCTGATGGCAAATCTCACGCATATACTCTCATCAGTCAATTATTATATATGAAAGTCTCCAAACAATAAAGCTCTATTCGCTGCCAACCTCGAGTCAAAGTTTCAACATAATGGGTTAGGTTTGTGACATTTGAGTTAATACATGTACAGTGCAATTTGAGGAATTTTTTTATATTGAGTAAATGTGTACTTAGGCACTGTCAGAAAAGAATGAAAGTCATTAGCATTTAAGTCCAAAACATGTTATCAAAACAATTTTTTCTTCATCAGATTTTAAGAACCATTAGGCAAACTTTTAACTATTGTCGGCCGCTGCTGGCTACCAATAGCCAGTTGGTGTTTAACCTGACAGAAAACATGTAAGCCTAAAATGTCTGAAGGGTGAATATTAGAACAGAAGGATGGCAAAATATAAAATTAAGTAGCAAAACAGGCAAGTCTAAAATCTGGAAAGTCATTGCAGCCAAACATTCTAACAATCTTTCGATATTAACAGCAAAATTTGTAGGGCATGTCAGAGAAGGATGAAAGTCATTAACTTTTAAGTCAAGAAAATGTAATTAAATTTATTTTTTAACCAGATATCAAGTACAATTAGGTATCTATATTTTGTACTTCTTAATTAGCGATGACATATGCAATTTGTATTTTGATATTCAAATAATTGGTCAAGGCCATCAAAATTTTCACAAAAATTGACCATTGACCCAATGCGTAGTTGGTGTAACTTTTAAAGCTCCATCTTTATTTATGATCATGATACTGAATTTTAATATGCTTTTTACACCTATAATGTTAGTTCCATCAAAAACCACACCAGGACTCCATGCATCATATACTTTTTTCTGTATAATATTCCTGTAATGGTAAAGTGCATGTCTTCACATGTAAAGATAGAATGACCATCACAAGAATATCATCTGAAATGTATTCCCTCAGTGACCTTGACAAAGTAGGTCAAGGTCACCCATAATATGTAATATTGTACTTTCAGACACGATACACATAGTGCTGTGACATTCGATTCAGTTAGCCAGATTATTTCTTATGATAAAAGAATTTCATAGGTTTGAACACTTATTGGCTCTTATTTTCTATTCACCTATAAGTGGCACCAACAGTACCACTTGGATTCTATACATTAGCCTCCTAAACTTCTCCACCAAATTTCATAAATATTCGTCACAAATCAAGGACACCAGAGTGTTTTCAATTTTTTCATATATTGGCCTGTGTATTACATAATCCTGTACGTCGTGCCACCTATAATGAAAGGAACCTAGATTTTCATTCACAAAACATGTCCAAAAAATTTCAAGAGGCTAACTTTAAAACTGTTAAGGCTACCATACTGAACAACCAAGTTGTTTACGGCTGGACGGAATGACGGCTGGCTGGACATGAGTGATTGCAGCAGTCAGCAGAGCTAAAAAACTGCTAATACAAAACAACCTGTCTCTTCTATCCAAAATATGGAAAAATAAATTCTAGTTTCACACAAGATCTTCCTTTGGGTCCACATGGACAATTCCTCTACATGTCCCCTTTAAAGAAGTACTAACAAATGCTCACAAATTCAGCTCCCGGCTACCATCATTTGATAAGCTTTGGGGACTCTATGAGTCACTAAAGCTAATAACTAAAATAAGTAATCTTTACTGCATCATCAAAATATGGAGCTTCACAAAACTGTGAAGGTTCTCATCAGTTAAAATATGTATGTATGTATGTATGTATGTATGTATGTATGTATGTATATAAACTGTAACAAAAAGAATCACTTTATTCTGCTTTAGCTTTTCTTGAAAATGTGGTCAATTCACTTGCAGCTTTTTAGCAGACACTACATGTACACATGGGGCATGTGGTCTCTGACCCCCATGTGTACAAGTGTGACCCCATTATTTCTGTACTGACCTATCCAGGTGACTAGGTGAACGATGACTGTGCTCAGGCAGTTTGCTGCTTGGGGACATCATGGGCAGGTGACCCAGCAAGTCTGGTGGGTAGCGGCTGCCTGGAGGCATGAGAGGGTGCAGACCTGGGGGTGGTAACATGCCAGGGTGAGGGTATGGCAGGAAGGCTGGCTGCATCATGCGGTACCGCTCCATCATCAGTGGGTCATCTAACCTGCTCAACAAAACACACATACACAGGTTTACAACAGCTCAGGACTGAATCTTTTGGCCTCCATTTAGTGGTCATTTTACAGTGGTTTTCCTCCTATCATACTGTAAAGGCCTTAAGCTCATCATTGTGGTGCATGTGCATGACAATGGTGGAAAAAGAATAAGGGATAGCGGAACATCGGCATTAGTAATGCACTCCATATCATATTCAATTTCTACAGTACTATGCACATCACAGCTTTGGCTGAGCCAGGCTAATAACCCCTCCATGCCTTGATTTGGCCTACTTTGTAATGCAATAGGGCCTCACTTTGGCCACCAAAAGGCCCTCTGTGACTGGTCTGCACTTCCAAAGTAGGCCTAATCTTCACATACAAGGAGGACCTGGGGAGTCTTTACTCACTTTAATAAACAAAATATACAACACCATTCCCTCACTGACCCTGAGAAATTAGTCAAAGGTCATCCATATAATGCAACATCAATCTTTCATTTTCTGGCACATTTCCTATCCTCGTCCCTCCCCCCTACCCACCCACCCACCCAATTCCCTATCAACATATACAGGAGCCCGAACTGAAAAAAATCATTATAGGCCAGGGATCCAAGGTGCCAAGAAGTATCCCTTTGCAATTTCAAAGTAACTGGCTTTCTAAATTCAGAGCTTTTTAAAAAAAATGTGTTAAAACCGGAACAAAAAAATTAATAGAAAATCTGAAAAGTACTGGAGCGTGACCATTTCAATAAAATGGTAGAGACCCAGCCACAGAACATCCCCACCATGTTTGCAGAGAATCTGGCTGACAATTTTGGAGAAGTTGAAAATGTGAATTTCTATTCCAATTCAGCTGACATGACAAGTCAGCCGAGGTAATAAAATATTTCTATCAAACAACTGTAATCACTGTTTTCCCCTTTTCTAATTGTTGTGAAAACATCGGTGCCAAGAAACATTATCAGAGGACCACACTATATATATCTTCAGTTTGTACCCTTTCGGAGAATGGATACTTTACAGCAATTTTAAAAGTGAATTTACAGTGTTCTGTGAAGAAAAGTACCAGTCAGTACTAAAATAGCTGATAACCTAGCATATAACCTTAAGTGTCATGTCATTGTACAGTGGTCATGTGATTATCAGCTTTGTCGTCACTCTACATGACCTAGGCCTGGCCAGACACCACTGGCTGAGGTGATGCCCCACCTCCTGGGCTGTGAAGAAACTGTTTGTACCAGCTGGTCCCATGTACAGTGGTCCCTCTCTTATAAAGCCACCCCGACTGCACCAGAATTGTGGCCCTTTAAGAGAGTTGTATCTTTTTTTTAATGCTTTGTGATAATTGCTTTAAGAGGGTTGGCCTCTCTGGAGGGGTTTGATATAATGACTAGAGGGCTGCGTGAACAGCTGGTGCTCAGCTGACCTCAACTTGTCCCACAAAATCAAGGTTGCAACTGAATAGACCTGTGTTGAGGTTTAGCTGAGTGCATATGACATTTGACTGTGCAACCTAAAACTGCAGCCTTACTAGCAAGTCAGCTGAACTAAAAATCGCTGTGCCACCTGGTGAACAAATTAAGAACAAGGTGACTCTAGGAGTGTTCCTGTGTGATATCAAAGCAACTAAGTGAGTGGTTTTAGAGAAGAGATATATCTTTTTAAGATTTGCACCCCCAAAAAACATTAAAAATCTTTAAAAAAATCCAAAAATCAGAGGAGCATGATGGTTTGAATAAACTTGGAAGAGAACCACCCAAGGTACATGAATATTGCCACCAAGTTTGAAAGGAATCTGACTGATGATTTTGGTGAAGAGTGATGGCATAAGCTCTGCTTGCTGATAGCCCGCTGAGCAAAAAATGCCATCAATGCTGTAGAGAGATGTTGGCTTTCTAGACAGGGTGACCTACCTCTATTACCGGGGCCTTACAAGAGGGGAACAACTGTATACACTTCAGCCAATTGGTGGCAATACCCCTTCTTTGTCCCTTTAAGTTGCCAGTGGCGTGTACCTACCTAAATGCTGGATGGGGAAATGCATGGGTTGGCATAAATGCTGGGTGGTAGGGGTACGCAGGGTCCATGGGGAAGTGAGGGAGAGGGTGGCGCACCTCCTCCCCTGGACGGTAGGGCTGGAACCCTCGTACTCCTGTGTCTTCATGACTGCTACTCCCCCCAAGCACCGACTGTGATCCCAGGCTGAAATGTACAAACAAACAACACACTTACCATTACCATTTCTGCTAACACAATCTCAATGAGAACATTTAACTTTTGTCTCACAAAATATACATTCTAATAACTATGATACTTTCAGCTTGGCGTGCACTAGCCATTAGCCTATTAACCATAGGCTAATGACTGTGAAATTTAGCTTAGAGAATTTACAGCCTTTTAGCCAAATTGACTAAAGAACTTTTTGTTACTCTAACTTCAAAATCAGTTTTACTGTTTCATCCTTGGACTGCTGCCTACATGTATTTCATGTTAAATGTTTAAAGATGTGAGCTGACTTAACCAGATTAAGTTTGGCTAAAAGATTTGTGATTTTAGTACCCTACCTACCAAGACAATATCCCTTGCTCACGCCCAGTCTCAGTAAATATTCTGACTCGGCGAACACAGATCCCACTTAAAATTTGCTGACTGCACTGCAGTGATATACATATACCAAATTTTCAATACTTCACTTGGTGACTCATTCTACATCTATACATTGTCCCTGCCCATTTCTGTTTTCATATAATATTCAACAATATGTACAATGCACAAAACTTTGATGTAAAGGCCACCCCAGTTGTTAAGATTACAATACAAAAGAATCCTAGGCTCTGAGGCTTATTAAGAAATGATGGGCATACAGTTTGCTACAGTAGGTCAAGGTCATCCATATTTTGCAAAATGGAATTTCTATGTATGATAAACACTTGTGGTACATTTGGTATTGTTAGCCTTTTCGTTTCTCAACATGTAAAATTTAGTGTCCTTTAATATGTTCTTAATGACCTTGAAAAATATATCAAGGTCACCCAAAATTTGACCATTGGCGTAATGCGTATTTGGTGTAACTTCGACACTTCCATATCAATTTCTGATCAAAATAATGAATTTTAATGTACTTAAAACACCTAGGATGCTAGTTCCACTTAAAACCACCAGTGGCGCCATCATGACTCCAAAGATGATAAACTTTTGTCTGTACATGTATAATATTCCTGTAATGGTATGTTGATACATGTGCTAAAGCTCAGATGTAATGACCATAAAAAATTCATTTCCTGACATGTAGTCCCTTCATGACCTTTAGCCAGTGGCCCGCGGTCATACATATTATGCAATATATAATGTCTATATATGATATACATCTGTGCTACACATGGTATCAGAAGCCTTATTCTGTCTCATCATACTGAATTTAATGTGTTTTCAACACATTCTGGTCCTTAATGCTCATAATACTGCAGGTGGGACCACCACTTTTCACTGTTTTCTTCTTTTAGCCTGATTGATATTCCTGCTAAGTTTTGTGATGATTTGTTAAGAATTTTTCGAAAAAAAGCATTCTCCTGATTTTCACATATTGGCCCACACATTACATAATACTCTAAATGGCTACATTAATATTGAACTTCACTTAGATTTCCACACACTCAACAACTCCTGACAGTGACAAGGGTACAACTCCTGTAGGCCCATGGTACGAAAGAGTTCCTATGACAACACCAAGATTCCTACCATAGCCATGAATTTCGCACTGCAGGCATAAAATTAAATCCTATGGTCACCAGAGCTGAAAATTACAGTGAATACCCTTTGATATGAGACACATCAGCACAGTCCACGAGGACTACTCACTGCTTGGGCACATTTCCATCTTTGCTCTTCGGTCTCTCCTCCTCACGCCGCTCGTGGCTGGCTTTGTCACGCTCCTGCTTGATGCTGAGTGGTTCTATCATTGGTACAGAGTTACACTGGCTGGATCGCTCAGCACTCTGAAACACAGCAACCCGTATCCATAACACACTTACCATGTCAATCAGAAAGTCCTATGCTCAGACAAACTTACATGAACAAATTAAATGAGTAGTTCTGTTTGGTCATGCTCTCTTTTTCATGAATAATGTCACGCAAAAATCTCAACATCTACATACTGGCTCAATAAGTCCTGGCCAAAATAGTTTTCAAGTTATTAAACGAACAGTAAAAGTCATAAAGGTGGCCCTGTGACTGCAAGAATAAGATTACCCCCCCCCCCCCCACCCCCGCAAAACTGTAAAATCAATGGAGCATGACTATTTCTACAAATCTGGCAGAGACCCATCCATCCAAAGTACATCCCCACCAAATTTGAAGTTAATCTGGCCATCAGTTTTTAAATGAACTTGCTTGAAGATTTATGTTGTAATCCCCATCGATTCAGACAGTAACCAATTGTAATGTATGTATTAATAGATTATTACCCAAATTGAAAAATTCCTCAAAAATCATGGATCCACAGTAAACGCTACCTAATGGAACATTTTGTTTGACTGTTCCACAAAGAATATAATGTTTCAGCATATTCTGCATGATGGTTTTGAGAAGAGGGACTGTGACAGTCCTGTGTTCAGCTGCCCTTGCATACAGAGACTGAAGTGGTCCTGTGACCCTCAACATAATAGCGTCACTTTTCTTTAAGACTATCATCACTGTTTTCAATTTCAAAGTCTTCATTTACTCATCATGTTGGTTTTATAATTTTTGAGATGAACAGTGACAGGCTACAGTGACAATGGGATACAGATCCATCATTAACTAGACAGAAGCCAAGATGTCACTTTAACCTTTCAAGATCAATATCAACAATATCAGAATGAACCCTACAGGTAAATTCCTGTTAGTGTTTAATAGTAAGCATGGGCTTAGGATTCAATGGTACCAAGGCATTAGCCAGCATGTGATCACAATACAAACTGTCATGAGCCCTGTTTCTGGTTGGGACAAAATGATTCTGGGCACGAAATCAGGAGCCATTAAGCAGCGAGTGGTTTTCTTGCACAGAATTACCGAGTCCCAACCAGAAACACATCCAACTGATGATGTGTATTTATCCCATAATGTTTCTATGGAATATTCTGTTTAAGCAGACAAACAAACACAAGTTTTCAAGCAAGAAAAAAAAAAAAAAAAAAAGACCCCAGAAATACGTAGAAAAGCACAACCATTAAATTTTTCTAGAAATGTAATGTGGTCCAACTTCAACTGGAGAAGCAAGATAGCAAGCTGCCAAACAGGCAAGGCAGTACATGGCGAGGAACAATTGAAAAAACATAGAATATATGATACTGTACTATGTGATATGGAACAGCAGACATGATAGCAATAACACATACCTTTATTACTTCCCAAGGGCCCCATTCTGGGATAATTACCAAGACATGAATCAGTGTGTCCCAGTTGCTGATATACCTATAGTAACAACACTAACATGAACCCTTAGGATGAGGAAGATAAACCATTGTTTATCAGGCTATCCTCCAAAAATCTCTCCGTCTCTCCGACTTACCTTTCTCCCATCACTTGCCAGCAGGCTGCTGTGTGCCTGGGTGGGGGCGATGGTCACCACAGGGGGTGAGGTAAGGCTAGTACCCCCAGCTGACTGACTGCTGTATACCAAGGCAGGAGGCCCTCGCTTGGGAGTGCTGGCTCGGGGACTTGTGCTGGAAGAGGCCGGAGAGGAGTCAGTAGCAGCGGCTGCTGAAGACCCCCTGGAAATGGCTGCTAAATCTAAAACACAAAGCAACAGAAATCCATAAGTAACAAGGTTTCCTGTGGAAATTTTGTGTTGCCAAAATAATAAATATAAAGAAACATCATTACAACCACATATGATATCCGACATATTCATTATAATGACACCAGGTATGAATGGCAAAAGTTCACTTTCTTTGTTGTCTGATTCATTTATCTGACATAACCAGTTATCTGACACATTTCTAGGGGAACAGATGGTGTCATTATAACAAGATTTCACTGTTTGTGTAAAAAATCTGTGAAACACCTAATTTGCCAAATACACCCCATGTTTAAAACATGAGGTCTGTGACAGTCCTGTGCTCAGCTGACTTTGGATGTGCAGATTTAAGTGGTCCTGTCACCTTTCAACTAATATCAAGGTCATCTTTGTTTATGACCATCATCACTGCATTATGGATATATGGCAAGTTAGCAGTGACTTTCACCAAGTACTGAATATACTTTGGATTCAAATATCAAGTATCATAAATTGTACATTTTCTGACAGCTAACGAACTGGAAATGCTATTCATTTCACATTCATTATGTCATGCTGGTTGCAATGTTTGTTTAACAATTACACAAGTGATCATCATAATTTACAACAAATTTTGCTTCAACTAATTCAGGTTTGAAGCATATAGACCTCAAATTTGCAGCCGATTGAAGTTTATTTGGTGAGTCAAAAAAGGATGTCTCACATTTTCCAGTTTTTGTTCCGTTTTGCCACCAGAGTTGGCCAAAGGTGGCTTACCTTTGATGTGTTATCTTTAGAACTTCATACAGCTTTATATCAGGAAAAACACAAAAATTTCAAAATTTGAGACACGCTTTTTGGATTGATAGTGTGTCCTATAGTTTACCACTACTTTGATATCAAAATCTATTACAATGTAGGAGTTGAAGCCTAATTTGTGTCACAGAATGACAATCACTTTTGTATCCTTTACAACTGCTGTGCAAACAGTGTAGCTATTAAACACTACTACAGTGCCACAGAATTATTCCATAGGTTGTGTACTTCCCCAAAATGTATAATGTGTACTTCATTAGGCTTGTTGAGTGTATTTAGAGAGTTATCACAAGAAAAGTGTCTCTCATCTCTATACCCACTGCTAACTGGCCGTACATCCTTCAGCCATATCAGTCTTCACTCACACACTTCATAACTCATCATTATTCCATTGAAAATGACAAGATCCACCAAGATATAAGCCATTATATCAGTTTGACCTTTCAAGGTCACCCGAGCTCAAAATTGACAACACCATAAGAAACCCCACAGGTACTTTCCTATTATTGTTTAATATTAACTCTGAACCTAGGATAAATGATCATTATCAACATATAAGCCAATACATGTATGTCAGACTACTGTAGAGTAACAATGCTTTAACATCAACAGAAAATTTACCCTTACAGATCTTTCCAAAAATGATACTTTAAAAATCAGAAAATAGCGTTCAGAGAAGGGATTACCCTGGGTGCCCACAATCATTTTTTCCTCAATTCTGCATTTTTTTCATTTGAGACTTCACAGTAGAACACTTAACTTACAATTTCCATATTGTTGTCTCTGAAATGAAAGAGCACTTTTTGGATGTGTTCTTGGGGCAGTTCCTGGTGAAAGAGACCACTGTACTGTGTGTCACTCAGACAGCCATCAAATAAATACTTCAAAAGTTTCATAACAAGTTTAAAAATAACAAGAGGAAGCTGGTTTTCAATAGGAATGTGGTCCACTATAATGTGCATCTCCGAAAAAAAATTGGTGAAGCTGCATTTGATCATTGTTGAGAACTTATGGAAATGTTGTCCCCTTGTGGACCACTCAGACGGCCTCCAAATAAATACTTTAAAGTTTCATAAAAAGTTCATAATTACAAAGAGAAAACTGCTTTTAAATAGGAATCTGGTCCATCATAAGATGCATCTTTGACAAAAATTTGGTAAAGCTGGGGTCAGTATTTTTTGACATATCGCGCTGACATAGTGAGGGTTGAAGGCACTCAGCCAGCCTTCAAATTAATATATTTAAAAGTTTAAAAAAAAAAAATCAGAGGAAGCTGGTTTTAAATATGATTCTGGTCCATCATAAGATACATCTCTGACAATAATTTGGTAGAGTTGTGGTCAATATTTTTTGAGATATCGCTGTGAAATTTTTAGGGTTGACCCCATACATTAAAAGCTTCATGAAGAGTTTAAAAATAATTAGAGAAAGCTGGTTTTCAATAGGAACCTGGTCCATCATAAGATCCTTCTGTGACCGAAAAATTTGGTAAAGCTGCAATGATTTTTTTTTTTTTTTTTTTTTGAGATATTGCGGTAACGTTGACAAGATGGACGGACGCACACCAAGGGCGACAATACCATCCGGCACTTTATGTGACGCGGGTAGAAATTATAGTTCCACCATGTAGCAAATAAACTTGCTGGAGGTCAAGTCCATGTACATTCCCTCTGAGTTTAATGAGATTCCAACAACCCATTTTTAAAACTCTTTCAGCGCCATTTTTTTGACCAAGTCCACAGCTTTCGTAGGGACACTTTGGCTGAAATGCACTCAAAGCTCCAAAAGGAAAGCTATTTATAATATTGACACTTACTGACACATAGTTCCGCCAAAGTTTGATATCCCATAATTCTACAAAAACTTCACACAATCCCATCTATTTTGCAAACATGCACCATCTAAAGTCATATTATATGCTGATAAAATTGCATGCAATCCTGTTTAACCATTCTGGAGAAGAAATCTTAAAGAAAAAAAAAGAAAAATTCATTTAAGAAATAGGAAAAAATTACAGCACCATCTGGTGACCAAAATGTTACCCTAAGTGATCCTGTACACAATATCAAAGCAATCAGTCAATCAAGTAATTCCTAAGAAATTTTATTCAAAAACCAGAGGCCCATGGGCCTTGTGCTGCTCCCTGACATATATTGGGACAAATAGTAAAACGATGAGTAAATAAGAAGGAGACAAGGAAAGATGTTTTTAAATATGATTTATTAAAAAAAAAATATATATATGGGAAGCTGTGCAGCAGGAAAAAGTAGGTCACCAAGTGCAGTTTTATGTACAATCTAATCAGGTGCAATTTGGATCTGGATGCTCAATTTTCTTTGCCATTGATGTCCAAGCTACACCCAGCCATTACAAAACCACCTCTTTTAACTTTACAGGCATGGTGACCTCCCCAAAATAGGCCAAACGTCCTACACTTAGGTCAACAACACCTGGAAAAGCTCCTTGAAAAGTTTAAGATTTTCCTTTGTTGGCGAGCCACGCAGAAGAAAATGCTAGTGGCAGGTCTACCTACAACATTGGCGACTCTATTAAGGGCTGTTGCAAAGTCCAATACATTGAATTCTGGGAGTAATTACCAAGACAAAGATGGAACAGTCCTGGTTAAGCTCAGGTTCAAGCAAAGTACAGAAGCAGCAGCCTATGACTGACACAATATCACTTACAAACGCAAAAAAGAGAACTAGTTTCTCACAGACGGAGAAAACATAAGAATATTGGCGAACTGAAAAAAGGAGCCAGGAATAAAGGTCAAAGTCAGATAAACAGTCAGCCTGGGGTACCAGAAACAGAAATAACAAGGGACAGAGAAGTCACAGAGGGTAAGATCAAAACATTTAACTTATCTCCTGAATGTGTTGTTAGTGATTTTGATCCCTCTGCAGAGCCTTTCATGCCTGGAAGTGTACCTATCATCAGCACAGCCAACCAGCTCAACTGTACAATGCAGCAACCAAACAGTTTTGATGGAAACAAGGAAAGTGATTTTCAACCCAATTCAGGTGACTCTTTACCACAGCAAACCAACTATTGTGAAATGCAAACAAATGATCCTGTTTGTGCCAATCAATCATACCAGGCAATGATGTTCACAGGTTTAGAAAAGCTGAAGACAGCACATATTATAACAACAATGATTTTGGTCAGTGTGGAATAGCCAATTGTGTGTATAACAGCATTCATGGTAGTGTGTCTCAGGACAGGTACTTGTATATATGTGTACCAAGTGCCCAAGAGAGAAGGCATATCAGATATGCCACCAAGCAGGAGCACATAAAAGACACTCTCACCATTTGAAACTGATAAAAGAAAGCCTATATTAAATGATAATCCACTTGAAGTTGTTTGATTATATGGTTTTGGATTTTGGCTAAATTGGACAACCATATATGAGAACCCAAAGTATATCAGATTGACAAACAATATACAGCAGTTGATAATTTGGTCATGGCAAGCCATTTCAGTTTCCAAAATGTTGTAGGACTGATACATTTATATTTCAAGTGTTTTTTTTTCCCTCTTTTTCTTTAAGTAAATATATATATATGATACAGTTTACTTTAGTGCGAATAAAGATATATAATTACATAACATTCTGGCATTGGACATGGTCTATATATCCAATAAATTTGGAAAGTATAATCCAATTACTTTTCCAGATAAGAAATTTTAGATCTTAAAGTGCATTTTGGCTCATAATTTCCATTAACACTAGCATCATTCGCAACTTTGACTTTGACCTCCCGCACAATGCCGCCAAATTCAGTGAAGATCCCCAAAATATTACAGATGCTAGAGTGTTCACAAGATGTTCACAAGATTTTCACATTTTGACCCCTATATTGCCTAATACTGTATGTAGCGCCACCAATATCCAAAGGGACCTAGATTTTCATACACCCGAAATCCTGAAAGTTACATTGGGCTAACTTGAAAACTTTGGATGGTATAGTCCGAACGAGCAAGTGTTTAAGGATGGACAGACATGAGCCTTATGTCAGCAGAGCTACCCCACCCCACCCCCGACACACAAACCCATCAAATGATTAGGAAATTGCTGCATCATTGTCTCCTTTACAAAGCAGACAGAAGCCCAACCAGGGAACATCTGTGTGTAAAAAAGTAAAGCATTCCATAAAACATACTTGACAATACTGCAATATATGCACTGTATTGCTGCTGGCAAAATTATGACCAAAAACAAAAAAAAAAAAAAAAAACAACAACAAAGCAATAAATAGAAAAAAAACAAAAAAAAACAACAAAGCAATAAATTAAAAAAAAAAAAAAAAAAAAAAAAAACGAAAAAAAAACCCACCAAAAAACAAAAGGTCCTGTGCTCAGCTGACATGTACATATACCCTTGCAATCTTTTAGGATTTGTCCCCCCCCCCCCCAAAAAACCCCCCAAAGTAATTTACATGTATTTTAAAAAAATAAAAATCAATGGAGTGTGACCACTTGATCAAATCTGGTAGAGATCAACCCAAGGTACATTGCCACCAACTTTGAAATCAATATGACTGATGGTTTTACAGAAGAAGTCAAAAACGTGAATTTAATAGCATTAGAGTGCCCATCGACTTACATATTAACCAACAGGAAAAGTGCATTTACCAATAAGTACCTGAATTGAAAAATATTGTTGGAAGTTCAAGAATCCACCGCAGTGCCACCTAGACAACTTTGTTTGACCCTTCCACATGGAACATATCCGCCAAGTTTCAGCTTAATCTGAGTGATAGTTCTTGAGAAGAAGTCGAAAATAGCAAAAACACACAAAAAAATCATTAAAAAAATTGCAGTGCCACCTGGTGAACAAACTAAGAACTTAGAGTTCCTAGGAGTGTTCCTGGGTGATATCAAAGCAATCGGCTGAGCGGTTTCAGAGACGATTTTTTAAGATTTGCCGCAAAAAGGAACCAAAATGGTTAATTTTAAAAAATCCCCAAATCACTGGAATGTGACCAATTGAACCAACTTAGTAAAGACCCACCCAAGGTACATTGCCACCAAGTTTGACGTCAATCTGGATGACAGTTTCCGATAAGTCAAAAATGTGAATTAGCATTAGAATGCCCATTGACTTGCATAGTAATCAGTAAGAAAGGTGTATTTACCGTTAAGTACCTGAATTGAAAAAAATCAGGTATCTGCAGCATTCCCACCTAGTGAACAAATTTGTTTGACCCTGCCACAAGGAACATATCCACCGAGTTTCAGCTTAATCTGAGTGATGGTTCGGAAGTCAAAAAAAGCAACAACACACAAAAAATCATTTATAAAAATTAGAAAATCGCAGTGCCACCTGGTGAAAAAATTTAGAACTAGGGAATCCCCAGGAGTGCTCCTGTGTGATATTAAAGCAATCGGTTGAGCAGTTTCAGAGAACTGATTTAATGAGCTATTCGCGGTTTCACTGTGTAAAAGTTTGTACTTAGACATGCATGGCTTAGTTTGTACTTAGACATGCATGGCTTAATCTTTGAGACAAGCATATGACTTCATAAAATATCAAAAAATCACTGGAGCATGACCAATTGACCAAACTTGGTAAAGACCCACACAAGGTACATTGTCACCAAGTTTGAAGTGAATCTGGCTGACGTTTTTGAAAAGAAGTAAAAAATGTGAATAGTGGACGACGGACAGATGACCTACCCTCCTAAAAGCTCAGCTGACTTATCAGATGGGCTAAAAACTAGTTTCATAAAAAAATTATTAACATAGCCTCCTCATTTTCACAAAAACTCCGCACTTTTAGTTAGATTATAGTCTGATAAAATTTCATACAATTCTGTTTAGCTGTTCAACAAGAGGACTGACAGTTTGACCTTACATGCAAAGACTCAACTGGCCTTGTGAACTTCAGAATATCAAGGTAACCTTTGTTTACAACCATCAGCACTGTTGCTAACGTGAACATATTCGTTTACCATTTTTTCTGAAATTTGATAGTTTGTTTAAATCAGAAAATGACAGCACCACCATGTAGTGAACAAATTTAGTGGACATCAAGTTTGTGTACATTGCCAATGAGTCTTAAGAAGAATCCAACTTACCGTTTGGGAAAAAGAGACAAGAAAAGTGAATGCATGTAATTCTCACAAATGCAAAGTATAATCACTTGTTGAAAAAAAAATTAAGGTCTAGCGGTCCCCAGAAGTGTCCCCATGCAACTTCAAAGAATTTATTTGGCAGTTTTGGGAAAGAAAAATTTGCATGGTTTTGCCAAAAAATGCCCCCCCCCCCAAAAAAAAAAACAAAAAAACAAAAAAACATGAGCATGAGAGCATGACCATTTAAACCAAACTGGTAAGCACCCAAGGTACATCCCCACAAAGTGTCAAGTGGATCTGGTTGATAGTTTTGGGGAGGTCAAAAATGTTGCTCACCATTGCAATCCACATTGACTTACATTTTAATCAATTCGAATATATGCATTAAGTATCCAAATTACAAAATTTGTTAACAATATGAGATACCAAATATCATAACCTAGTCAAAAGTGAACAGTTTAGTTTGACTCTTTCACATGCTACATTTCCACCAAGTTTCAGAAGAATCTCAGAGAGGGTTTTGGAACAGAAGTTGCAAACAGCGAACACATACATAAATTCGTAAAAAATAGGAAAAACTACACCACCTAGTGAAAAAGTGAAGCCCCAGGAGTCCTCTCAAGTATGCCTATGCAATTTTAATAGGATTAACTTGGCAATTTCAGAGAAAATTTTTAGAGACTTTGCCAAAAAAATTATACAAAAATAAGATTTATGAAAATTCCAAAACATCCTTGGAGCATGACCAATAGGTAAGGTCAGAATTAGCTCTGAAGTGTGTATTTGCCCCTAATACACAAAAATTTGGAAAGCTAGAGTTATGTATTCCCATTGGTTTGCATATTAAAGTAACCTTAAATGAACCAGTCACTTTAATAGCTGTGGTTGTAAGATTTTTGTGAGGTATTAAGTTACACATCTAGATTTTCTGTGCCAAATTTGCTGTCTTCATGTGCAGTTGTTTTCAAGTTATTAAGTTGCAAATTACAATATAAAGTAATGGGAATACACAACAACCCCAGCCCTCTAGTGACTGCAGTGCCCTCTTTTAGGCAGGGCTAGAACCTTCTGTTCTTGTCCTTGCCTATGGAACAACATTGGTAGACACCTACTTAATTTTTTTCCAATATATATTCAAATTTTATTCAGTGTTGAATTAAAGTCTGAATTTTTTTTTTTACTTTAAAGTTTCAGGAATTCGTAAAATTTAAAGTAATTTCACTCACTTTGACACATTATGAAACCTTTATTTGTCTACCGTCATTAATTCACATTGTAAAGTATTAGCTATTTACCTATTATAATTTGTCAGTCCTTGAGGTACACCAGTGAAATCTCCAACACAAACCCCCACAATTATAACCTCTGCTATTTACTAAATCAATTTCTATCAAGTACACAATGTCATTTAAGTTTCATTCTTTTTACATGTACAGGTATTCCTCTGTTATCACGTGGAGGTTTGCCTCTATAGCATCCACATCATTCAGCTGGGACAACAAATAGGATTTCAAATCCTGTCCAATTAAGGATGTACAATATTGGCTCGTTTACTCAAATTACACTCATCAAAATTACATCCTATACAACTAAACCATGAGATTACGAAGAAAAGCTGTGCATGTCACTTTCCTAGGACTGACACCCATCTGCAAACTACTTATGTCAACTGCAGCTGACTGTTCCAGATAAAAATGTGATCACCGGTAGCTGACCTACTTATGGCATCTTAATCTTATTTTTCCATACTTCACTGACCACAAACCTGAAACAGGGGCAGGGGAAAATGAGAAGTTGAACATTAGGGCACATAGCCCCAGAACTGGCCTTTGCCGTGTCTACATGAATGTCATACTTGCAGTCCCCAGTGATTATCATGCCACACACTATAGAAATTTCAAATTCTTATATTTATGTTTTTTTTTGTTTATTGATTGAAATTAAATTATGAATGCAGAATTGGACTAAAATTTATATGCACATTTGCTTTTCCCCCGGCCTCAGTTGTGAAATGCATCATGGCAACACATGCTACACTGGCTGAGCAGCTAATACGTACACATTATAGTGGGTCTCTTCTACAACTGCACACCACATGACAGACCATAAAAGGTGCCGGGTATTAGCATGCAGCCACAAACTAACTGGTTCTTCCTGCAGGAACAAACTGACTGGTTCTTCCGGCACAGCAGCAGACAAGAGGGTCACAAGCTTGCACACTGCACAAGACAGCTCTGTCTGCTACCTAAGCACAGACCCGCTCTCTGTGCTGACGGAAGACAGACAGGCCACAGCCCGCCCTGCACGCAAGCTGACAGATACACTGGCCAGCACATAGCCACAGGCAATGGTCCCAGTCACCATTGTCATCATGTGCACCTTGTTTGTAGCCTGGACAGCACTGATTTGGTGGTCAAGACACATGTGGCCGGCTGTGCAGGTGTCCTACAACCTAGCCAGCTGTTCTTGCTTGACTATCTGCCACATTATATAGGCCAACAATGGCCAGTGATGGGCTCCCATCTTGTGTAACCACTCATACTGCTGGCCCTCTACTACCAGGCTTACAACTGACATGGCCGCTGACCTACAACTCCTCCCGCACTATACTGATTTACTACAGCGTACTACCGCCCCGTGCACCTCCGCCTGACTGCCTTCCTTCTGCACTGCCCACCTCTGCATTGTATTTACCATGAAATGCAGGTCTCAGAGGCCAGTGAACGGAAACACTCACAAACACACGCACACAAGCCAATTGTGAGATTGTACTCACTGGGCCATGCCCAACATGGTAGGCTGGCTAGTCATTACCAGGAAAGCTGCTCAACAAACCACCATCTACACCTAATTTGTAGCATCAGACACATCTACATACCTTAGGAGTAAGTATCACAGTGCAGAGAGGGACCTTGCCTCACTATAGCCCTCCACAGAGCCCTCCTATCCACAAAAATGCTGGCAACACACAAAAGACTGGCAGGGCACCTGCTGACCTAGAAACTAGCCAGAGCTGATTCTCATTCATAAGGCCCCTTACAACCTACATAAATACTTAAGGGACCCTTCAGGCATGCTTCAATTATTATAATTGTAGGCAGCAAAGCATACAAGCACTGACTGACAGATGTGTACTACATATCATATGAACAGGTATCATGTCTTGATACATTCCATCAGAGTAAGGGTGAGGGCTGGTGGCCTCCATAAGTCTGTGTTGAAAGACATATCTATCTACTTCTCAACCCCCTTGCCCCATTCATGAAGGCCCAGTGCTTTTCTTTCTTTCTTTTTTTTCCTGACCTACAATCACTGAAAGTTGAAAAAGAGCAAAACGGAACAAAAGCAACCCCCCCAAACAAACTCAAACAAAAAAAACAAAAAACAAAAAAAACAAAAAAACAAAAAAAGAAAAAACCAACAACAACAAAAAGAACAAAATAAAAAAATAAACAAATAAAGGAAAGCAACCGAAAAAGAAAGAACAAAAAAAGAAGAAAAATCTGTGTTATGACTGGCCAATGCTTTTACAGACATTGTTCTCTCATCATAGAAAATTACATGTTTCCATGGTTATATCAGGTCTGCAATTTGAACACACTGCTGATTATCACCCCATCTGTACATGAAATGCGTAGTGATAGTGCTCAGTGAAGCAGACAGCTGGCAGTGATATCATGATGCTGGCAATCTCCAAGCGTGGTACAGTCACAGCTTCCACCTTCTACCTATGATGTTTCCAAGCCTTATTCTTTCATGGCTGTCTTCCAGAAACACTGTTACAGCCACTATATTGATTCCCTAACACGAAAAGGAAGCTGGTGATATCTCAGACTAAAACAACGATCGATCGGCTCACGGCCAACATTCTGTTTCAAGTGGTTGACATAATGGGACTACATCGGTATGAACACAGTCTGCCCCTCCCACCTTTCTATTTGGTCTCTCACAAATGCATTCAACCAATACCCTCTTCACGTTTGTCCATTTTTGAGTCCTCAACACCACAGCTGCCATATATCAGTGTTAATCACCACCAATACATCTACAAATCAGTTTTGAAAGTTTGATAATTTTTTTCAAAGATTTGCTCCCATTTTGTTACAAGGATACTTCATCTATTACACTTTGTGTTCAAAAGTGCTAATGCTACACAACTCAGAGAAATGACTGCATGTTTTTTCAGATGGTCAGTCAAATTTGTTGACCATTACATTACAATCCTGCTTGCCGACAACGAACTGCTACAACTGCCACTCAGCCTCTAGTGTATATAGTTTTACATTTACTACCAATTATCATATTTTAAACCAACAGAAACTGATATAATCATTAATATCCTGACGAAAATTACATATCAGTGATATGTTATCAATTGACTCATATGGTAAATAAATAATTAGAAAAAAGAAGAGTGTACTTCTTTTGAAACGTAAAATCACTGGTCAATTTATGCCTTGCAAGCACAAAAATGGCAGCAAGTGAAAGTATCTGCTGATAGCTGGTATAAGACGTCCCTCTACAGATTAAGACACCAGAAAACATTTTGTGATTTATTATGTATTATGATAAATATGAATACTGAATGTACCACTTTTTATATTTTGCTATGCTTAGTACAATGTTAGATGGATTAGTATGTGTGTGTGTGTGTATGCGTGCGTGCATGCGTGTGTGCGAGCTGGCGGGCGGGCAGGTTTTGTGAGGGTTACTCACTTAGCATGCATCCCTGTTAATCTCAACTGACACCCTCAAAGCACATTTTACAATTGGAAAACGCACAAAGTGATAGAATCAATTAAGTCATAATGCATGTGAAAAGTTACTGGGTATGAAGTTGTGCCTTACGTGATATGCGACACAGCTGACTACAAGCGTGACATGTACACAGTACACTTTTTCTTGTAAACCTGGTGCACACTTTTCCTCAGTTGGCAGTCTGTTCCACACAGATGCCCCACTGTAACTTAATGGTTTTCTCATCATCACAGTCTGTGGTTTAAGTAGCAGTGGATACAAACAGTCACCAGAGGTAAAGGCACAGGTGAACATGATGTTTATCCTCAACATATGCAAACACATGGGACACATACTGAGGCATCACACTGTCGCATAATTCATATAAAAATGAAGCTTTTTTTTTCTTTTCTTTTCTTTTTTTTTTTTTTTAAAGAGGATTTTCTGTTTCAATAGAAATCCTATTCATATTCTGCAACAAGGATTTGTAATTAATTGCAGAATTCATAAACATTTAAAACCAGATTTGTAAACCAACTTTGTAAATTTACAATAACGAGGTAATTTTTCCATAAATAAATCTCAAAGCTTGTGCAGTCACACAGCCTGCGTGTGCTGCAGTCACAAGCATACATATTTATTATACTGGTGACAGATATTGCAGAATTATTTTGGCTTTGAACAGAAATCATTTCATCATGTTTACATTACCTTAACACGCAAAATATGATTTACTTACAAAATGCTTTTGACCCCGTTTGAGTGTGTCAACTTAAAAACATATCATAATGTAGCATTCATATGGCAACATTTCAAATGCTAACATAAAACACATTTCACCACATTATTCTGAAGTATTAAATCAAGGTACTGAGAAGTTCACTCGTCACTCTCAACAAGTTTACTAGGCTTGTAAAATTCCAGACCATCCAAATAATTTGAGCCTACCACCTATTGCTTTAACCTTTCCCAAATCGCCCCAAAGCACCCTGATGTAAATTGTTGTCTGCCTTTATGTTGTCACTGAAATTTCTTGTTGGTAGAAAACATTTTTGCAGAGATTAGTATGTAAGACCATTCATGCTCTACTGCTTACAAAATCTTGTCTTTGTGGTGGCACTCAAGGAAGGAGTGCCGCTGTATGATTGGGGGCATCGAAACTGTGACACCCAGCTTGGCAATTCCATATCCTGGATCAGACCCTGGTACCATGTGGCCTGCTAGTGCACTAGAAAAGTTTTGTCTGATGGGACATAGGGCAACACAGAATATGCTATTGTACATGCTCCTCACTGGCAATGCTTTGCCAAACACAAGGGTGAGCATGCCAAAAACCTCTGTAGTAAACTAGACAATTTTTACAACGATGCAACTTTGCAGCAAACAGGATTGAGGAAGAGTTTATTTGACCAAAAATATACAACAAAATGGGTACATACAAAGAGAAAGTAGTATATAAATACCCCCCCCCCCCCCATATACTGAGCAAAAAAACACAATTTGGTCATGGAGGCACACATTAAGATCTTTGGCAGATTGCTATCATATGTGCCACCCTGCAAACAAATAATAATTTTAGCAAAAAGTGCTCATATAAATCTAGATATAAACAAAGCAAATATATAAAATGAGGTAATTACACAAAATGTATTTTTTTTCAATTTCGATTACAGCTGTAACAATTTAAAATAATACAAGTTATTTAATATTTTGTTATACAATGCTTCTCTACATATTGAGAAAAACCAAAACAACTGTGAGCATGTACTTTTTCCCTGATAACATCAGGTGTTGCATGTAGAATACGTATAATTTCATGTCTCAAACATATTTCGGCGAACATATGGTGAGTGTGTGTCACAAAAAAGTAGGTCTTTTTCCTCTAGTATTATGGTCATGAATTTGGGGGGGTTGGCACTACCAGTATATGAGAAAGATAGAAAGGAAGTCAATTATTTACTAATTCACTATAAAACTAGAATTGGTATAGTGTTGATATACAAAACAACAGTGTGGCAAGAACACCTGTATTTCAACTTTCAAAAATTAAGGTATTGGACGTCAATAGCAATGTTATGTACAATGGTAATCCAGTATTTATATGCGTAATTTTCACTTCAAGTTATGTGGTGCTTCCATCTTACATTAAAATGTAGCTGCGTTCGAGTGCCCATCTGTCTTATGTTACAATGTAGCTGTCGAGTAATGCCCAGTTTTACATGTATTTTACATTGCAGTGTGACTGTGATACAATGTCCTAATCGTGTGAAGAATGTCATATATATATGATGTAGCCCAATGTATGTATTACATATAAGCATGTACACGACTGCTACACCAGCCTCTGATGAGACACAGCCGTGTCTAACCGGTCAGGTGTTGTAGGAGAGGACAACTGTAATTTTTGGCCTTGCCCTCGTCATATTTGCCTAATATAAGTACAGCCCTCGACTTGTCATAACACGGATGCCCTACCTGGGGTGTCAAGTCTCTGTACATGCAGGTTTTGTCATACAGATTACGTCACATTAACTTTCTCTTCTGATATGAATTAGATCTCTAAACAGCAAGCAATCTTCGTTTTTTACTAATGTCTGAATACAAACCATACAGAACTGTCCTTGTGACAGGATTGCACAGCCTACATACAGCCACAGCCTGTATACAACCACAGCCTACATACAACCACAGCCTATATACAGCCACAGCCTGTATACAACCACAGCCTACATACAACCACAGCCTATATACAGCCACAGCATACATACAACCACAGCCTACATACAACCAGACAAACAGCAACAAGTGCAAGAAGAGCCAAAACGATCACTTTCCCCCACCAAAATATATTTTTGTAAATTGCCATTTACAGGTTTGCCTATGAATCTGAGTTGCCTGGTTTTTAAAGGGGTCGACCCAAAGGAAATTCCAGAAGGAGGTTTACTGGATTATGTGGATTTTGTCAAAAAGCATATCAAAGAGACAGGGGTATTGAAATTGCAGAATAAATACTAAGGGCATTAAATTTGTGCATTGCTTCTACCAATTCAGACATGGCCACTAAGATGACTGTGGTTTCCAGTTTCATACCAATGTCAGACTTCCCAGGTCTCATGACATCAAACCTGGCCGAACATTTCTAATGCGACAAGTCTCTCAGATGATGACAACAAATCCACCAAAGCCAAGTTCATGAGTTGAAGCCCGAGTCTCCTGTTCCTGATGTAAAAAGATGCAAAACCAAAAAAAGTGTCCTACCATGAATTATTTCATGGCATGGCGGTGGTCCTGCAACATCTACACAACCTTGCTGGGAGCACTTTTGGGATGCGTGTTGTACGAGACATTTGTGACTCAAAAAGTCTCCTTAAACATACATTGTATGGGTGACGGAAGCTTTGCCTAATTATGATGCGGAAATTACAAGAAAGTTGTTGCAGGCAAGATGAATGATTGGTTGGGAGCTGATCCTGAGGCTGTGGCTATCAACCTGGGCGTGGATGCAACCTACGGGGTCCAGTTGGCCCTGTCCTACCATCTCAATCGTACAGGAGAACATGATGAGGCAGCAAGAGCAGTGACACTGCCTCATGGCCACAAGATATTTGCTACTTGTTTAACCATAAACATTGCCATTTCAAACATTGCAAACGATTGTTTGTTGGTGGCTAATGCAGATCCACTGAACACTTTACTCCTTGTGTGTGGAAATTCAGATGACAAAGTAACTGCAAAAGAGTGGGACTGAACCAAAGAAAAAAGTTAAAGGTCCTGGTGCCAGTGGTGAAGTGCTGCTTGCTACTTAACATCTATTGTCTGTTAGTTTTGACAAAATTTCAAAGATCTAACAGACAAATGAACATGACCTGGCAAGTGCCAGACAGCTTAGAAGTGTTCAAATCAAAATAATAGACAAATGCAATAAATCCTACCATGAACATTTTGTCCAGGGTGATCATCACAGATTAAACCAGCTGCATGGGCTAAGGCTCTGTTTTACAATAACTAACCAGATCCAGATGTGCATTTCACTTCGGATGGGGTTTAAAACAGTTTTTATGTTGCCGATCCACAGACAGAAATAACTGTTTATGATTTTAAAAACTATCCCCTTGTTTTCAAGACAACACTGCTGATAAACTATCAAAGTTGCTTTTTGAGGAGTTATAGGCCATGAATTGAGGGTTTCCACATATAAACTGAGATGTACCCATGCCATGGGAGTTAATTCACAAAACAAGTGGATATATGACCCATTGCTGACTGTAAGCATCCATTCTTCACATCAATCAATCATTTCACAGACAACACATTTTTGTATTTTTCATACATTACCATGGACAATGTTGTGTCTTCTGAGAGACTTAACATGCACACGTGGACTTGATATTCAGTCTGCATATTGTTCTCTGCCATATGTACTTCACCCGAATGACTGTCAATATTTTGGCCTGCAATGGCCTTTCATTGACAATATTATCTGTTTGCAGGGCAACATTTTGTGCGTTGGAGCAAAATCTGCTCCTTTCATATTTAGTCCTATCACTGATGCCCTATCACGTCACGAGATCTTGAGGCTACAATTATCTGGGCGATTTCATAATAATAATAAAAAAAAAAAAGATTTCATAATAATGGCAGAATCGCACAAAATGTGTTCATGTTTGGTGGCTCTGCATCAACTATTTATGTTACTAAGATCCCTTCACGCCTTGGTTTTTACATTGCAAGGCCAAAAGTGACCAGCCCTAGTACTGTATGCAGGTGTCTGGCTACACACCTAGATCACTGCAAGTGCAACTATGCTTGCAAGATGACAACATTGACAAGTTTTAACTAACAAGCACTTGTGTTCTCGGGAAACGAGCATTACTCGACCAAAAAGCAAGATCAAAAGTTGTGCAGATCATTGAATCACTGTTCCTAAGTTATCCATGGTGGCCATCTCTAAATGCATTTCCGGCTCGAGTTCTTTATTCATTCAAGCGCAGGAAAGGACTATATTTTCCACATCTTCCATGCACATTTTTAAATGATTTAAGACGGTGGTGGGAGTTTTCCATCATATTCAATGGGCATGCAGATATCATTGATACATGTACTCCTGTCCATGAGATCCACACAGATGCATCTTTGACTGGTTTTTGGATGTATATCTGAGTATAACTACATAAAAGGATACTTTTATCCATCCGCTCATAATCAGCTTGAGCTTGTGTTCCAAGCCGTTCACCTGTGTGAAATGCTTGTTCTGTCTGATCATGTCTGTAACATTAATGTGCTGGAGTTCCTTCCTGTGTACAGGTGTATGCAGCACTATATGCATGGCGCCCATTGTTTAAAGACAGCTAAGACACCAAAAATAAATCTCACTTTAATCGATCTTAGCTTAAAATGTATTTGCGTTAGGATAACAAATCATATATATGTGTAATCGTCATACTCCAAAGAATTTATATGTTCTGTGTTAGGGTCTCTGTGATGTTAATTGTCGAATAAACAATTGAAAGTTAACTGCAAACCATCTGCCCCATAAATGCCGATATAAGTCACTAATTATTTGTGATAAAATCCTAGTTACACTTGCATCTTTATCCTGACATATTGGCAACAAAAAACGAGCTTGCGATTTTTTATGTTTGGCTTAATTTTTCTGTTATCCATCCTCAAAGTTTGACATTTCAATTTTCCCTTTTAATTTCCAGGATGTTCTTTTTTTTTCATTTCATACAAAAAGAACGAAGCAAAATTTGGAAAGTCACTGAATCATTTTTTGCAGTTCAGACATTACAGAATCAAAGGCCGTTAACTGGAATAAATTTTGCCCAGCCATTTTCTTGGAATCACCATTCCTCTGTGGGGTTCTTGTCCAATTTTTCTTGTGAGAAAACAAGCTTCAAAGGCCTTTGATGTTGATCATTTGCATCTGAAATACACACACACACACACACACACACACACACACACACACACACACACACACACATCCGGAGGGGCAGTCAGTTGCAAATGTATTTATTACAAGCTAGACATACAATATACATATTAAATCATGCCAAGTTTGTTCCTTTACATGTTATGGTATATACACAAAGTACAGGGACATGAAAAATATACCACTGCAGTAGTACCTGCTGTATGTGACCACCCGTATGGCCAACCAAAAACGGTCACATATTACAGGTGGTGGTTCACCTGTGGCACATGGACAGGAGCTTGGCTTGGCTATCTTTCCAAGGCAGGCGCGGTGCACACTAGTGTTGGCCAAGCTACTGGACTTTCTTGTACACACACGTGCAGAGTACATTCATGTTGGAAAGGAAATTATTTTTGCTGCATTATTCTTATTTATGTTCAATGACTTTATTAAAAAGAAACTTCATGCCAATCATGGTCACTGTGTAATCAGTAAAGCTACTAAAGGTTCAATGACAAACCTGTGCACTTTCACAAGTCTGCTGAGTAAGATGAATCTGCTCAGAATCGCCACCTAAGGGGTTACATGATTTCACTCTCACTAAGTTGAGCAGTCTGCGGCTGTCAAAACCATGAAGGTCTTTCTACCTCCATGTCAAAACAAAATGGAAGCAGTAAAATTAAGTCTTTGAAGTTGTTATGTTGAGTGTCATCATATCCCAGCCTGACAATGCGGCCTATATTGCCATTGCTAAGCAATAGGACATCAAACATGGGGGATTCCAGGCACTATCACAATACTGTGAGCTTCGCCCCAGAATGAATGAATAAATGAATGAACAAAGAAAGAACTCCTGGCAAACTAAATATCTGTGTTTAAATACACATACATTTGAAATAATAAATAGAGACCTTGAAGAAAAACAACACATCTATGTTCACACACTGCCAAAACTGGTGTTTTCAAGAGTCGCAATAATACATTTTCTCACGATACAATACATATCTCAATACAAGGGTCATATGTTACGTGTAGCTGAATAATGGATATAAATCAAATTTATACATTCTTTCATCATTTATTCTAAATTCATGCTCTTAATTTTTCAAACTAAAGACACAGTTTATATTTGCCTATGTAAAATAATAAATGATTCAAATGTGAAATAACTTAAAAATGTAAAGCTAAAAAGTTGAAATGCCTTACAATGAAATTTATTAAAATTACAGATTCTTTAAAAATTTGTGATCTAAATTATAATTAATGTGCAACTAAAATATCATTACCATTTACTTCTTTGCTGCCATCATGTTCATGTGGAGCCAATCAAATTCTAAGTCTCACTAGTTAAAAGGAGTTCAGAAACATATTTAAAATATTTTCAACAAAATTGCTGTCGAATGACACTTTGAGTTACTGTTTTATAACTAGTATAAACAGTACTATGTCTTATCCTGCTGGTATTTATTCATGTGCAGATTCATTTTGAAATTAAACGAAACCAGGCGTAAAAGGCCTACTGAGGCTTGAAACTCTTCAATCCGGTCTTGGCAAACAGCAAAATGCAATACAGCTGGGATGAAGGTGCTGCCCCTATTCAGAACTGATGTAACTACACTATGGTGTTACAGTACTTGACTACTTGTGCACATGGCTGCACGAAATCACACGTGTGGAGTTTGGTTTTACTCTGCACATTTCAAGGATTTTATTGCCATGGTTTGGTCATTAACAGCTTGATATTAATATCTATGAAAACCGTATGTATTGTGGAGTGTTTGTTGATATTTAGGGCCTTTGATGAATGTTCAAAGTTGATGGCAATGCAGTCACTGCTGCCGACTGCCATGTTGCCCCTTACTTCTCTCATGCCAAACTATTTCTTTCCCTGTTGGACTGGACACCAGAGAATAAAATAAATAAAAACTGACATGTATGTTCTTCATTCTGTTGTTGAACACATTTTGATGGTATATGGCAATGAGAATATTTGCAACAACATATTTGTATATGAATTCATGTTTCCAATATGTCTTGAGACTGTCATGCCGACAAAACATGTATCGTTTTTTTTTTTTTTTGTGATACATAGGCTCACGATTCAATATGCGTATCGTGGCTTCTTGTATTATGATGCACTTATGCACTTGTGAATCATTATATCCCTAGCTTTCAATTCAGAAGGGTACCACACCATGCCAAAACATTAATGCCTGCATCATGTGCATCACAATAAACCAGGCACAAAACCTATGTTAAATTTCTAACAAACATGTGCCAACACAAAAATCTAAGATGTAAAACAAAACAAGAGGCCCATGGGCCTAATGCTCTGCTGACTACCATCACCAAAAAATCATTTTCTGAAATATTTTCTATCCATGACCTTCAAAAACAAATTAAGGTTGGCCACATTATGCAATATCAAACTTCCACAAGAAGCACATTTGTGATACCTTTGTCATCCTTCACCTTATTCTTTATTAACATACTGAATAAAATGTCCTTTTCTTAAGTGCTTAATGACTTAGAAAAAAAGGTCAACATCACAATCATTGGGTTATAAAAGTAAAAAGTAGGTCACCAAGTACAGGTTTATGTACAATGCAATTAAGTGCAATTTTGATGTGGAAGCCCAATTCTCTTTGTCATTACATGTAATTTCTAAACTACACCCTATCATTACAAAATTACCTCTTCCAAAACAGGTCTGGTGACCTTACAAAAACTGGTCAAGGTCACTGATTTTATATATACATATTAACGTTGGACAGGATCTATATATCCTATTAATTTGGCATGTCTAATTCAATTATTTTTCAAAATATGGTAACTTGTATCTTTCAAGACATTACAACTCATAATTATGCAAGAGGACTGTGACAGTCCTGTGCTCAGCTGACATGTACATATACCCTTGCAATATTGTAAGATTTGTCCCCAAAAAGAACAAAGAAATTCATACAAAATCCAAAAATCAATGTAGCGTGTCCATTTAAACAAGTCTGCTAGAGACCCACCCAAAGTACATTGCCACCAAGTTTGAAGACAATCTGGATGACAGTTTTGGAGAAGACGTTAAAACTGTGAATTAGCATTAGACTGCCCATTGACTTACATAGTAATCAATAGGAAAGATGCATTTACCAATAAGTACCCAAACCATTAAAAATCAGGACTCCGTAGCATTGCCTGCTATAGTGAACAACTTCGTTTGACCCTTCCACAAGGAAAATATCCATCAAGTTTCAAATTAATCAGGGCGACAGTTCTGGAGAAGAAATAAAAAAAAGCAATACCACACAAAAAATCATTAAAAAATTAGGGAAAAAAATCGCAGCACCACCTGGTGAACAAATTCAGAACTAGGAGTCCCTAGGAGTGTTCCTCTATGATATCAAAGCAATCGGGTGAACAGTTTAAGAGAAGATTTTTTTAAGATTTGCCCAAAAAGAGAACAAATAAATCAAGTGAATCTGGCTGACGGTTTTGGAGCAGAAGTTGATTGTAAATGAAGGGCAACGGACAAGGACCATAGGATAAGCTCAGCTTCTGACAAGTCAGCTGAGCTAAAAACACACAAATATTCATAAACAACAGGGCTGTGTGAACAGCCCATGCTCAGCTGACCTAGAGATTCATCACACTTGTAGCTCTGTGAACTTGAACTCTCAAAAAGCTCAGCTGAGTGACGCGTCACCAGAGCTAAATCAAAATTTTTAAAAATCGCAGCACTCCTGTTGAACAAATTAAAGGCATTACTGATTACTTATTGCCATCTAGTGGTGAACTAGCTAAACATGTATGTAATTATATCCAAGGCAACTGTTATCATATCCTTGATTGACATGTAGCCTACAATTGTGCTACTGGAGTTCCCCACTGAGATAATTGTCTTAAACTTATCAACAACACAAACACCACAGGCAAGAAAAAGGACTTCAAAGGGGCTCACTGACTTAGCGATTTGATTGACAGGATATGGCCATGACATCACAACTTTTAAGGAGTGATGTCACAGGCTTTAAGCATTTTGCTGTTACACCCCTTTCTTGAAAAGTGGTCCACTTTTATCAATCTATTTTTGGTGATCCGCTTTGCCTTTAAGGTCTGGGGGCCACCAGAAATGTCCATATGCAATTTCAAAGCAATTGGCCATGTGGTTTTAGAGAAAAAGATTTTTCAAGATTTCCCCCCAAAATGAACAAAAAATTCATTAAAAAAAGTGTTCAGAGAACAGACTACCCTCGGCACCCAGAATCTTTTTTCCCTCAAGTATGCATTTTTTTTTTTTTTTAGAGACTTCGCAGTAGAATACTTTACATTCAATTTCTATACTGTTGTCTATGAAATAAAGGAGCACTTTTGCATGTGTTCTTGAGGCAAGTTCTGGTGACGTCATACATTAAAAGTTTCATAAAAAGTTTCTAAATAATCAGAGGAAGCTGGTTTTCAATAGGAACCTGATCCATCATAAGGTCCTTCTGTGAAAAAAATTTGGTACAGCTACAGTGAATATTTTTTTGAGATATTGCGGTAACATCAACAAGACTGAGAGACAGATGGACGGACGATGCATGGGATGACAATACCCTTCGGCACTTTATGTGCTGAGGGAAAAAATAAAAAAAATCACAAGACCATGACCATTTGAACAAACTTGGTAGAGACCCACCCACACAAGGCACATCCCCACCAAGTTTACATGGATCTGGCCAACTATTTTTGAGAACAAGTCGAAAATGTGAATTGTGGAAGGACAATGGACCCTCACAAAAACTCAGCCGATTGACAAGTCAGCTGAACTAACAATTATATGTAGCACAAAATGTGCGCGCTATATCCAGCTTTCCATACATGGTGTGTTTGTTAAGATCGGATAATAACCTTTTTTGAGTTATTAAAAAATGAAAAACCAACAAACTTGGCCAAGTGCCAAAGTCCTTAATTATGTTAGCATTTGATATTGTCCATATATCCCATAAATTTGGCAAGTTTAATCCATTTACTGTTCAAGACACAGAATTTTACATCTGAAAACACATATTAGCTCACAATTTCACTCAAATTAGATGGTGCCACTGGTATCACAAGCAATTCAGATTGACCTCTTCAACAATTCCACTTAATTTTGTGAAGATCTTTTAAACACTAAGGATGCTAGAGCGGTCACAAGACTTTCTGGTTTTGACCCATGTATTACTTTAAATTGCAGGTAGCGCCACCAATATAAAAACTGACCTAGATTTTCATACACTAGGCAAGTCCTGAAATTTATGTGGACCTACATTAAAAACTATGGACTGTATCACACGCTCACCAGCACAACATTTGTAGACAGAAGGATGGCTATGATTGATTGCATAAGCTCTGCGGCTTTTGGTCAGCTGAGCTAAAAAGCTTTTAACTGAGTGAGTTACGCTATGCCTGGTCACAACAGGAGTTAAATGAAGACCCTGGACCTATACATGTCAACAAATGTACAAACATATCAAGGTTTGAAGTGCAACCAGATACTGTTTTGGTTTGAGAATTTCTCTATATAAGGCCTTCTTTTATGATGATCTGGACACACATAGCTCACAAATCCTCGGCTGACGTAGGATCTGACTACAAGTACCTGGGTTTTAATGTTAACATGAACAGAAACAGTGCATGCTGTCCACATGCTGGCACATAATAATGCTACAACATATTTCAATAAAAACAGTTTGATTCATCACAGCAATTTTCTGTTGTAAGGCTGAGCACACACAAAGAACTAACTGCTATACCATTGAGACCAGCAAGATGAAGAATTTTTTTAATCGCCACATTTGATGCAGCGGTTAACTGAGCTCGGCACAAGGTTCTGAAATCCGGTCACAATGACAAACTAAAAATATCTCCACAAAATGCTAACAGCACAATGACTGGTCTCATGCTGGTGACCTTTGTTTCTCCCACTGATTGCTGTCACTTTAATAGGCTGGCTCATCACTTGCCGATCTTGTGACAGGATGAGCACTTCCATTCAATCAGTTTCTCTTTAACGGTAACTATAACAATGATAATACAGGGCAAGTTCAGTCATGTTTTGTGCCGGATCATAAGGCCTCAGGCTAAGCTATCTTGGTTATGCCTGATCACACAGTGCTGCAGATCTGAGCATGCATTTTCATACTGGATATATCTGTGAGCTTTGTCTTCTGCCATCATCCTAGTTTGTAGTGCATGTATCAAATTGAACCAACACCAATATGAGCCTGGCTACAGCTCTCATATTGCTGTACTCTCTACACATCTTTAAGCAAGACAGCGCAGCAACTAATGCTGAACTCCAGTTGAGCCACAAAAGTCGCCCATTGTATGATATCTTGGCACCTTGCACCACTGTCCACATGTTGCCTAGAGATAAAAAGGTCTTCGTTGTTCAACTTGTTGAACCAAACCTGCCAACTAAAACTTCACCTAGGTATCACAAGTTATCTTATCACGTCAATCACATCATCAGCATCACAATGCATGGAAATACAGCCATGAACAGCCAACCTGGAGTAAATGTAAACCAGGGAATATATGAGTCAACGTAAACCAGAGAATATACGTGTAAACGTAAACCAGGGAATACACAATGAGTAAACGTAAACCAGGGAATATACAATGAGTAAACAAAATCATATCTGAAGATACAAACTATTTAAAGGGTGCTCCCACATCAATTCGATACCTTCAAGACCCAGTATGCTACGGCTCACTTCAAACGCACTAATTGCAAAGGCCAGGATTGGGTCATGCACATGTTGAAAAGGCCATGTGGGGGTGGGGGTAAGAGGTTTCACCTACTGGCATACTGGGCATTTTTATTTGCCGTACTTACATGCTGAAAGCCTTTTTAATTTCAATACTTTGTACCAACCATTATTTGTACATTTTCTTATTTTCCACACCTTGCACCAGGGCAAAATTATTACCAGTACCAGTATACTAGGGGTCCCTTTTACCCCCTTCCTACGTCCATTTCATAGTGACCACAAGGGGTCAGTACACAAGGCCACCGTTTTTCGAGGTAAATTTCTTCCAGACTCATTTACGTTTCAGGTGTTTACTAAATGCATGAAGCAAATTGAAGCTTGCACCTCTACATTTGCCTCATCTCCAGTCCTGCTCTGTGACGTACTGGTACACACCACCAATATCAACTGACTGCTACGGGTAATTTCTTCCACACCTCTCTAGCATCTGCATGAGGGGAGGGGGGGAGGGAGGTTCACATGTGATGATTACCAATGAATGAAGGATTAAAGATCAGAGGTCATCTCTTGAAGCTATTCTGGGAATCAGTTGGCCCCACTGGCCATGTTACTACACAGACGCATGCGTGTCAGCTCAGGCATATTTGTACTGTATCCAAAGCGTGCCTGCTGCATCAACAATTCTGTATCAATCCCTGGATAAATTTCAACAAATCCTGATTCATCCATATATTATTATGAATTGCACACCATCGCTAATAACAGAGGCCTGCAACCTTGTGCGTCATTGATTTCCATTTTGTCATTAAGCTGCTGCGGGGCACAAGTGATGCAGCTGCTGGTGAAGAGAGGAGCCAGGCTAATGCCAGTCAATAAGTGTATGGAGAGTGTGCCGTGGCCGCCGCTCTAGTGTAAAACAGCCCCACTGTACAGCTCCTCATGTCTGTAAATAAGTTGCCTGGCACCCGCCATCAAACCGTTGAGGATGTGGGTGATGGGAAGGGACTGCTGGTGTGTTGTCAATATTCATAATGTAGTCTCACATATATGTAGCAGAAGCCAGGGCGGCCCTGACCCAACCAGACAGAAATATACACTAGTCTGTCACTGAGGCTCTACTCACACTACAAGACACTGTACTACACCTACCATCAAGTTGTAAGCACCGGCCGCCATTTGCCAGACCAGTCACCGGCAGCCGATCACACAGATCACACCAGGGAGACACCGGGGTTTGACCGACGTGCCCCTGGTCAGCCTCAGGGTCAACTCAGACTGCTCATAAGGGAGTCAAACAAGAGACTTACCCCTGGACGATGCTTTGGATGTTGCGGGTAGCAGAAACAGACTGAGGTCATGTTTGGTTGTGGTGGGCTGTGCCAACTGTTTCGATCAATAGTGCCGGCTGTGGCTGCTGCTGCGGGGGCTCACTGGCAGCTCAGCTGTGTGGGTGCTTGCACGGGAACAGCCTAGCATGTATAATTCAATAACCAGCCAGCTAGAGTATCTGTATGTGTGTGAACCACTGGCCAGGGCCAGCCACACTCATGCCTAAATACACTTGACTGCTCCATAAACCTCCACACTCTACTCTTACACTTTGGGCCTTCCTAAGATGTACTCAGTCCTCATTTGCCTAACAGCCTCATTGACCCTCACCAGACCTAGGTCATCCACTGAAGTCAACTACTGCATGAATGCATCCATGACACCCTACCGTCCTTCCTTTCTCATTAGGGGGGGGGGGGGGCAGGTGGGGGGAGGGGGGAGGGAGGGGGGGAAGAGATACTATTGCTACAAATGGTTAGCATGTCTCTCAATGTCTGCTGATGTGCCACTGATTTGCAGTTATTCTTGATGAGTGATTCCTACAGATGCACATTGATATGGCCCACTTGTGACAGGTCCCCCTACTGTCACCAAATGCCTGTCCACTCTCTTGACACACAAGGCATCCAATTCTGTTGTATTGCTGCCGTGCCCAGCCCCCAGCAAAGGTCACTCTTTAATGTGGCCACTTGCAGTCAATCAGTTTTTTTTGACTGGGTCCTCAGAGCCACCTGAGTTTCTGGTAATTTGGTGATTTCTCACAGGTCAGCATTAATTTCCAGTCATGCAGTCACAGGGGCCAATCCCTACCTTTCAGTATCAGTCCCCCACCCACCCGCATTAATGTAATTTGTCTATATTACAACATAAATTTAAATAGGCATCAAATTGATCCCTAATTATAGCTCATCTAAATTATACAAAACTATTCAAATACCTTCTGTGCTACACAGGTATTTATGATAATTTTTCTGTGTTAGAGTTAATCCACAAAACTGATCTATTCCTACTGACATATAACAATACTGCAAACTGCTTTATTTTTACGTGTTTAAATTTTCATGGTATTTGTATTTTTGACATTTCACTGTAGTTTTCATTTCACTATCTTGGACATGATTCCTATTCAAGCAATGTTAAAAATACTATTTCCCTCTGAATTTATTTTCATGGTTTGTTCCATCAGCAAAACAAGCGAAAGTAAAAATTCAGCGAAATTCATACAATTTACAGTATACATGTATTGAAACTGTTGATTTGCATGGTGAAGTGGCACATGGACAGGATGGACTTGCATATGACAGACAAAACATGGTGCTGCGGTCATGCCCTCCAACAGACTCTCTCTCCCCGTTTAAAATGCATATGAAGACTGTTTCAATTCCAAGGGGAGGGAGGGGGAGGAGGTATTTTCGACATTAAAACCAATACCATGTTAACTGTCCATGATAACTCCTCTCACAAAGTTCGGTTGACCAGCAAAGTACCTGGGTGGTGACACTGGATGGCCTGACAGCTTCAGGTGCTTCATTGTCTTCAAGGACCACATTCACACATGGCGGCAAACTCCTGGTAGCCTTTTATACAAACTTTGCTACAAATAATGCATGCTGAGCACTTCTCTTATAGTATCATTTGTCTTGCATTATGCTGTCCCAAAATCATAAAGGTGAAAAGTTCCATGAAAAGTTTACCCACAATATACAGCTTGCATGAAATCAAAATTTTTTAGTCCAAGTCAAAACCCAAATCCTGCCAACGTGAAAATTTGTATGTGTCAATGAGTGAGGACAACTGCACCTATAGGTATAGCATCACTCATTATTTTGCCACACTTACTTTAAGCCATTCTAAGTTTTCAATTTTCAAAAAGCAGAAAGCCAGTTTCTCTTTGCTTGTTTTAAAATTACGTCCATCTAAGATTTATGATGTTGAAAAATAACCAGGAATTAAGTATAACCAACTTTCTTTTACAGGCAGGTATTACAGTGTGCCCCCCCCCCCCCCCCCACACACACACACACTGCACATGTCTGTACCTAGCAAAATGCACATAGATGACATTTCAATGTTCAAAATTAAAATATCAACTCCTTCATAAATGTCAAAACTTTACTGATGATGTCCAGCAATATACATTTTATGAATATTGAATAATCAAAATTTACCTACTATTGTCATCAAAATATCACCAAAGACTTAAAAATTTGTGCTTCACTAATATATTCAATCTTGGGCAACCTAATCCTGATTGGCTGAATTAGTGTTCTAGAAGCATACAGAAAGCAGTTGGTCTCTCATTCAAGGGCTGGGGATGAACATGTCTGGTATAGTGCTGCCCTCTCCTGGATAAATATTACATTAAAGTCTGTGTGGTCCTGGTCTCTCTTAGTGAGCCACAGACAACACACAACATAAATTCTTATGTACGTATAGCTATAAATAACTCTCAGGTATTAGGTATGTTAAAACTGCTTATTGAGATATCTGGTGTATTAGCACACAAATTATGCCATTCAAAATTCAACACTTTTAGCATTGCTAAGTCAGGCTCCAGAGGGATGACTTTCTGGCAAGGATACTACAATATAACAATAGGACTGTGATAGTCCTGTGCTCAGCTCACCTTACATGCACAGACCTGAGTGGTCCTGTAAACTTAAGAATGATATCAAGCTCACCTTTCTATAGAAAGTAATACTACCTGTTGAACAAATTAAGGTCTAAGGATCCCCAGAAGTGCTTACATGCAGTTTTAACTCTTCACCACTGCATCTCTACCCAGGTTAACCTCTGACTGCTAAATTTCTCTAAGCATACTTTTTAACTATTGTGACTAACTCAACACTACATTCCGTATCCTAAAACATTCTGATGATATTTATTTCCACCTGTCTGCACTACCAATATAAATCATGGTTTTAATTTTGCAAGGTCATTTACAAGGTCACAATGTCACTTTTAACATCAAAGGTCACAACATTTAGCAGCTATCTTGGATTTAAAGGCCTAAAACACACAAACCAAGAGACGTATCTAATGCTATCATTTATTCCATCTAAAACTGATCCATTTTTGCTCTTTTGAATCAATCATATATATTTATGGTAAATACAATAAATAAAGGAAAACAATATAAATGTAAAAATAGTTTTTAGCTTGAGTTATACATCACTTCATGTAATCATGTCAGTTTATACATGCAAGCTGCAGGCTACAAACCCTTTCCTCTTATGCAAATAAACAGTTCTTATCTAAAAATGTTTAAAAACAATTTTATTCCAAATTTTAGAAAAACTAACTATGTGAAATGAATATTCTGCACTTTTTAGTAAGGTCAGTTTAGGGTCAGAAGTCAGAGGGTTATTTTAAAGTGCACGTAATATAATTTGGCAGCCATCTTGGAATTTAACTACAGTCGCTTCCCGTGATGAAAGAGTTAAAGCAATTAGCTGAGGATTTTCTAACATTTTCTCAAAATATGAACAAAATTATTCATAAAAACAATCCAAAAAAGATCGAAACATGACCATTCAAACAAAATTGGTACAGACCTATCCAACATACATTGCAACCAAGTTTGAAGTGAATATGGCTGATGGTTTTGGATAAGTTAAAAATGTGAATTCTGGACAGACGAGTAGACACCAGAACATGGATGACTGACCATCCCATAAAATTGGTTCTTGCATGTCAGGGTCTATTTGACCCATGGCCAAATACCTGAGTACCTCACTGTTTATCTGCAACTTTTACATTTTGCTTCAACCAGTGACGCTCAATGTGAGGTCTGCATTTCCTGATTTTCTTCTCTGTCTCTCAATCTGTTTTTGAAAATATTCAAAGCTTTGAAAGCAGTCTGATTCCCATGATGCATACCATCAGTATTTCATAGTATATAACCCTATCACAGTGGTGGCGACTGTAGTTATCAATCATACCACATTGATAGCTCCCACTTTGGGGGAATCGTGTACAGAAAAAGCTTGTCCAAAATTCCAAAAAATCTCAGAATGAGGCTGGGGGTGGGGTGTTAAACCCAAAGTTGTAATATCACATTTTTTTTAAACAATAAACTTGACAGTATTATTTTGTGATACTGTGGCCATGGTCTATATATCCTATAAATTTGGCAAGTGTAATCTAATTACTGTTTCAAATATAGAATTTTATACCTTAAAACAACTTTTGGCTCATAATTTCTGTCAAATCATAGGTGGCACCACTAGTATCACTAGCAACTTAGACTTTGACCTCCCCCACAATCCCACCAAATTTAGTGAAGATCTGCCAAAAATTAAAGATGCTACAGTCTTCTCAAGATTTTCCCATTTTGACATCTATATTACATAATATTGTAGGTGGTGCCACCCATATCGAACTCGACTTAGATTTTCATACACTCTATAAGTCATGAACTTTATATTGGCTTTGCTACCCTTGGTCAGCAGAGCTAACTCGAGGAATCGTCACCATAAAGTGATGGTGCAAATGACTGTGTGGTACCGTACTGGACGCCATAATAGTCTCACCCGCACAAAAGTCGCACCCCCAACTGTGGAGGGGGAATAAGACACCTCAAGGTATGTGCGGCACAATAGTCGCACCCCAAAAATTTTTTAAAAAAAACGGTCTCCCGGATATCACCATGAAGAAGTATAACCAGGCTGCTCATGACAAGGAATGAACAAAAATCTCTGATTTAAAGCTGGTGAATAAAGTTAAAATGAAAATAAATAAACTTAAAAACATCCACCTGTGTTGCCTTTTTATTTTGTCTCGGTATGTGAAAAGTGAACTGGAATCTCGCTCCTCACTTTCATGTTGAAACTGTCGTTTTGTGTCAGATTCTCGCTATCAGTGGGTAAATGCTATCATGCAGCTACTTAAAAACATTATGAGTTATCAAACTTTGGTATTTGTTTTAAAATTTTGTCATTTAAATTTCTTAAATCTCGCTGCAAAAACATCGTGGATGATCCACATGCGTTTTCATTAGGGTGCCGCCATGACTAATCTCGTTTTCGAGACTCTCGCGAGATTGCATAAACAACTGTGACATGTGACTAACACATGGCAAACATGCATGCTTGTCTTATGAACACTGATCGAGCGTATTTCCCCCGTTTTTCTGTCTGCATATTAAACTATGAACAAGAATACGCAGATTATTGTAAGGGTAAGCCTATAGTTATCCATTTTATTGCATTATTGAGACTTTTTGACGACGATCACAATTTATGTACACCGGCAATGTAAACAAACATGGCCACCGCCACCGGTCTTTTCCATTGTCAAGAAAACTTCCTCCCAGGCTAAGTCCCCGGGAAGTTTTGACTGTAGTCGGCATAATAGTCGCAGGTATGGCTTTGAAAAAATTATTTTACCCCTCCAGCTGCGATGATTATGGCGTCCAGTACGGTACTTGGATTTCACATGATTTTTACATGGTTATGACAGTGAAGTGGGAAATAAATATCCCCTGTTTTGAGTTTGATTTTTAAAAGTAAATCAATTAATGCATACTTTATGCATCCTTGTACTTGGGATCATCTGTGCCATGGAATATGACCGACGGTATTAAATATATATTAACTTTTTAAGTACATCAGTAGAAAATACACGTCTGGAAAAGCCATGGGGTTTAACAAAACACTGTAATGTTTTTGTTTTTTGTCTTTTTTTTTAATTAGTGTACATACTTATAAATGTTGAGCCCTGGACAACTCCCTTTAGCCAGGTATCCTGGAAGGTTGAAACGTAAGACTTTCCCAAAAATTGATTCTGGAATGGGGAGGGGGGAGGAGGGAGGTGATCCTATTTCATCATTTTTTTTTTAGTGTTGGAAAGGTTTGTTTTGTACCTGATCAATAAAGCTTGAGACTGAGGCCACATGTTACCACTAGATTCCCTATGTCACTGACCAGAATTGTCTGCTCTCCGTTCCCGACACACATGCAAACTGACGCCCCATGAATCACGAAATTGATACTTTCTTTTCTGATTCGTAATAATGACATGGTGAAACAGGTCTTCAAAGATCATCCCTGGGTTCAAACAAATGGTCACCTTTCTCAAGAGTTATAGATAATAAACAAGAGGCCTAGGTGCCTTGTGCTCTGCTGACAAACAATCTGATGACCATCACCAAAATTTCATTTCCTGAAATGCATTCCCTCCATGATCCTGAAAAACTAGTCACGGTCATCCATAGGATGCAACATCAAACTTCCACATGAACACACATTTGTAGCATAATCTGAGTGATGGTTCTGGAGAAGGAAGTCAAAAACAGCAAAAACACACAAAAAATCATAGAAAAAATTAGAAAAAATTGCAACATCATCTGGTGAACAAATTAAAAACTAGGAGTCCTTGGGAGTGTTCCTGTGTGATATATGAAAGCAACTGGGTGAGCGGTTTCAGTGATTTTTTAAGACCCCCCCCCCCCCACAACAAAAAAATTATTACAAAAAAAATCCAAAAATCACTGGAGCATAACTGTTTGACCAAACTTGGTAGAGACCCATCCAAGGTACATTGCTACCAAGTTTGAAGTGAATATGGCTGACTGTTTTGAAGAAAAAGTCGAAAATGTGAATTGATGCCAGACGTTGGATGAAAAGTGATGGCATAAGCTCTGCTGGCTGATAAGACAGCTGAGTTAAAAACAAGGCAAAAAACCCCCAAAACACTCAGTGCCCACATGACATTGTCTGGAGCTTACCAGTCGGTGATTTGGGAAAATAAAAACAATGAAATTTTGAATTTAGGTAAATCTGTGAAAATTTGTACTTATATAGTATAAGTGGTAATACATATGTACTTATATACAATTTCCGGATATGAAACGGCAAATAATGGCAGATATTTCGAAGTAAACCTAGCTTATTGGCAATTTTCTTACATTTAAGGTCTATGTGCTTGTCCAAGGCTGATGTTTTGTCAATGTGTAAACCAAGCACTTTGTGGCATTCAACATTTTCTAAGTGAGTGAGACCATTAAACAAAGAGAAAATCACAGCGCCACCTGTTGAACAAATTAAGGTCTGGGGGTTCCTGGACCTGTCCCTATGCAATTTCAAAGCCATTGGTGGCACGGTTTCATCAGAGAAGATTTTTGAAGATTTTTCTAAAAAATGAACACAAAAGATGGACCAAGGACCATCCTATAACCTTAGCTGACTGACAGATGCATGCTATCGTGATACCCCACGGCATTTAAGGAATGGTGTGTGTGTGTGTGTGTACAAACTACACATTACAATGTCACATACCAATGTATCCTATGATAAGTAACAAAAATTCCTCCATATTGTTTTTTTCATGCCTGGAGTAGGCCTATACTGGCATTTCAAAAATACATACTGGCATAGGTTGGTGGTAGCATACTGTGCAATGCCGACTTTGCATTGAAATTACACCTGCCCTTCATATTTCCCTGGAACTTCAAATATATGGACCAATCGGAGCAAATAACTAGTAGGGAAGCGTAGGCCTACAGGGCAGCGTACGGGGTGTGCATTGAAATAACATAGACCAGTATATCTTCTTTGACCTTGAAAACAATTGACCAATCAGAGCAATTCACCTCAAACCTGGGGACCAATCAGAGCTAGTTATGTACAGGCATGGTACAGGGTGTGCATAGAAATAACATAGGCCTGTACATCTCCCTGGAACTTGAAAACAATTGACCAATCAGAGCAATTCCCTTTCCTGGTGCTGCATAGGATAGGATACATAGATCATCCCAGGGCTAGATCAGTATCCTACCCGGTACAGTTCCCTCGAGAGCCCGTATCCTCAGGAGACCCAAAGGGTCGAGGCAGGATATAGCTCGGGGGAACTGTATAGGGTAGGATATAGACTTTAATATTCCCCATTCAGTGATTATGTGGATTATATGACCGATGTTAGATCATGGCCGAAGCGCATAGCGCTGAGGTCATGATATGCAATGGAGGTCATAGAATCCACACAATCACTAGTTGGGGAGTATTAAAGCCTATTCTATCATGGTTAGACTTAATTTAACTCTAATAGCTACCCCCAATGCAGCACTTTTTGCATAGGCCTACACAGGTCTACCAGCCACCTTGCTGATCTCTGAATAAAATATAAGCAATAGGCTGAATTCTGCAGCGAGTACTGTTTTATTTCCCGAATTGCCTACAAATTTTGAAGGCCTAGATGTGTCCCTGATGTAGCAGTGCATACTGCCATGTCATGTATACAGCCAGCTGTCCCAGTTTTTGCTATTTGTGTAACACACGCTTTTCCCTCAATCTATGAAAAGTAATGGCTTAATCAACACACAGCTTAGAATTTTACTTGTCCAAATTGTAAATTGACTGAGAACTGCTCAACAATCGGGCTTATCCTAAATGTTAGTCCCTGAGCCATGTCATGTACTGCTGCATGGAGCCATACCATGTACCAGTGTGTATAAGTATGCAAGGGATGTGCATAATGTAAATTGAAGGTCTGGAAATAAGAAAAATTTGTACCTAGCTGAACCAAGAACCTCATATTTTTTGAAGGAGCTGCAAGCTACTCAAGTGCTGTAGCATGGAACTGTTTGCCCACAACAGTTAAGGATGCTCCTGGTCTGGTGATAGTTAAAAGAACACTTACAGCACACGTCTTATCAAAATAAGTCATAACATTACAGTGACCTTTAAGTTCTCATGGTGTAAATATTCACCATGTTTACTACTGTCTCTGTATGCCTGCTTTCCTGGAGGCTCTCAGGCAAGATTAATGCCTAAAGACGCTAACTGAGTTACCCAAGTGCTCAAAATAAAGGTTTAGAGAGAGAGAGAGAGAGAGAGAGAGAGAGAGAGAGAGAGAGAGAGAGAGAGAGAGAGAGAGAGAGAGAGAGAGAGAGAGAGAGAGAGAGAGAGAGAGAGAGAGAGAGAGAGAGAGAGAGAGAGAGAGAGAGAGAGAGAGAGAGAGAGAGAGGAGAGAGAGAGAGAGAGAGAGAGAGAGAGAGAGAGAGAGAGAGAGAGAGAGAGAGAGAGAGAGAGAGAGATTATAGCATGCTTTGTTGATGATATGAAGTATATCAACCAGCACTGGTTACCATATAGCAGAACGAGTTCTGCTATATGGTATCCAGTGCGAGTTGATTACTTCATATTGTCTACAAAGCATGCTATAAAATTTTCATCTCATGTTTGGGTCGATTTGTACATTTCAATACACAAAACAAAAATAAGAATGACAATTGCAGAAAATTTTACTCCTCAACAACACAATTACTGATGAAACCGGAAGAGTACCGATACCACCGGAAGAGTGCCGATACCACCAGAGGAGTACCGATACATCATATCCCGGCACTGTAGCTTTTATGCCTATGATACTGCATTTATACAAGCCTGTTATAGTACTAAAATCGACCGAAACATATATATATAACATCCCAGTGTATACAGCCATGTCACATGGCAATGTCTGCAGTCATGTCATGTACCTATGTATGCAGCCATATCATGTGCAGCTATGTCATGCAAAGTAAAATGCAGCCACATCAGGCAGCTATGTATGCCGCCGTGTCATATAGCAATGTGTGGGGCCAGGTGATGTACCAATGTCTGCAACCTCATCATGTACCAATGTCTGCAATGTCATCATGTACCAATGTCTAAGACTGCCCCAGTAAAAATAGTCTTTAGTCACATCAAAGCTCTGTATTTGTTCCCATCTAAATCAGCATGCTTTGCTAATCAGTCACATAACCACAATGATACACCTTTTTTGAGGGGGGGGGGGAGGTGGAGAAACACACAATCTGCCTACTCAACAGACTGATTTTGCATGTCGATGGATTACAAACAGAAATTTCAGCTTCATCTGCTTGAATTTGCACATAATCATTTTTATAACAAAAGTTAGAATGGTAGGCTTATCAGATGTAGGAATTTCATATCAAACAAACAATGCACACACATGGCATTTTCCTGGGCAACCTGTAGGCACCACACTCCAACATGAGGCAGTTTGAATTTGTGGACATTTTGAGATGTTTTGTGAGTATTAATGGGGCATTATCAGATGAAACCTGCGTCTGAGCTTGACAGACAGGGTTGCATTGGTAGGTCGCAGACCATGGGTCCATTGGGGCACCAAGGTTTTATATCTGCTAATACAATCCTCTGTCAAGTTTCACAGTGTGAAACTTGACAGAGGACAGAAACGCCTTCATTATTGTGGGCAAAAATTAATGGTCCCATAAGCAGTTAGAATGACAGCTTAATAAGTTTGTTAAAGCTAAAGCAAATGGGGATTAATTTGCACTCAAAAGAGCATGGTGCAATCAACAGAGGTCATGGTGTCACTGTCCATCAACAGAGGTCATGATGTCACTATCAAGAGGTCATGATGTCACTGAACATCAACAGAGGTAATGATGTAAGTATCCATCAACAGAGGTCATGATGTCACTGTCCATCAACAGAGGTCATGATGTCACTGAACATCAACAGAGGTAATGATGTAAGTATCCATCAACAGAGGTCATGATGTCACTGTCCATCAACAGAGGTCATGCTGTCACTGAACATCAACAGAGGTAATGATGTAAGTATCCATCAACAGAGGTCATGATGTCACTGTCCATCAACAGAAGTCATGGTGTCACTGTCCATCAACAGAGGTCATGATGTCACTGTCCATCAACAGAAGTCATGATGTCACTGAACATCAACAGAGGTGATGGTGTGCCTGTCATCTTTTTTGACCAGTAAAAGCATGAGATTCCCATCAACTGCACAACAAACATGACCCTTCAGTGTCAGTCTGACCTCATTTGCTCCTTCACTTGTGAGTCAGTATTTTGCTGTTGCCATTCTTGTAAACCTGTCAACTTTGACTCAATGTACATGGTATTTATGGGTGAACTATTTTACAACTGTGAACTCTTGTGTTCAAAAATACTTCAAGGCAGACTTACCCCCTGGTTCCCCGGCCTGCTTAGCCAGTTTACGCAGAGCTGCGGCAAAGCTGGATGCCCGGGTTGCATTTAAGGCTGCATTGCCACTGATGGGGGGTACAGAGCTATTGCTGGGAGACACCTGGTTAAGGGGAAGCACAGTGGCCGTGGTGCGGGTGATCTTGCTGCCGGGGCTCATCATCGTAAGGGGTGCAGGCTTGGACCCTTGGGGCAGGCCTGCAAGAAAAAACAAAACAAAACACACACACATTAGAGGGGTATCAAACTTTCAGGGATATGAATGCTTTCTAGTGCTCTGCTGGCACCATGGCTATATTGCACCTACATCTTCATTTCAAAGTGGCAAGTCCTCAAGTGGTTTCTGAGCATATTAAGCTTATGTGATTTTAGTGTCTCATTTGTCCACCAGATAACACTTCACTCCACATCTAATCATAGATTATTTATGCAATTCCTGTGATGGATATTGTTGCATGTGCCAAGACAACAATCAGTGAGTCCTTCATTTTATGTCCTCAGTGACCTTGGGACACAAGATCAATACATGTATCACCCAGATTATGTAATACAAGAGGCCCATGGGCCTGGTGCTGTCCTGACGTTGCCATTGATGTCTACGCTACACCCTGTCATAACAAAATCACTTCTTTCAACTTTACAGGCTTGGTGACCTCACAAAATATGTCAAGTTTACTGATGTTCCATAACATTCTAGCATTGGAGATGGTCTATATATCAAATCAAAATCAAATATATCCTATAAATTGGGCAAGTCTTATCTAATTACTTTAACATATATGGAGTTTTATATCTTAAAACCCATTTTGGCTCATCATTTGTCAAACCATAGGTGGCGCCACTAGTATCATTTGTAACTTAGAATTTCACTACTCCCACAATCCCACCAAATTCTGGGGACACCTTGACCTTCAACTCGGATTCAAAAAAATTTAGTATTCAAAATGTACGCGCCCACATTCAGCTTTCCATATATGGTCTGTTTGTTCAAATCGGATAACTTTTTGAGTTATTGAAGAAAAACAATAAATTTGGACACGTGTGAAATTCCCAAAAGGGGTCACCGTGACCCAAAAAGTAGGTCACCAAGTAGTTTTATGTACCAAGTAACCAAGTGTAATTTTGTTCTGGATGCTCAATTCTCTTTATCATTGATGCCCAAGCTACAGCCTGTCATTACAAAATCACCTACTTCAAATTTGCATGTATGTTGACCTCACAAAAATAGGTCAAGGTCACTGATATTACACAACATTCTAACATTGGACATTGTCTATATATCCTATAAATTTGGCAAGTATAATCCAATTACTCTTCCAAATATGGAATTTAATATCGTAACACATTTTAGCTCATAATTTGTCAAATTATAGGTGGCGCTACTAATATCACTAGTAACTTAGATTTAGATCTCCCGCACAATCCCACCAAATTTGGTGAAGATCCACCACAAATTAAAAATGCTAGAGTGTTCACAACATTTTCACATTTTGATCCCTATATTACATAGTATTGTAGGTAGCACCACCAATATCGAAAGGGACCTAGATTTTTATACACCTTTCAAGTCCTGAAAGTTATATTGGGCTAACATTAAAACTTTAAAAGTTATCACGCTCACAGCCCAAAAGTTTTTATGGATGGACAGACAGAAAGATGGACAGATGGACGGACATGAGAGATGCTATAATATGTGTGATCTTTGGTCAGCAGAGCTAAAAATTGAAAATCTGTTGATCAGCTGACAATTCCCAGCGTTGAACTTTACCAGACTGCATCATGCAAGTTGCTTTACATTTTGCAACTACAACTTTCAGTGAGAAAACAGCATTCAGAGAACAAATTACCCTCGGTGCTCAAAATTTTTTTTTTCATCAATTCGGCAATTTTTTCCTTTTTTTTTTTTTTTTTTGAGACTTTGCAGGTACCATAATATGGTGTAACTGCACCAAAACTTTGATAAAAGTTGTGATGAATCCATCTTATGGTCGTACTGTCCACTTGTGCGCCACTCAGACGACCTTCAATTAAATACTACATAAGTTTCATAACAAGTTTAAAAATAATAAGATGAAGCTTGTTTCATGAACATGGTCCATTATAATGTGCATCTCTGATATAAATTTGATGAAGCTATGACGGATCTTTGTTGAGATATAACGGTAATGCGATCTCCTTGTGCGCCACTTAGACAGCCTTGAAATAAATACTTTAAAAGTTTAATAAAAAGTTTATGAATACAAAGTGGATGCTAGTTTTACAAAGGAACCTGGTCCATCATAAGATGCATCTCTGATGAAAATTTGGTAAAGCTGTGGTCAATGTTTGTTGAGATATCATGGTAACGTCCTCAGGGTTGACGCTACTCAGACAACCTTCAAATAAATACATTAAAAGTTTCACAACAAGTTTTAAAATAATCAGGGGAAGCTGGTTTTCCATAGGAAGCTGGTCCATCATAAGATTCTTATGTGACATAAAATTGGTAAAGCTAGGGTGAATATTTTTTGAGATATTATGGTAATGTCATCCCCTTGTGCACCACTCAGACGGCCTTGAAATATATATTTTAAAACTTTTATAAAAAGTTTGAAAACACAAAGGAGAAGCTGGTTTTCAATGGGAACCTGGTTGATCATAAGGTGCACCTCTGATAAAAATTTGGTACAGATATGGTGAATATTTTTTTTGAGATATCGCAGTAACGTCGACAAGACAGACAGATGGATGGACAGACGATACAGGGCACGACAATATCCTCCGGCACTTAATGTGCCGAGGGTAAAACACAGCATCAGTCATAGATGAAGAAAAACATCTTGGTACAGACACACAGAGGATCAATCAACTAACTGTTACATGCATACATTGTTCCTTCCCATCATGGACAATTCACAAAAGGTCTGTGTCATCCACACAATATAGCATTGAAAAATATCATGGACACACAGTAATAATTTTGATTATTATTCCCCATTCATATATAATATATTCATACGATTTTCAGTGCAGTACACATCACATGATGTCAACAAAGCAACAAGAGGCTTATGAGCCTAATGCTCTGCTCACATGTAATCAATTGACCATCACAAAAAAATCATTTCCTGAAATGTAATCCCTTTGTGACCTTGAGAAAGACCTTTTTTTGACCTTGAGAAATACTTTAAGGTCATCCACATTGTGCAACATCAAACCTCTGCATGATACATATTTGTGTACTGATGTCTCACTAGCCTTCCTCTTTTTCAACATACTGAATTAAGTGTCCTCAGCTATATACCATTAAATTGTTTCACGTGGATACTGACATGAACAGACAACAGATAACTCAAATTATTATACCTCAAATAGAAAAGAAAGGCACCTGATTGATTGATGAACCAGTTGACAATTCTTGCTGTCAAATGGAGCATGACACATTGTCAACTGGACAGTTTAAGAAAAGCTAGCAAGGTGGCATGAGCAGCATAGACAGTGCGGTGAGCAACCTCTCCCAGCTCAAGTTATAGCACATCTACGACACTTTTACCTTGGACTGGGCATCCGGTATCGCCGTTCTCCACAAAACGAAACAAAACAAAAGGACCTTTACTGTTGTTTGTGAGCATCCAGAAAGATAGCACGATGGCTACTGGGCGATTTGGCAACCGGGATACGGAGAGTGTTATAAATTTGAAAAATCAAAAGGACTCAGACGGTACCAATAGGACTGTGAAAGGGGCCATGAAGATGTTCCCTGAATATTTGGCAACCACTGGCGATTACGGTTGGGTATCGTTACTAAATTCTGTATCCCACTTATTATGAGAGTGTATGAAGTGATCATGCAACAGTCAGTATCACAGCCTCTGTGCGGGTGTTTTGATACATCATTTTTCTGTGTCTACATACACCAGCAATGAATTGATGATGCAGGCTGTTAAATGTGTTTTACTTGCTGTCAATCTCCCTACAGGAATGATTTTCATATATTTCTTCATAAAAAATTCATAATTTATGGTAAAATTGAAGTTTTTTTTATCATATCATGACAATTCGATACACAAGGAAAGTATCATAATACGGTTCGGTACAGGGCTAGTATCGCAGTATTTAGGTATTTCGATATATCGTCCCAACCCTACTGGCGATAGTGACAATGACATTCAATTTGAGGAGGACAGTAAGCTGGAATTGGACAAAAAATTACAGTTGATCTGTAATGTAAGTAGGTCCTACCTGTGTTTTATTGATTTTCTGTATAATAAAATAAATGGTGACTGTCTTGATAGAAACATAGAATATTGTCAACCCAAGGAAGGAAACGTCAACCCGAGACGAACTGGAGGGTTGACATTTCCATCCTCTGGTTGACAGTATTCCATGTTCCCATCCGACCCGGTCACCATTTAAATAATGCTGTACAATACTGCGGCACATACACACATGCACAGTGGTCCCCCTCTTGTAAGGTCACATGACGAGAGGCCATCTCCTCTACAGAGGCCATTTCTATATACATCAAGTATGGTATTTACATTTTATTTGTCCCCTCAAGTGAGGCCACCCCTCTTATGAGGCCACATTTCTGGTGCACTTGAGGCCTTGTAACAAGGGGACCACTGTACTGCCTTTCATGAACACACAACTGGCAACTCATAATATACAATACTGTTGCACACGCACATGTACTTGCAAAGGGGTATGGTACGCAGAGGTCTGTCAAATGCTGTTCACCCCTTCAGCTGGGTACTACATGCACATTGACACCTGTCAGTAAGAGAGAGGCTCGAGGGACCCAGCAAAAATGTTTGGATGTGCCAGGCCTGCCCAAGTGACAGGGTAGAGGGTTGGGGTGAGTGTCCACCATCCATATGCCTGTTTACATACATGTACAGTTGGGCAGACACAAATCATTCCATTCACACTACACACAGAACTTTTCCTTTCACAGTTACATGTCCATTCAAACTATCAAGCAACTGAATAACTTAGATCCAGGACCTTTAGCTTTGATTTAAAGAGCCATGTTTGCTTTTTAGTCCCTACACTGTTCGTATCCATGCACACATTTGTTTCAAGTTGACTGGAGGCTTTAGGATCCAACATAAGTGTTCCGTGTTGATAAGGGAGAGGTATCGGGACTGACAGGGTTAAACAGCCAGTCTGAGCATCATCTCCCTGTGGAACCCACAATAGGAGGTAAGAAGTACCCATTACATTTGGAGGTGTTGGGTAGTACTGGTAGCACCCTATACAACAGGTGCTCTATCACTACAGGTAAATCTACAGTGAAATCGGACTCCGGAGTCTCAAAAACCGTGGCCAGAAACAGCAGGTGGCTCTCTGAGAAGTGGCCATGGGCTACGGCAGATGTAAACATGGCAGTCAAGGTGTGTACATACACCAGCCATAACCAAAGAGCAAAATGTCACGCTGAGGCTTCATATTCCAGTCACTTGCTACCAGATTTTCAGCTTCTCCTTGGGCCTAGTTTCACCTGAACTGATTATAGGTACCTGGGTGTTGATGGGAATTGGGGTGGGGGGTCCGGTACCCCCACGGTCATGTTGTAACCCCCCTTTCCAATAATGCCTACCTGCAGAGTGCAGCATTGTGTGGTGGGGACCACACACTCGGGACTAGTCTACCCACTGGTGTCTGATCCACACTTCTGTATGGGCGGCCTCCAGTTCATAAACATTGAGGTCACACACATCAAAATGGCAAACACAGAACTGGACAACAGATGAAAACAGTCCCACCGAACCACGGGGATGTTCACCATGTAGCATCTGAGAGACCGGGTACAGTCCCTACACACTGGCACTGCTTCTGCTGGTGGTGGCTGGATACTGGACTGAACACGTAAGGCAGGTGAACAAAGACCATACAACTACACAGCCTGGAATGCTTCAAGCAGATGGTCCAAGCTCAATAGGTGACAATAATGCATGGGCCAGTCCATTAATAGGGGTGTAGGCTACAATGGTCTCATTATAAGTACACAAAGGGTGGGGGGGTCAGGCTGTGGGCCAATACCTGCCCGGTGTTTAAGCACCCACTGATGATAACGTACAGTTACCTGGTCAAGTGTGGCCACGTTCAACTTGTCAAAAGTGACAGTGAGTGTACACAGGGGCAGGTGACTGGGCCAGGCAGACAGACAACTGACAGAGCCGCCATACTGACAGTAACTGATGATATGGGGGGACAGAGAGAGAATATGACCAGAAAACGCACGTATGTTGAAACTGGAAGTGGGTCTTCATTGGCTGGAGCCACAATAATTTTCCATGGTCACAGTACAATTCAATGTGAAACTGTCATTTGAAAAAAAAAAAAAAAAGTGTCATTGTTTGCACAGTTTTTAAACTTCCTAGTGCTTTTTGTGACTTGACTTTATTTAATGAGTTTGCACAGACCTACAGGCCATGACTGACACAGGACTTGCTGCCTCTGTATGGCCTTACTATGGTAGATATTACCATCAAATCACTACAATGAGCTGCTTATTATTTTGCCAGGTGATGTGACCTGGCGAAATACTCCTTTTGGTCCAGGAATTTTTCTGAATTATGTTTTCAAGAATTGACCTATTTGTTATTTTCTCTCCATTAGTAGTAACAATTCACTCAAAAGTAACAGTTACTGGAGCCGCCACATTGACGGTCATATTGAATATACTAACACAACTTTGCATTTTTGTCATCATACCGAATTTCCCATATTTATATACACTGCCAATCTCTCACATATGTCTTCCTAATTGCTGAAGTGAGCATTTGTTTTCCCAGGATAAAATTGCAATGACAGGGGGTACATAGCAAATTTCTCCAGACTCTGGCCCAATCCATGGCAACATCTTGTAAGCTGGCATTTTGACTTAGCATCGACCTGGTCTAACCCTGTGTTCTGCTTGCTATACAGGTATACTGGCTTACTTCAACAGGTTTGTGTTTGTTCCGTTCCTCACACCACTGATTAGATTGACTTGTTAATTTTCAAATGGTTACTGGATAAATGCTGTTGGTTTACATTCAAATGCCCTTGTGTATCACTGCGCAAGCTCATCAACAAGAGTTTCCCTCGACAGTAACACGTCATTGTATGGGATATCCCACATGTCGCATACACGTGGATTCCCACACATCCTCGTTGCATCCGATCCAGCATGTCCCTGCCAGTAGGGTGAGTAGGTATACTGATAGCAGGGTGCCAGCCAAAGTTGACAGTGATACATTCTACTTACTTTATCGTTAAATCCTGTTACAGTGTCCCAAGTACAAGACAACTATCAACAATCGTCTCTTTTAAGTTTAACACTAACTTGTTCCAAACTCAAAATTGGCGACATACTGACTTTGTTGTTGAATGTTGTCATTTATGAGAATGTACCTGGCAAAATCTACTTTTGCAAATTAATAAGTTTTCAACATGGGTAAAAATGATAGCCTGAGTAATGAATTAGGGATGTTCCCTGTCAGATTTACTATCAATTTTAATCAAGTTATGTCTAGTCACGATTCTTGCACCACAAGCATGCAAAAATAATATCCATGGCATCCCGGAAACAGCCAATTGTTTTAGGCTATAGGTTGGCAGGGGGTGGGGGGTTGAAATAATTAAGGGAATTCGCAGGTTAACAGAATTCATCAATCTACGCTACAGGTTAAGTTGACCCTTTGCATGAAACCTGGTAATGTGACATCAAGAATCAGCAACAGACAGTTGAATGAGGCTGACAGTGAAGGACTAATCTACTCACATAAATGTACCTCGCTGTTTCAGTAGTGTTAAAGTTGGGACTCAGAGCTCATATTAAATATCACTGTTTTTACCACTCTCTTCCTCAGAGGTCAGAAGACAGTTCAATTTGATCATATTTCACTGCATTTCAGGATATCAGCTGAAAAGTAAACCGTTAAACCTTGTGTGAAAAATGATGAGTCCAGCAACTGAGAACCTGTTCATTATTATCAGTGGCATAAGAACAAGCTAACAATACACCCAGGTAATCTTGACAGCTCTGCTTCTCTGGAAATGCTATCAGACTTTATCTGTGACTTGCCAAATTCTGATTTGAACGTTGACTCAGTGTTGATGCAAGGGGGAAAAGGCCAAAAGGGTTTCTCTTTCCCTATCATATTAAGGGCTTTGTATTCGGAAGTGACTTTCAGTTTCAGTGGTCTTTCTTAACTCTCTTGATAGATTTCTCTGTTCTATTGGCATTATTGGCACTGGCTGCCCAACCAATGGCAAGGAAAGCTGTTGACCTGGGGTATGTGATTTTGATAGGTCTCATCTACAATTCTCAGTCAAACCGTTTATCATTACTGTTGACATTAGTTGAAAACGCCGAAGCAGACATTTGACCATCAGCCGGTTTTGGCTGGTTTCAAGGAGAAATGGCTTAACATAGACAAGATCTTTATCATTTTTATTATACAAGGACACAATGAACAGAAATTCTCTGCACTGTTCATAAGATCACACTCTATCATTCACTTGGAAAATATCTGTATAAATGTATGACAACAATCTACTAATACTCAAAGTAATGTGGAGTCCTCCAGGTGTTACTACATCTTGGTGTTCTATATCCCAATTTGTCTTTATGGCAGTCTCCCCGACCATCAAATGTATTCGTATTCCTTTGTATATATACCACTTCAATATGTATTTGTGGTCTAACAAACATGTTTTGAGAGTGTCTGCGCTATTTTGAAGTTATGGCGTTAGCCTCCAAGCCAAACTGAATGGTGGCAATGTGCACAGAGTATCCCCAAGGTTCCATTACTCTACATCAAGGTGCTGTATAGCTTGTGTGTCAGCATCATACGCATACAATACACTAACTCTTTTTTTTTGCATGTAGGATAAGAATTAATTAATTTTTTCTGTCTTATAGTAAATTTTGCAAGTATACTGTATACTGTTACTTATTTGCTCTATTGTAGAATTAGTAACTGCTGTACGTTGTTTTGAAAATAGTTATGTTGTTAACCCTTTCCACCTTAAATTAACCAGTCAACAACTTTCCTTAGCATGGGATGGGCACTCAGTGCCCAACCCATGCCAAGTAAAGCTGTTGACCTGGGGCATGTGATCTTGATAGGTCTCATCTATAATTTTTCAGTCAAACTATTACATAATTACTGCTGAAATTAGTAGAAAACACTGATGCAGACGACACTTGACCACCAGCCAGTTTGGCTGGTTGGGGGTGGGGGTGGGGATGGGGGAGGGTTAACAACACTTTAATGTAGACAAGTTGACGCTGACGCTGTCCATATCTCCCGCCCACATGATTTTAAAGCAAAGATAACTGTATATTTGGCAGGTACATACTGGCATGTTTCTGATATTGTGCTTAAATGGGGACGATATGTTAACTGTACCTCTACCCTGGGTGCCATGGTAAACATATACTCAAGTAAATAATAAATAACCTAAAAATTATGGCATGAGCAGAATGCTGGAATTTTACATGTGATTTGTTGTCATCTGAAAACAAGAAAAATGTATAGTGTTAATGAAACAGAAAAATAACTGTTTCTTACAAAGGTTACTAGTTGTGATTCTCTGTTAAGTTCTGCAGTGTGATCCATGTCATGTGATGGTCTGTGTATGGCACCGGGAATGCATCAGCAGATAGGACTCTGTTGTTATTGTCGTCTGTGAAGATCAGATCCAGGTAACCACCAAGCCTATGTGTTGGCTTTGATATCCACTGCTTGAGTTTGCGATGGGTTGGTTTGGGGCAAAGATTGTTGAAGTCGCCCATCAATATTAGTTCATAGTGGACTGGAATGTGCGAGATTTCATAAAGTAAAGGCAGAAACTGTCTGGCTGGTGTGTGTGGAGGGCAGTAGACTACCATAAGGAGCCAAGGATTTGCAGTGGTAGGAAACAATGTAAGACCCATTATCTGTAGTTGGGAAGCACTGAATGAATATTCCTCTGTATGTGCATCATAGTTGTATTTGACATAGACCGCGAGGCCATGCTTTGTTGGTTTGGTTTTTAAAGTGTACCCTTCTATCTGGCAAGCTTCAGTACAATCCTCAACATGTGTTTCTGTCACACATATGAATGATAAGTGTTGTACAGCATGGTCAGCCTGCAGATCAGATATATGACACTTTAGGGATCTTATGTTTATATGGCCCATGGTAATACAGTTTTGTGAAGTCAACTGTAAAGGATGATGCCATTTAAAAGGGGTCTCTATCCTCATGCGTTGCATTTCTTGTAAGGCTGACTTGTTGACTTGAATCTTGTTAGGGTGGAAGTCCACAAGTTTAAGCCCTTCTCTGGACTTGGCACGACTTAACAAAGTATACACAAGTCCTTGCTGAACACACCTTACTTTATCTGGCACAGTCAGATTTCCAATCATGTGTTCATAGGTTGTACCTTGTGATTTATGAACTGTAATAGCAAAGGCAAGAGTATCTGGAAACTGACGTCTCTCAACAGGTACAGGACATTGTGATCCCAGTATAAATTTGGCTGTAGTAGCTCTTATAGGAACACAGTCATGCAGGCCAGGAGGACTTGACTTCCGTGCTTCTCTTCCTACATCTTCATGATCAAATTTGACAAATATTATGCCTTTCAAAGGATTTTGTTTAATAAGGGTGACCTACTGTAAAAAATTCATGATCCTAGCTTTACTGGTTCTTGAGATATCGCACGCAAGAAATGTGGGATGGATGAACTGCCTCTGGTGACCTTGAAATTAGGTCAAGGTCAAGGTCCTTCAAGCATGACATAGAACCTTACAAGGTTGATCAACTGTAAAAGTTAAGTGATCCTAGCTCACTTGTTTCTTCAGATATTGCATACAACAAATTCAAAGAAAATTGAATTGCCACTGGTGACCTTGGAATTAGGTCAAGGTCACACACCTTCGAACTCGTTGTAGACCCTAACAAGAGTGATCAACTGTGAAAATTTCATCATCCTATCATATCCGGTTCTTAAGATATCGCGCGCAAGAAGTTTAGAGATAAATGACCCTGGTGACCTTGAAATGGGGTCAACGTCACTCTCCTTCGAATTCGACGTGAACACTTATAAGGGTGACCAACTGTAAAAAATTCATGATCCTAGCTTAATCTGTTCTTGAGATATCGCGTGCAAGAAATGTGGGATGGACGGACGGACGGACGGACGGACGGTCGTCATTACTATATCTCCCCCCCCCCTTCGTGGGCGGGAGATAAAAATAGCTGCAGGGCTGTGCAACCATGGCATTGTGTTAGAGTGTTCCCACCAACAGATGCAGAACCATCTAATTGTCGTGGTTTATGAAATTTTCTTGTGCTGCTATCACAATCCTAATTGTTATTGCATGGCTGCATCAATGTAGTTATAACTAGGTAGGCATTGTTGCTGTCAAATGACTGTATCTGTAGGCTTTGCTTCCTGGTCATAGTAAATGTTTCCCCCGCTGGGTGTTGTTCTGTCTGGCCTCTGTGGTTTGTATAATAGGATCTTAACGACTTACAAAATGATTCTTGATTTGGTTACTCTCTTTATAAGCACTTCTGCTGTCCTGGAAGGGGGGGGGGGGTGCAGGTATTTGGTGCAGACAAACATGGAAAAATTAATCCCACAACCATCACAAATAATCCCTTGCCACCATTGCCAATAACGATGACAAAACAGAAAAAATTAATGTGCTTAGTGCTGGCTAAAAACAATTTCCTCTTTATAGCATTGTCAATGAGCGAGAGGGCACCACATCACCAATGATTATTAGCCACTGTACCTGAACACTTTGAACATCAGTGTACGTGTGCTTGTGGCCACTTGCCCTGATTGTACTGGTTAAGACATGTGGGTCAAAGTTGACTTTCTGGTGTCAATAAAATGACTTAGTTATTTACTGACTTAGCTGGATTTTTTTGTAAGATGGAGTCAAGATGACCTGTCGAATGAAGTATGTTGTCATAAACATAGCACAGGCAATTGTTTCATTATATGGGATGTTTACCTAGTGTTTGTCAAGAAAACAAACTTGAACATTACTTACCAAGTTAGGCTAATTACCACTTACATAAAAACCCACCGGTATTGTCTGACCCGTATCCACTATCGGGGCAACCTTCTGGCCAAGCTCCATCTTCCACGCATCAGGGTCGTGGTGGGTCCTACAAGTGCTGCTGCTTAATTTATAGCCTCAGGGCGACTTCAGTATCTGATACAAAATCCCTACTCTGGGTCCCACTGCTGGCTACAACTGACATCTGTATTGCAGTGTATTTACACTTTCAGGTAATGCTCACTCTGGAAAAGTCCCACTATGTATTGTACATTACATTTATTCTACAAATTAGCCTTCCCTTAACCCCAATCCCATACATAGTTTGGATACTACCTCTTCAAAATATCCAATCGGCTCACCAGTACTTGGCTGCCATTTTGAAAATTGTGGATTCTGCACCCAACGGTTTGTAAATGAGGACAGTAATGGGACGACCTGGGGGAGGGGGTTATAATATATGCAACCAAAAGTATATATTTTGCAAATGTTTCAGAGCATCAATAATGATATGATATATGCCGTGGCCACAATTAACTTTGATATCCAAATCAAATGTACTTTTGTGCGGCATTGTGCCATGTTTAAAATGGCGTTCACTGCCTGCCAGTTGGTTCAAGGTCTATCGTGTCGCATTTGGATTTGTAACTAATGATGATAACTGCTTCCGACACAACCAAGCGGGCCGATTAAAGTTAAGATAGTAAGTCATGCTTTCAAAGTACTTTAACAACCGTTTGCTCTGCTAACTCAGAGAACGGACACATGGAACCTTGCAAAATATCACGATAACGATCACCAAACCAGACAGGCTATGAGGTCACCAAATGCTGACAAAAAAATGGAGCCATGGCCTACGTTGTTCCACCAAACAACCGTGGCTATGCCTTATTGAACTTTGTGTTACTATGCCATTTTCCCGGCCCAAGTTAACCCTCCAGACAAGTTGAAATAAAATGCTGTGTTTAAGTGGACTTTACTGCAAAATATTTACATTCAATCTAACTTTTAACACTGAAAGTATGGGAGAGAGCCTGGTGTGTTATGAGACCATAACACATGTGTCCCGCCCACATTCAAATAAGCCACGCCCACCTGGGGTTTCCAGAACTCGACACTTGAACAAAGCTGGGCAAATCAGTTTCTGGTCGTTTGTCTCAATTCTATGCAGGTCTACCAAATTTTGTGTAATCAAGCAGAAAAATTAATGGGAAAATGTAAATATAAACAAGGAGGGTTGCTTTTGTGTGTGTTATGGCATAATGACGCGGGTGATTGAAGCTGGCATCGGGTGAGGTGCACTGGCGTGCGCCACGCCCACAATGCCAGCTTCAATCACCCGTGTCATTTTGCCATAACACACAAAATCGACCCTCATTTCTTAAATAAAGGCACATGACAGCCGCTTTCTCGATAAAATCTTTCAACCGGGGATATAGCTTTGCTGTTTCACCGAACACTCTGGCTATGAAGTTATGCTCTTTCCCTGGCCTAAGTTAACCATTCACTGCAGGCAAGTTGAAATAAACAACTGTGTTTGAGTTGACTTTACTGCAAAATAACGGCACACGACAGCCACTTTCTCGATAAAATCTTTCAGCCAGGGTCGATCAATTTTGATAAGCGAAGGGCGGCTTGAAACTTTTTTTTTATTTTATGTTTCATAAAAATTGCTTAAGGTTGGGATTCAGGCATTTTCAGTGGGGTCAGTCCGGTTATCAGTACCACATTATGTGCCATACAAATATACATATTTGTTAGGCCTTGGGTAACTTGGACATTTGTCGAAACGCGAGAGTTATGTTTAAAATGGATGTTCGTTCCCCTTTTACACATTACCTCTTTTGACGTCAGTTGAACTTGTGACCTGGGCACAGCCGAAGGCACTTGTACATGTAAATACAATGACTTTATTGCTTCAAACACCCTCTAGGGGCCATAGTACATACAAACTGTAGGTGAAATGCAGGTTCCATCTAAATGTTGCCATTTTTCATTGCCTGCACAAAAGTTACAATCAAGAGAACAGAACTATACATTCTTACTGTGCTTGACATCATATGTAGTGTGGGTTTTGCCGATGGGAAGATGAGGTCTGCTAACACCATGGTAACAACCACAGATACTATAGCACATAATTATGCAAGTGGATTCTACAAAATACCACTTGGTTGTGGACAGTGAAGAATATCCCCAGACATATATATGGTGCCAGAAATTCATTATGTATGTTTAACTGGGGTCATTTACAGGGATGGCCCCATCAATAACCTGATATTACCTAATACAGTGGAACCTGTTTTGAAACAGAATCCAACTAGAATCTTCATAGTTAGAGTCCCAAACACAATACTTTTGACCTTCTTTTCAAGTGTTTCCTGTACTGTGAATTCCTTCTGTGTACTATTTTTTGCTTTCAAAAGCCTCATTCAATTGAGATGCCTTGTAAAATGCCCAATCACTAATTCTAGTCCGCAACATCAACTAGTCTCATCAACAATTCTATTCCTTTGATGTGATTAGACAATGACGCTATACTGTGTCCATAACTATATCTTTACAAATTATCAACCTTGCCTAATGTCACACTATTTGAATGTCCCAAGGTTTTTAGTGTACACCAAAATTCCTGGTCAACATAAAGACCATAAACTATCTGTACTAACCCTACCATCTAACTGTACATGTCAGCAAACGATTATCCCTGCTGTCTACATGCAGACTTGTTGCCAAACATGGAAAACAGTTTTAATGAGCACTGACCAGAACTTTAATGCAAGGCAGCTACTGCAAACAAGAGGCCCATGGGCCTAATGCTCTGCTGGCACCATGGCTATATTGTACCTGTTCATTTCAAAGTCGCCAGTCCTCAAGTGGTTTCTGAACATATAAACCTTATATATATTTAGCGTATAAAATGTCCACCAGATGGCACTTTGCTCCACCTGTAATCATAGCTTATTTGTGCAATTCCTGTGATGGATATTGATAATGTGACAAGACAACAATCAGTGAGTCCTTCATTTTATGTCCTCAGTGACCTTGGGGACACAAGGTCAAGGTCACCCACGTCATGTAATACTAGAGACCTACGGGCCTGGTGCTGTACTGACTTTGCCATTGATATCCAAGCTACATCTGTTGTTATAAAATCACCTCTTTCAACTTGACAGGCATGGTGACCTCACAAAAATAGGTCAAGGTCACTGATATTACTTAACATTATAGCATTGGGCATGGTCTATATATCCTATATATTTTGCAAGTCTAATCCAATTACTTTTCCAAATGTGGAATTTCATATCTTAAAACACATTTTGGCTCCTAACTTCCATCAAATTATAGGTGACACTACTAGTATCATTAGCAACTTTTATTTTGACCTCCCCCACAATCCCACCAAAATTTTATGAAGATCTCCCAAAAATTAAAGATGCTACAGCATTCACAAGATTTTCATATTTTGACCCCAATATTGCATTATATTGTTGGTGGTGCCACCAATATCGAAAGGGACCTCGATTTTCATACACCTCATCAGTCCTCAGTTATATTGGGCTAACTTGAAAACTGTGGACAGTACCACAGTCCCAAGATTTTCACATTTTGACCTGTATATTACATAAAACTAACTATGGTGGCACCACCAACATTGACGTCGAAGATCTTCATACACCTTGTAATTTCTAAATGTTCTGTGGGCCTAACTCAAAAATTGTGGGGTGCACAGCATTCATAAGATGACCCCTACATTCAAACTGGCCTAGTGTTCAAAATGTGCGCCCCACATCCAGCTTTCCATACATGGTCTGTTTGTTCAAATATGGTAAAAACTTTTCCAGTTATTGAAAAAAAATAAAAAAATAAAAAAAAAAAAAATTAGGACAAGCACCAAACTCCACAATTCCTGGGCCATGGTGACCCAAAAAGTAGGTCAACAAGTACAGTTTTATGTACAGTGTAATCAAACGGAATTTTGATCTGGAGGCTCAATTCTCTTTGCCACTGATGTCCATGGCTACACCCTGCCATTACAAAATCACCTCTTTCAACTTTACAGGTATGGTAACCTCACAAAAATACATCAAGGTCACTGATATTACATAACATTCTAGCTTTGGGCATGGTCTATATACCACATCAACTTCGCAAGTCTAATCCAATTACTTTTCCAAATATGGAATTTTATATCTTAAAACACATTTTGGCTCATAATTTCCATCAAATCATAGGTGGTGCCACTAGTATCATTAGCAAAAACTTTGACTTCCCTCACAATCCCACCACATTCGATGAAGATCTGCCAAAAATTAAAGATGCACTATATTACATGATATTGTAAGTGGCGCCACCAATATCGAAAGGGACCTAGATTTTCAAACACCCTATAAGTCCTCAAAGTTATATTGGGTTAACTTGAAAACTGTGGATGGTATTGCGCGCACAACCCAAAAGTTTACAGACTGATGGACATGAGTAATTGTAACTTGTAAACTCTGTGACTTTAGGCCACCGGAGCTAAAAATCAGTGCCACCAGGTGGCCAAAATATGAGCTAGGGTATAACCCAGGTGACCCTGTATGCACTATCTAAGCAATTGGCCAAATAGTTCTTGAGAAGAAACTTTTAATTTTTTTCAAAAAATAAATTTTAAAAATCAGAAAACATACCAAGATTCTTGCATCATCATCTCTTTTACAAACTTAGTAGAGGACCACCTGGGGAACATCCATGTGCAGAAACAAAACATTCCATACCATGCTTTTTATGAGTGGAATATGTAAAAAGTCTAATGGACAGAAAGAAACAAGAGGGCTGTGTGAACAGCCCGAGCCTCAGCTGATCTGGACATTCATCACACTTGCAGCTCTATGAACTTGGGAAAGGATCAAGGACACCATGTTCTGAGTAAGTCTGACCTTTATAGAAGAACACTTACAAGTGCAACATCAAAGTTCAAGTAGTTCTCAAGTTATAATGAAGAGTATAAATTCATGTATGTTGCACTGTGACCCCACAGCTGTATGAACTGACAAGTCAGCTGAGCTAAAATCAGGAATCCGCAGCATTCCCACATAGTGAACAACTTTGTTTGGCCCTTCCATTAGGAACATATCCACCATGTGTAAGCTTAATCTGAGTGACGGTTCTGGAGAAGAAGTCGAAAATATCTATAACACACAAAAATTCACAAAAAAAAAAATAGAAAAAAACTGCAGCGCCACCTGGTGAACAAATTAACAACAAGGAGTCCCTAGATGTCTTCCTGTGTGATATCAAAGCATTTGGGTAAGCAGTTTCGGAGAAGAAGATTTTTTAAGATTTGTCCAAAAAAACCAACAACAAAAATTCATTAAAAATCCAAAAATCACTGGAGCATCACCACGTGAACAAAGTTGGTAGAAACCCATCCAAGGTACATTGCCACCAAGTTTGAAGTTAATATGGATGACCGTTTCGGAGAAGAAGTCAAAAATGTGAATTAGCATTAGAATGCCCATTGACTTCCATAGTAATCAATAGGAAAGCTGCATTGACCAATAAGTACCAGAATTGAAACAATCGTTAAAAATCAGGAATCTGCAGCATTCCCACATAGTGAACAACTTTGTTTGACCCTTCTACAAGGAACATATCCACCATGTTTCAGCTTAATCTGAGTGATGGTTCTGGAGAAGAAGTCGAAAATAGCTATAACACACAAAAATTCATAAAAAATTAGGAAAAAATTGCAGCGCCACCTGGTGAACAAATTAAGAACTAGGAGTCCCGGGGAGTGTTCCTGTGTGATATCAAAGCAATTGGGTGAGTGGTTTCGGAGAAGAAGATTTTTTAAGATTTACCCAAAAAAGACGAAAAAAATTCATTAAAAATCCAAAAATCACTGGACCATGACCATTTGAACAAACTTGGTAGAGACCCACCCAAGGCATATATCCACCAAGTTTGAAGTGAATCTGGCTGACGGTTTTTGAGAAGAAGTCGAAAATGTGAATTGTGGACGACGGACGGACGGACGGACGACGGACGGACGGACGGACGACGGACGACGGACCCTCAAAAAACCTCAGCTGACTGACAAGTCAGCTGAGGTAAAAAGATGCATACACATTTGATAAGCTCAGGTAACTGGCAAGCTAAAATTCACCCCCCCCCCAAAAAAAAAAAAAATCCAAAAATCAATGAAGCACAATCCTTTGGATAGACACTGACCCAAAGTACATTCTCACCAAGTTTGAAGGGGATCTGGCAAACAGTTTTGGAGTTACAAATGTAAACTGTTGATACCAACAGATGGACAAAGGATGATGACCCACTACATATGGCCAGCTGACTGACAAGTCAGCTGAGCTAATAAAATGGAGTTTACTCCTGAGGAAATAGTGTTAATCAGGCTTTGGAGGGATGTTAATCAGGCTTTGGAGGGATGTATGCTTTCAAGCCATGCTAGATGGCTCACCCAGGTGAGTTTTCTTAATTTAGATTGCCAACAGTTGCATTCATTATTGGAGACTACATGTCAATGGCATACAATTCATGAAGTGGGAAAACCTGCTGCAAATTGCAATGAAATTGCATGGAAATGTTGATACAAATAAAACTGCCAAAGCCCACAAGCCATGCCTGGACACACACGCAAACCCACCAAAATGTGCATTTTGACTTTGTTTTGCTTGATATCTGATTTTGCAGTCTGCATGGCAAATTCAATTTTCATCCAAACGTGCTTTCAGTCAGACGTTACTTTTAAAAAAACACTGATTATAGCGTGGCAAAAGTGCAGCTGAGCAATCCTAGAAATAGGGTTGGGTATCGTTACTAACTTCTGTATCATGATACTTTTTGGTACAGAGCCATGTATCATGATACGTATCACGATATATCATGACAGTGTATGAAGTGATCACACTCTTTGAATTTACATGCAACAGTCAGTATCACAGCCTGTGTGCTGGTGTTTTGATAAATTATTCTGCCTTGTCTACATACACCACCAATGAATTGATGATGTAGGCTGTGAAATGTGTTTTATTGGCTGTTCATCTGTATACAGGGATAATTTTCCTAAATTTGTTCACATAAAATTCTTAAGTTATGGTAAAATTGAGGTTTTTTACTGCATTGTGAAAATCAATACACACGGAACTATCACGATACCGTTCTGTACAGGGTTAGTATTGCGGTATTTCGATATATCGTCCCAACCCTACAAAGAAAACACCAACACTTATTACTGTGATATCATGTGGCTCTGTGGCTAGGCCAGAAATCAACAATCTTGATGATGAAAAACAATATTCAACAGTCCCTGGAGGCTGAAAGTGGCAAAAACTCTAGGTGTACCATGCAGGCAACAGGGCAGAGCGTACCACCTGTATTTGATTTACATTATGTTCTATCTCGTAAAACAAAGTATAAAGCACAACATATTTGGTCCAAGTGGACTGGACAGCAGTTGTCTTTATCATGATGTATACGACAACTCAGGCCTGACCATGTGACATCAGCACTTTGTGCCTTGTTTACTACTGAACACTGACGTCATGCTCTGCATGGTCTCCATTAATATAGGGCTAGTTTTGTGACTCACTGCGTCCCAAATTGATAATGACAACAAACCAATACACATTTTCCCCTTGAAATTGATTAAAATTGAAAGAAAGATCAACTGTTTGAGTGCTGAAATTTTGTTCAAAATGACCATTTAAAAAAAATAACCTGATCGTTGAGACATCTCTATTAAATACTACAACTAGAGCCACTGTGTACATTCCTGGCTACCCTGGCTGAGCAGCTATGTCACACAAATCTTTTCCCTTCTTGAAAAATCATCATTTTTCTGCAAATACATGGATCTAACAAGCTACAAAAATACATTATTTCTTTCACACAGTGTGCTTTGAGTGCTCTAAATGATGTGTACCGTAAATTGCTTTAATTTTGCTGTATTCTTATTTTTGTTTTGTTTATGGCACAAAACCACGGAAATAAAAAAATGGTACAATAGTATTCTAAAATTGTCTGAATAGATATTATTCCAAAATAGTGAAACTTAAACTACATTGAAATGTTAAAAATACAAAAACCGTGAAAAATTAAACATGTGAAAATAAAGCTATTTACAGCCATTACCACTTGAAAAACTCCCTGTTCATGCCCAAATCAAAATAAATCTCACCTACAGAACTCTGACCAGTGAATGCTATCACATGAGTTTGCCTACTACAGCTGATACCAGCTGATTTTTGAGTCATCCTCTATTGCTTTTCTTTTTCTGTACAATTTCCATAACATATAGACCCAACTATTTCACACTCTTCATCATTCTTTTGACACAGCTGACATATCAGTTCAGCCTGACATGTGCTGGAGCCACCGGGCATCTGGGGGCTGCACCATCCCACAGTGACCTGCAGGGAGCCAACTCCTGGCTCTGCATACCAGGCAGATGACAGGGGCTGTGCCAGTCTCCTTGCTATGTGCACTGATGCTGCTCACACCAGATTCCAGACTGCAGAAACAGGGGCAAAGAATGCACTAGTCATGACTGGAGGTGGCCACAAACACCCTTGAGTCCTCAGTGAATGCATCTTCCCCATTGTTTTATTTTAAACATATTTTATACACAATTGGCAAGCAGGGTCAGCCCTGAACAAATCCCTTTTGTAGGACAGGCAGGAGGCACAGGACACAGTGCTATAAGGCAATCATGGAGGGGCATCACACCATCAAGGACACGTCAATATGTTTGGCAGGCCAGGAACAAAAGGAAGTCCATGTGATATTTTCATTCTAGTCCATGCAAGACCTGTACGCCCTGCACCCTCTCTCCATCAACCTCAATAACTTCTTTTTAAGAATGGGGATTTGGTCGAGTAGATATGTGCGTTTCCCATTTCAGCTAGGCGACTGGTGCCAAAGGCTGCAGGCTCGAGTCCTGCTTGTTTCGAACATAAAATATATATTTTCAGCATTTCCTTAATTCTGGTGGATTTAAGTCCCCAATTCTGGAAATAAATGCCGACTCAGTGAATATACTTCATAACCGTGTTGATATGGCACTACCTAATAGTCCTAATTGAACCACGTTTGATCATATAATATTTTATAAAATGAACAATGATAATGTATATAACTACCTCCATTGAACCCTTCTTTTCAAGAAACAGGATTTGGTGAAGTGGATATGTGCGTTTCCCATTTCAGCTGGGCGACTGGTGCTAAAGGTTGCAGGTTCGAGTCCCGCTCGTTCCGAACATAAAATTAATAAGTGGGTATTCCCTACACCCTCTGCCAACTACCCTGACCACTGTGAGCTCTGAACCCCCATTCATCATCCCACACCAAATCTGACCTGGTTGTACATTCAGTCAGTCCATGTCCCCCCCAACAAACACATATTTGTTGGTCACCTGCCCTCCACCCCCAGCAGCCTGGAATTCCCTGTGATCAACACTCTACTCGGCCACTGTCTACAGCCTGCCAGTGCACTGCTCATGCTCAGTGTGTGTCTAGTATCACCACACCTGCACGTCCTTCAAACTCACACTTGTCATGTTATTTACATCCACTCCATTCTCATTAGTAATTTGCTCTGGCCCTTTGCATGCAAAGTTAAATTACAGTCTATAATGTTTCACCAGATTCAGGGATGATCAAGCCTAGAAACATCAAACTGCCCCTCCTCAGTCCAGGCAATAGCTTTAATGCTCATATCACCTTGTAATACCTCAACAGACACAGTGACATCACTTTATATTATTCAATGGAACTTTTGGCCTCTAAGCATTTTGTATATTAAGTTGTATACCCTGCATGAATACCTCTTCTATACACAACTTCCGAAACATAGCGCCACCTGTCATTCACACTGTTGTACTAAATAATGGGGGTAACGCCTTGACGCTCACATGAAAGTCCTATACAAGTCTATGCCCGTAACCCTTGAATGGGGATGCAGAAAAGACATTGAAACAACTATAAATGTGGCATGTACTAGCTTTGTTTGAATACAGTGACCATGAATATCAATCGATTATATCTATGGACTTACTTTGTCTAAAATAAAGTGCAATTAGCAGTAATTTGGTGCATTTTGGGAGAGGCTTTTGCTTGTTAGACGAGTTGGCCTGGTGGTAGTACAACACATTGAATAGACATTGCAGCTGTAGCCTGTGTTGGTGCTGGTAATGATGGAGTGTACGATTAAATTCAAGGTGAAAGAATTAATTGGTTGCACTGGCATCTTAATTCTGAAGGTCAGATAAAAAGAAACCTGGGTACTTATGAGCAAAATCGCAAGAGCAGTGCTTACGATTATGAGGTTTCTATCCATCTAGCTTCGTAGGTCTCACTACATTGATAAATGGCTAAATGACTGCGTAGTATTGACAAGGGGCAACACTTGATGGCTTTTCCTACAACAACAGATATACCATTTCAATACTTTTGGTTGTTCTTTTTTTATTGATCAATATTAAAAATAATTTCAATTCCAATTACAGAGTAAAAGTAACAAGCATTGTGCTATCCCTCACTGCAAGCAATAATCCCTGAAGACCTGTTTAGTGACCTTTTTACTAACGGCCCCAGCTATCAGCTGATTGTGCACGTCAAACGAAAATATCGTCAACTTGATCTCAGAAATACATCGTAGATTTCTGATGCTTCCGTTATTGGAAACACTCACACCATGAAAGCAACATTTAATACTTTGATGGAATCAGCAAGTTAGAAGACATGCCATCCAACACACAGGCCAAGATAAAAGACAGTTGTCCCTTGGCTTGAACGACCCCTCCTATGAGCCACTAGATTTGGTTGCCAAAGTTGTTTTTCTTTAATAATTTATCTCTTGTGAACAACCACCTGCTATATGCAACCCTGCAAAATGAACAGATTTTGCGACCACGTAACAAATATTGCTTTCTCAGTATGCTGGCATATTATGGATTGTTTTCTAAACTAAACTTTATAATGATCCACAGAAATTTACTTGTGATGGAAACTTGATCGCTCCCACTCATGATCGTTCACATCATCCATCTTGACATAATTCAAATCTGAATGCATGACAAAGGTTGCCAGAAACGTTCGGAAAAATCTTCGTCCTTTCAAGGATATCGTGGACCCACATGGTCATGGCTTTTTTGCATGCGAAACATAACGTAACTGTGGCAAATATGCAGAAAGCCACATGAAAATTATTATTTGGTATTTTCAGTCCTAATTGAACCATGTTTGATCATAGAATATTTTATAAAATGAACAATGATAGCTTTCGCTAGATCAAAAATCACATGGAACCCCGATCGAACATGTGCTTGCCTGCTTGAGTTTGCCAGAGACACTGACGAGGTGCATGCCCGATCCATTTTTCCCATGGTTCAGAACGAGGTCAACATGGCATCCAAAACACATGTGGTGGCAATGGGAAAATACTGAGTCTTATTTTGATCCATAACTTATGAATTACTGCGAGTTTGGCTCTACCAAATGTGCAAAATAAAGTTAAGACAGTGAGTACTGCCATCAAAGCAGTTCAAGCTGATTACTTTGCAAGTGAAGACTCCATGCCAGGCGATGCATCAGGCACATTGATCGTACTGGGAAAAATGACAAAACTGGAGACCGGCAAATATTTTCAAGCTGTGAAACAAATCTTTAAGTTTAAGCACCCAGACAAGAGTTCTTTATTGAAATAAAAACTTTCAGGGTTGTAATTGTTAAATTAAATAAATGCTAATTTCTTTTCAAAGCATATGTAATCGAAAATGATGAACTGGTGGTGGCAGAAATTTGCGCACCTCCCTACCTGGGAAAGTCCACTATGGATTTGAGTTGTTGAGGTCGTGCATGTGTGGTTCCTCCAATTAGCAACCATCTGCATTATACTATTAGGTCCGATTTTTGGTCAGCAAGGGGTGGTTGTTCAAAACAGGGACTACTGAAGTGAAGTATAGGCATTTGCAGCTTGCTGTGACCTTGTATAAAGAAGAGGCCCATAAGCCTAATGCTCTGCTGGCACTATGGCTATATTGCACCTGTTCATTTCAAAGTTGCCAGTCCTCCAGTGGTTTGTGAACACATTAAGCTTATGCACATTTAGTGTATAAAATGTCCACCAAATGGCACTTTGCTCCACATGTAATCAAAGCTTATTTGTGCAATTCCTGTGATGGAAATTGTATGTGACAAGACAACAATGAGTGAGTCCTTACTTTTGTGTTCTCAGCGACAAAAGATCAAGGTCAACCAGATTATGTAATACAAGAGGCCCGTGGGCCTGGTGCTGTGCAGACATTGCCATTGATATCCAAGTTATACCTTGTCATCACAAAATCACCTCTTTCAATGTTACACGTATGGTGACCTCACAAAAATACATCAAGGTTACTGATATTATATTAAATTCTAGCTTTGGACATGGTCTATATATCAGATCAATTTCGCAAGTCTAATCCAATTACTTCTCAAGATATGGAATTTTATATCTTAAAACACATTTTGGCTCATAATTTCCGTCAAATTATAGGTAGTGCCACTAGTATCATTAGCAACTTAGACGTTGACCTCCCCAACAATCCCATCGAATTTGGTGCAGATCTGCAAAAAATTAAAAATGATAGAGCGTTCACAAGATTTTCATATTTTGACCCTGATATGGCACCACCAATTTCAAAACGAACCTAGATTTTCATACACCCTGTAAGTCCTGAAAGTTATATTGGGCTAACTTGAAAACTGTGGATGGTATTGTGGTCACAACATTTTCACATTTTGACCAGTATATTACATAATACTATGGGTGGCGCCACACATATTGATGGCGATAAAGATTTTTAGACACTTCATAACTCCTAAACGTTATATGCGCCTATCACAAAAAGCTTTCACAAAATAACCCTACATTCAATCTGGCCATTTGACCTTGACCTTTAACTCAGATTAAAAAATTGTTAGTGTTGAAAATGTGCGCCCTACATCCAGCTTTCCATGCATGGTCTGTTTGTTCAAATAGGGTAATAACTTTCTGAGTTACTGAAAAAAAACCCCAATAAATTAGGACAAGCACCAAACGCCATAATCACTGGGTCATGGTGACCCAAAAAGTAGGTCAACAAGTACGGTTTTATGTATTATGTATCCAGGCGAATTTTGATCTAGAGGCTCAATTCTCTTTGCCATTTATGTCCATGGCTACACCCTGTCATTACAAAATCACCTTAACAACTTTACAGGCATGGTAACCTTACAAAAATATATCAAGGTACCTGATATTAAAGACGTTCGGTACACCCCGATATGCGCAACCATTTATGGTCCAATGCCTCTATGCAGTTAGAGCTGGTATTTGTCGATACCTGCACTAGCTGCTGTTCGCTTTTCCTATTTTGCACAGTTCCATTTGAGAAATATGGATTGTTTACGAAGAGTGAAAAGGAAAAAGAATGGGCGGTTTGTTAACAAATGCCAAAACAAAGGACTAAATGCTTTAAAACAAGGCAGAAGACGTCGAAACACGGCAGTGGTAGACCACAACGCATGCACACAATCAGCGAACGCTGACCAAGCCACCGTCGAAAGTGCCATGCTCACCCTCCCCCCCCCCCAAATGCCACATGCACATGTAAACACTGACAGTTATAACTGGGACGAAGGTCGTAGAATAGTGGAACTAAGTGTACTAGCCGATAATCTTGTATGCGAGGAATGTAAAAAAAAAAAAAAAAAAAAATTGTCCCTAAAAAATACAGAATCAGAAAAATGATATGGCTTGGCCAGTGTACTTTACATTTCTTGTGAAAGTGGTACGATAAACGCTGTCCCAACTTGGGGGGGGGGGGAACCACAGTAATACCCCAGCGTCAAAAGGTGGCACAGGCATATTTGATAATGTGCTGCCTGTGTTACCATTCGACAATGTATTAAGGCAACTATAATTTTGATATTCTAATTTTTACCTCTTTTTCCACATTGCTGTATTGCACTATGGAGAGACTCGTAAAATGTTTGCCTCTTCTCAGTAAAACTATGAAAGAATATATTATGACTGAAATATAAAATTAACGACGTACTGCCGTTTATTTAACCTACATACATGTATATTGATATGGTATCGAAGTTAGACAATGAATGGATACCTTGTACCTATGAACTTAGAACAAATTAAGTCAACATGCATGAATTCTTTGTACAATTGCGGAAAAAATAGCACTGTACGACATGTTTTTTGTTAATCAATGAAATCAGTGCATATTTTGGAAACCCCCTACAATTTTTCAGGGATTTGTAAATATTTTTTCTATTTCAAACTTAAAAAATAATGTGAGCACTTATACATTTTTGCAAGACGGGATGAATTTAAAGTCACATTCCAGCATGTTTTGTCTACATATTTGTTATTAAAAGGCTTGATATACATTGCATACATTCATATTGAGCTATTTTATGCATATTTTTGCATCCTTAATTCATTTTTTTTTTGCTTTTACCCACATATATAATGTTTGCTATCAAATTTCTGTAGTCCTTACATGTAGCATCACCTAGCGACAAAAGTAGCACCGTGACATGCCATTTTTTTGCTGGCATTTTGTTTCAAATGCCAATATCTTGGTTCACACCAAAAACCAGAGATTTCTAAATTCTTTTGACCAGTGTACCGATCGTCTTTAAATGACATTCTACCTTTGGCCATAGTCTATATATCCTATAAGTTTGCCAAGTCTAATCCAATTACTTTTCCAAATTTGGAATATTACATCTTAAAACACATTTTGGCTCATAATTTCAGTCAAATTATAGATAGCCCCACTTGTATCATTAGCAATTTGGACTTTGACTTCCACCACAATCCCACAATATTTGGTGAAGATCAGCCAAAAATTAAAGATGCTAGTCCCCCACAAGATTTTCACATAAACATTTATTTATTTTAAATTTTATTCAACATTTAAGTTCAGAAGTATGCATAATTGGCAAAAAATTCAAATTTTATGTCTTTCCTTTTCATTTCATTGGATGCCCCAATAGCGCAAACCTGAAAAATGAAGTTGGACTGACACCTCTTACTGCATGTAAATGTACATGTATTATGATTTTGAAAAATAGCATGATGATTCAAAGGATCTATGTCTGCCAGGCCATATTTTGTTAAGACTGCGACATTCCACCTATGGCTTTAAAATTCGACGGAAAATGGTGGTTAATATGATATTCGATGGTATAAACTTCAAGTGGTAAAGGTCAGCAATGAGCTATGCAGCACATGGTTTTAGTTAGGTAACATAAAGGCACATTACACATGCCCTCCATACCATAACAATGCAGTTTGTGGCTGATGTAGATTTCTGGTAAGGATGACTTGAATAAAAGGTCAAGGCTGACAAACAAGCCATGCCACACAAATAAGGCCCGGTCCATGCATGAGCCATGATGCACATTCAATATGATGCATGTATTTATATGGTAGAGATAGCATATATATGCTTCAAAGTCACCTTAAGTGGCTGTGTGACCTTCTGGCACTGGTGACCTTTAAAAAAAAGGTCAAGGTCAACAAACAAACAACTCTGCACAAAAAAATTTCTGGTCAATGCGCAAGCAATGCTGCACATGTTTTGCATGTATGACATGGTTTCAGACTGTATCTGCTTCAAAGTCAGGTTTTGATTATATATGTAAAACTTTATTTCAAGAGGGTAACTCAGTTAATGAATCATCACTAATCTCCCCTGAAGCCCTCATAAAAGTACATATACATGTAAAGGTACAGAATATTATATACAATAGGCAAGACGGGTAAACTCATATGATTACAAACAACAGCTAAACCCTCAATGACACAATTGCTGCTGAAGTGGGCAGTCCACATACACCTACAGGAGTTTCCATAGGAAACCCCAACAACACTGTCATATACTTTCACTCTTTGTTAAAATATACAGTGCTGCCTCCTATACATGCACCCACTGCTGACTGTAAGAGCTTCCATGCTCTTGGCTTGAGGCCACAAGAGTCAACTTTGCTTATTTGCTGCAGTGACAAGTCACTTGCTGTATGTCCACACTTCTTTGTGGCAGAAAGGGTGGCCACATATAGCAGGTACCACAGTAATATGAATATCAAACATATAAATTGAAAATGTATAGCAAGAGACTTCAGCATGCCTTTCGATTGTCTTGAAATCCCAAACTGAATAAGATATGTTTGTTAAACATAGATGCCCCCTGCCCTGATTACCCTTACCCTCGCTACCCTATTGATAGTGGTAGATGGGGCACTCGTGACCTTACAAAAAAAAGGTTGATCATACATCAATGTCACATATCTTTAAACTTTAACCTAGCCCTTAAAAAACGACTAAAAACCTGGACAATATTAAAGTTATAGCTGAAAAATTAGTCATCATTCAGAATACCATATTCAACAAAGTGGCTTTATGACCTTGGAAATAAGGGCAAGGTCACTCGTTTTCACTTGACCTTCTTCAGTTATTGAAGTCTACTGTCTGCGTGTGACCCTCAAAACTGTGTCAAAGTCACCCATCTACAAACTCAAACTAGCCCTTATAGGCAACCATAAAGCTGTGCAATATAAAAGTGCTACCTCTAAAATGCAAGTTATCATGCAGAAACAGTATTCAACCAAATGGCAACCAAATGGCTCTGTGACCTTCGACATTAGGTCCAGGTCACCCATCTTCAAACTTGACGTAGCCCCGAATATGGACAATTATCCAGTGCAATATAGAAGTCCTAGTTTAAAAACCTCTTCAGTTATCATGTGGAAACCAAAGTTAACTCAGGTACCAATGTGACCTTGGAAATTATATCAAGGTCACCAAACGTTAAACTTCTTTCAGCCCTTAGCAAGAACTGTAGACCTGAAAAGTATCCCAGTCCTCACTTAAAAACTTCTTGAGTTATTATGCAGAAACCACAGGAATTCTACAATCTCTCTGTGACCCTGAAAACTAGGTCAAGGTCACCCATCTTCAAACTCAACCTAGCCCTTACAGAGAACCATAAAGCTGTGCAATATAAAAGCCCTAGCTCCAAGGTATAAGTTTACATGCAGAAAGCATGAAACCATATTCAGTAAAGTGGCTGTGACCTTTAAAATGAGGTCAAGGTCATCCATCTTCCGCCTTTGCCTAGCCCCAAATATGGACTATAATCCTGTGCAATATAAAAGTCCTAGCTTAAAAATCTCTTCAGTTATTGTGCAGAAACCAAAGCTAACTCAGGTACCACTGTGACCTTGGGAATTAGGTCAAGGTCACCCATCTTTAAAAGTCTGCCTAGCTTTTGACTAGAATGAAACACCTGTACAGTATCAAAGTCCCAGCTCAAAAACTTCTTGAAGTATTGTGCGGAAACCACAGGAATTCTACAATCTCTCTGTGACCCTGAAACCGGGGTCAAGGTCACCAATCTTCAAACTCAACCTAGCCCTTACAGAGAACCATAAAGCAGTACAATATAAAAGTCCTAGCTCCATGGTATAAGTTATCATGCAGAAAGCATGAAACCATATTCAGTAAAGTGGCTGTGACCTTTAAAATGAGGTCAAGGTCATCCATCTTCCGCCTTTGCCTAGCCCCAAATATGGACTATAGTCCTGTGCAATATAAAAGTCCTAGCTTAAAAATCTCTTCAGTTATTGTGCGGAAACCAAAGTAAACTCAGGTACCACTGTGACCTTGGAAATTAGGTCTAGGCCAAGGTCACCCATCTTCAAACATTGCCTAGCTTTTGACTAGAATGATACACCTGTACAGTATCAAAGTCCTAGCTCAAAAACTTCTTGAGTTATTGTGCCTAAACCACAGTCTATCGACCGACCGACCGACCGACCAACCGACATGTGCAAAGCTATATGCCCCACCTTCTTCGAAGGGGGGCATAAAAATGTCATCCTCATGTAAGGTACGCCATACAGGCAAATTGATATAGCATAAGTTGCTTACTCACTGAAAAGAAACTGAACTGCATATTGGATATTCCATTATGCTATACACCTATCATTATATCTGTTTGCATCTATTACCATCAGTCAACAAGATAAACCTGTTGAAACAATTTCCACCATCTTGTCTCAGGGCTTGAAATTAACATGTTTTGCTACTAGCCAAACTACGAATAGGCTATAAACATTCAGAAGCCACCTTCAGTTTTTAATGGACCTTTTCAACAAAAAAAAAAAAAAAACCCACAAAACATATAAATACAGAAAAATCTCACCAGCCACACAAAAATCTGTGCCATCCTGACCCCCAATTTCAACCAGCATTTGGCTGATGGCTAGTGCTTATTTCAAGCCCTGTTGTCTGGTCTGTTAGCAAAGCAAGGAACATATTCATCATCCCAATAAATTGAACCTGCCAGTATTCTAACATCCACTTCCTGAATATTAGCTAGACCAGTGTCAAGTTCAGTTCCTCTACGTGTTACATCAGTCAATAATGTAGCAGTAATGCATACAGACATTATCACAGATCTCACCTAAACCCACACACACCCAGCAAACATGCACCAGTGGGTTCTATGCCATGGGATACATGACATAGGATCCACTGGTGCAGATCTGACTGGGGAACCTGGAAGGTCACTTTGCGGTGAGGCGATGGGTGAGGGGTATGGGCCGGGGGTATGGGTGCTGGTATAGCAGGTGTGGAAGCTGGTGCGTTTGTGTGTTTGCCACCTGACATGGCGCCTACACACAGGGAAGGCAGACCAGATGGACTGGCTGCAGCTGTCCACCAGACACCATCAACACAGGGGTTGCCTTCATAACCAACTGTACATAGCCTCACCTGGTCCCTTTACTGGTAGTGGAGCCACATAAACCTAAGCTCCACACCTGGGCCAGGTGAACCACTTACCTGGTGGCATGGGCAGATGCTGGGAGTTGTGCTGCAGCCACATCTTGCTGGTCCAGTCCACAGTCTGGCAGTGAGTGTCCTATCTCCTTCCCTCACCACTTACTACATGTACCACTGCAGCCAGCACCCAGCCACACATGCCATTTGTAGAATTGCATCCCAGCCAGCTATGCCAGGTACGTGTGCAGCGCAGAGAGCTTCATGTGTGGATACCTAAGCATTTCCCTGTGGATTTCCGTGCGCAGTGTCTATGAAAGCGCTCAGGCCTGTTATGACAACTCGCTTCCCTGCTGCTCCTCTCAATGCAGTGATCAATAGAGCTAAATGCTGAGGGTCACTGGTTGCAAGCATTAGCCGAGTGCGTACATGTACAGCTCTGGCTCTTAACGCCTCAATGCTGTATACTTGGACCTCCTCCAGCCCTTTTGTGTGGCCTTTCGGCTGAATACAAGACAGAGGTGATGAGGGCAGTCAACCCTGTCTGGCAGATTCTATGAGCCTGTACACAGAGTCAGCAGACATTCCCCAGGTGTCAGGGAGGTGGTGACTTCTAACAGGGCATGGGGTGCCTTCGTGTGCCTGTCACTTGTACCTGACACTGGGATCCTTGCAGCCACCAGCCACAATATCAAGTCCTGACATGTGGGTGCCCCAGTCAATTACCGCACTCTGACCTTTCACACAATCATCTGCTTGGTAGCCAAATAAAAAATGGGTTCATAACAACATGGATAAACATGACAGGCTGAACATTAAGCACAAAAATGCATCATTCACACAAACTGAACGTGGCCCCACTCTTTTGTCACAATGTAATGGTGACCTTTGGCAGGTCAAACTGCCAGCTGTCTTTCTTTGACAAGTATCTCATCCCATAGCCACTGGCCAACATCTATAACTCCATGCCTTCTTTAATGACCTCTGATCCCTGACCTTTAACCTGCCACTGCTTTTGTCACGCAAGCTGTGCACATTGTGAAGGAGGAAGATGCAGGCTAATGATTTGGTTTGCCCAACACTCATGTCACAAACGACCAATTTTTGCGGCTACATCTATTTGTCTCTGCAGTGCCATTTACAAATGACCTGTTTACATTGAAGTCACTTGTTCGTAAAAACACTCAGGCAACGCTTGCTTCCGCATTCCCCACACCTTTGCTTTAATTCTTATGATCATGACGCATTGTACCAAGGCTCAAAACTAGAATCTACTTTTGATTACAGATGCAGCAAATACTGTGGCAAAGTGGAATAATTTCTTGGTCACCTGGGCAAACATGCCCTCAAGTTAAACAGGACAAGTATTAAACTAGAGGTGATAAGCTTCCCAATGAATCTGTCTGATTAAAAGGGCAAAGTACTTTAAAGATGTGCAATCAAAAAAAAAGAAAAAAGAATGTATTTGCACACAGGCATAATAAGCAGTCACTAGATGGCAGCACCTTCTGGTGTTACACATGAATCCACTATTTACACAGTGAACTAATTATATTATCACAAAGCCACCAGTTCTGCTGAGGTTTAAATAATTTAAGACCTAATTTACATAAATTTGAACTTTTATTAATATCAGAGGATCAACTTCACTAGTCATGCTATTTCCATACTAAATACGAAGACTATAGTTGCTGTTATGGAGGAAAACTGGCAACCTTGAGTGATGGAAAGAAGAAAGGAAACAATTGAGATAGACTCTTTAGTAAATAGAATATGTGCACACTCATAATTAGAGATAAAAAATGCTCTGGCTTCAGTGTGTCCTATGTGTGGATATGCACCATCCATCTTCACTCTGAGTCACTTGACTCACCCCGAGTCACTTGACTCACCCCCAGTCACTGGACTCACCCAGAGTCACTGGACTCACCCCGAGTCACTTGATTCACCTGGACACACATACACTGATCATCAAATTCTGTGACAAAATCAAAACCTCTCATAAGGTCAGTGACCAGTATCTTAATAGTGTACATGACGCTCTTCCCTAGTGTTATGAACTTCACCTTCAGTCTTGCACATTATTTTAAGATATTTACACTGGCCATCATCACCAGTGCTTACAACCTGAACAAGATGGGTCCTTAAATGGTCACACCATACCATCCCTTTTAAGTGCTAAGGGCACTTCAGATTTTTTTTTTTTTCAAAAGTAAGCCTCCACTGAAACCCTTCATTTGGAATATTAATTCAGTATTAATGTTCAAATTATGGTGAAATAAAGAAAATCTAGCAATAATTTAGAGGTGTTTTTTCTGTCAGTGTTATGAAATTGGTTAAAATAAAGGGTGTTCCATATATTCCAGGAAGCTATGAATAACCTCAACAAAGAATCACAGCCTCAAGATTATAATAAATGTTCCATTTCTTTGTGTTTCTAGACGACTCTAGGCCTAACCCCAGTGCTCCTATACTGCACTGGTCAGTCCACAATAAGCCAGTCCAAGCACAAGCCAGAGTGTTCTGGCAAGGCCCGTCTCCTGCCTCTTGGGTCTTCAGTCAGTCAGACATGCAGACCCTGTTTCCTTTGTTTCCATTCTGTCTGTGGACTTGTGCCTAGCTGTTTGTATACCTTCCATGAGAAGTCTAGAAACAGCTCCATGGTTCCATACTTAGTATGATAGAATCTTCATGAATTTTCTGTCAAGCAATATTTGACCCCAACAATACTTGGGTCTCCAAATATTTATGTAACTGAAGTCTTTTTATGAAGGTCATTCCTCAAGTCCACGATGTACTGAACAGACAAAGACTTGGCACCTCATGTACTCAGTGCCCTGTCAGTATTTAACCCCACACTCATAACAGACAAGTAGGGGGTGCTTAAGAAGGTGGGGCACTGAAGAGGGATAATATGGTAGGAACAAGTACCTTGCAGCAATACCTGACTTACAAACTCATTGTACCTGCTTCTGCAGCCAGGGTCCCACAACAGGATTCCGTGGTACTTTGCGGGAATTAAGACACTTGCTGGAGCGCCCATGACACAGCATTGCAAAGCGAATGGTTGAAAGCGGACACAAGAAAACGTAACGATATCTGCAGTTGCTGACAAATTATCACCTAGAAAATGCCTGTGTACAATTGCAAGGCTGCAACAAATGGTGTCACATCCATACAAGGTTTGGTTAAGGCAAATTTAAAGATATGTAAAATGAAGGCTTGTGCAGCAATGTTCTACATTTGAGAAAAGTTGTAAGAAGTGTGTGCTGGTTTGATGAGTCAGCACTATAATAATTACTGTACAGATGTTGCCAAATATCTAAGTAGCACAGGATATGGAATAGCCATCTATTGCAAGTCTGTAAATCAAGGCATTATCACTCTCCCATATGGCCAATTTTGGGATAATCACCTAGAAACCCCTGTATCAGTTTGCATTATGTGAATATAAAAGAAAAGATCCACTCTCATAGTTTGCAAGGTTTTTCAATGTATATAAAAGACAAATTCTTGAATAATTATCAACATGGCTGTAATATAATTAACTTCTTTATATTTGTCAAAATAACCAGTTATCATGTTCATAAGTGAGTGCTACCTTCACAAGGTGATTTCCCACCGGGACCAAATAACCATACAATCATATGTGTTTGCTGACATTTTTTAGTCAGTGACGTTTACATTCACCATGGTTATCCACTATTTCAATCACCATCAACATTGTTGATATTATTTGTTATACTGGGTGGCTCCTGTGATAGTGACATCAATGTGTCTTAATGGGAGTCTCCCAAGCCATATCAATATTTATAATTTTGTATATTTGTGATTTTTTTTCCGGATTTATGAGTTCTGAGACCATGAAAAATGTCAAAGGTCAATAATAATAATCAGGCTCACAAAGCAGTTACTTTGACCTTTGACATAGTTTAACCCTTCCAGTGCCAAATTTTCCATTGAGTCAACAGCTTTTCTCAGTGTGCATTGGAACAATAAGCATGCTGGTACTTGAATGACAGGTCTTTTTATGAGGAATACGAATCTGGGATCCTTATGATAATTCAGAATAGTTTGACTTAAGTAGATCGACTTCAGTCACACTCACCACTGAAAGAGTTAATATAAGACAGCATTCTGATGACCCAGGGACAAGGTGCATGTATCAAGAGTTCATGAGATGCTTTTCTGGAGTCAAGTTTAGATGAACATCCAATCTCTACCTGTTCTTGTGATATTTACCATGATGCAACATACACAGGTGCCAACTACAGTTATGTCTCGTGCATTATTTTATATACTGTAAATAGCTTCAATTTCACAGTATTCTTATTTTTGCTTCTTTTGCTGACAGCACAAAACCATAACACTAAAAACACAGTGAAATGGTATTTTAACAGTAACTGACTAGGAATTATGTCCAAAATAGTGAAATTGAAACTACATTGAAATGTCGAAAACATAATTTTCAAACTGTGAAAATTTTAACACGCCCAAATACTGTAAACTGCTTTATTTTCAGTGTTAAAATTGTTACAGTTTTCGCATTTTTGAAATTTCACTGTAGTTTTAATTTCACTAATTTGGACATAATTCTAATTGAAACAATGTTAAAATACAATTTCACTACAAAAATAAGAATACAGCAAAATTAACACAATTTGCAGTACAGCAAATTTACAGTTTATGATGTAAAACATCTTCTTTTGGCTGGAGGTACCACGAACATAGTGGACAGGGTGGCTACACAAAACACCTTGACAGAGATGAATGCTGCCAAAGAGCCAGTGGGTGTGTACAGCAGCAGTGCGTCTGATGAATGCAGCTCCCATTGATGCAGGCAGCTTGCCTCCAGCAGTCACACATCACCTACCCACGTCCCGCCATCCAGTTTTATCTCTGTCTCGGCCCTTATGTATTTTGATGGGCACTAGCCCGTGTACACATTTGTATGCATATTTCAGTCTCTCCCAAGTAGGTATGGATACTGTTGTTCACCACATTTCAACAACAAAACTTGTCTTCTAGGCATTTCTTGGGGATATACTAAACAGTTTGTGACAGACTGGCACATCTTTCATGCCAAGGCTTTACACAAGACTGGAATTCAGAACAATTTGGCATCCACCTGTGAATGGACCTTATACCAATGAATACTTCTTACCAGGCACTCAATTACATGCCTCTGGCACTTTGTCTTCAGGTGAGTCAAGCAGTTAGACAGACGAGGCACGCTTGCCATCTTCAAAGTTGCTCGTCATTGAGGGCATTTGATTCGTCTCACAAACTGACTTTAAAAATCTGTCCAACAGAATTACAATTTTTGAAGTCTCATTCCTCTCTGCTGTTTAAGGCCAACCCTTCTGCCTGCCAAATTTTACAGATAACAGGTGATCAACTGACAAAGAATCTAGACTGTTGTGCTGTTGCAAATGTTGTCACAAAAACCAGGTAGTCTCTCATGGCAGGGGTCTTAAATTGCAGGTACAACTGTAGAAGGAGACACAGTTCTACGACACATTTCTAGGCTGAAGATACTGTCCAATGCTAGAAAAGGCCTGTTTGAAGTTCATTGGTCCATATATATGCCATTTTGTATGCGTAACTGAATTAACTTCCTTTTTTTCTTCAATTTCCTAGCATTAACATTCATAATTACTCGTCAAATTTGGTAACCCACCCAAGTTACATTACCACCAACTTTGATGTCAATCTGACTGATGGTTTCACAGAAGAAGTAAAAAATGTGAATAAGCATTAAAATGCCCATTGACTTGCATAGTAATCAACAGAAAAGATGCATTTACTGATAGGTACCCAAATTGAAAAATCATTAGAAATCAGGAATCCACAGCAGTGCCACCTAGTGAACACCTTTGTTTGACCCTTCCAAAAGGAATATGTCCACCAAGTTTCAGCTTAATCTGAGTGATGGTTCTAGAGAAGAAGTCAAAAATAGAAATGATAAACAAAAAATCATAAAAAATTTAGAAAAAAATTGCAGCGCTACCTGGTGAACAAACTAAGAACTAGGAGTCCCTACAAGTGTTGCTGTGTGATATCAAAGCAATTGGGCGAGCAGTTTCTGAGATTTTTTAAGATTTGCCCCCAAAAAGAACCCCCCAAAAAACTCATAAGAAATAAAAAAATCACTGGAACATGACTATTTCAGCAAACTTAGTGGAGACCCACCCAAGGTACATTCCAAAGTCAATCTGGTTGGCGGTTTCGGAGAAGAATTCAAAAATGTGAATTAGCATAAGAATACCCATTGGCTTACATAGTAATCAGTGGGAAAGGTGCATTTACCCATAAGTAACCGAATTGAAAAAAATCGTTAAAAATCAGGAATCCTTAGCACAGCCACCTAATACACAACTTTGTTTAGCCCTTTCACAAGGAACAGACCCACCAAGTTTCAGCTTAATCTGAGTGACCTTTCTGGAGAAGAAGTCAAAAATAGCAAAAGCAGACAAACAAACAAAAAAAAAAAAAGAAAGAAAAAAATTGCAGCGTCACCTGGTGAACAAACTAAGAACTCAGAGTCCCTAGGAGTGTTCCTGTGTCATATCAAAATTGAGGGAGCGGTTTTGGAGATGAATTTTCTAAGATTTGCCACTCCCCCCCCCCCCCCCCCCACCAAATCACTGGAACGTGACCAATTGAAAACTTGGTAGAGAGCCACACAAGGTACATTGCCACCAAGTTTGAAGTGAATCTGGCTGACGATTTTTGAGAAGAAGTCGAAAATGTAAATTGATGGAAGAGGGGCAATGGATGACCAACCCTCCTAAAAGCTCAGCTGACTTATCAGCTGAGCTAATAAAAAAATGACCCTGTAATGAAATTAGGGTATTTTAAAATACAGCGGTACCTGCTGTATGTAGTCACATTCTTTGCCACAGAAAATGGCCACATGCAGCAGGTGACCTGTCACTGCAGCTAAATTAACAAAGAAATTGACTCTTCCGGGGAAAAAAAAAAACCCGTGACCACAAAGAGCAGGTGACCTGTCAAGGTAGTGGCTGCATATGGCAGGTACCACTGTAGCAGCTATGACCATAAGAGTACAGGGCAAAAAAGTCCCAAAGTCTAGACACAGGTCTTTGGTGACTGAACACAGCTAGTGGCAAACTGAAATGATATGACTAAAAAAAGGGACACCTTTGATGTAATTAAAAATTTTATATTCAACACGGTACAAGTCAAAAACAGCACAAATCTGTACTGTCTGTCCCCTTTGTGCAAAAATATTACACCAATGGTTTCACATTTGTCTCTCTATAAGGCCATGTAGGACAATCACTGAAAGCAAGCTTCTGTATGTAGCATTTACAACAACGAACATTATTGCTGACTCAGTCTCCACACAGTTAAGGAGGGGGGGGGGGGCAACAGATGTAAAGTCTGCCCCTTTGTAACAATCGTCCGTATTTCACACAAATCTTGTATCTTGGTTTAAAATATTTCACATTTCATTCAAAAACATCATACACTTTCCAGAAATCTAGTCTATACTACACAATGCGGGGTGTGGTGTGGTGTGGATGCGTTCAAGGCGAGAAAACTGTTTTAATATTCTCGTCTGCAGGTCAAATGACACAAACTTTTCACTTGTCCTCCCTAATGATGATGAAGTGTACCTAAGTTTTGGTTTGAAAGAGCATGATTTTAATGGAAATAATTATGTCATACAATGTGTCTGTTATGCTAACAAACTTTGAAATTTAATATATTATGAATTTTGCCAATTACAAGTGCTGGTCATGGACAAGTGAAATTTGAAAGTCACTTGTAATCAAAAGGATTTCACTTGTCCCTGACAATAGGATCATAGGCATTATCACACCCTGGGGTTCATACATTTTTCAGACAATTAAAATAAATTGATTTGTTTCATTTAGTTTGGGGTAAATTCAACAATACAATTCGTTTCAATGGCACTCAAGTAATTTTCTTTCTTGAAAGCTCTAGGGTGATATATATTGATGGTCAGCACAATGGCAGAGAAGTATGTTTAAATACACTGCTACATGTATAAGCATGACATAATATTGCCTGTAAAGAGGGACAGACTTTACAATCATGAGGATAACGGCTGTCACCTGGCATGTTTGCCTGTATGTGTTTGCTACGACCTATAACTGTATTTACTACATGTTAACTACAACTGTTCTAAGGTACAGCAATGCAAAAATTGCACTGTTAATCCTTTCCCTGTTAAACCAGCCAAAACCGGCTGGTAGTGAAACGTTGTCTGCTTCAGTGTTTTCAACAAATTTCACCAATAATGGAAAATAACTTGACAAAGAATTGTAGAGCAGACCTATCAATATCAAATGCTTCATGTCAACAGCTTTTCTTGGCATCGTTTGGGCACTAAGGGCCTAACCTATGTCAAGGAAAGCTGTTGACTCAGTCTTTATTTAAGGGGTAAAGGGTTAATGTTTGTGTTTGGGTTCATCAGCACTGTTTGTGTGTCTGATTGCTGTGTTACTCCATGTTGGCCTAAAGTAAGACTAGCTCACACCAGCATCAGAGGATTCCTGCATTAGCAGTTGAGACAGCTTAGCTTGGACAACAGTTCCTTGTTCATGTTGCTACACCTGTGTAGTCTGAACTGGTGTCACACACAACAACAACTTTCATTGTGAAAGGTGCAATCCATAAAGGATTGATCTCCTTGTCAGACATACTAGTTTCTGCCTTCATGGAACTGATATCGAGTACTAAAATAACAATGCCTGACTGGTTCAGGGCCCTGGTCTTGGGTTTGTCTCTGACGTTCAATTATACATTTCAAGAAGAGTGGAGCAGGATACAACACGGCCTTCATGTGGGTTCTGTGACAACTCCACACTTCTACATGTACCTGTCTTTCATAACTGTGCATAACAAACCAGCTTTTGTACTAGATAAGCAAGCTAGGGAACAAGAGAGAAAGATCAGGAAGCAAGGTCATTGTGGAAAGATCCAGGAAAAGCTGTGGCTGTGAGACAGAGAAAGGCTTCAAAGTGAAGTGTCAGGCACATCCAAGAAAGTGTATTTAAATATACTTCTCGGCAAGCAGCAAAGCCAAACAAGATATGAGCAGAAACCGTGGCGAGTATAAGAACTGAGACAGCGGCAGAAGGCAGAGTCTGGTAAGCCTCAAGTCACCTGGCGCTTCTGGGTGGTCAAACTGGGACATTGACTCTTTCAGTGCCAAGTTTTGGACTGAGTCAACAGCTTTACTTGGTGCGCTTTAAGCATTGCATCCAAACCTTACTTTGTTTTATGAATACAGCCCCTGGTGCTGGCTATGCATTCCACGCCCCTGGAGAACAGAAGATGCCTCATTTAACACCCAATGTGACAAGTCAATCAGGGACATGTATCAAGCACACGTTCACCGATATGAACATATCAGACTGCACACTAAGAGGATGCATGCTCAAATGAACTGATTCTGTGGGGGATAAAACATTTCGTAGTATAGATACATTGTAATTAGGTACTGCTTCACCTGTGATTGACTGAATACCCACTCCCAAGCATGCACTATTTTGTAATAGAACATGACCAATACTACATGACGGCAAGTTCATATATATATCACAAGGGGGCGCTGCATGTCAAAGCACAGCAAGTGCCAAACCAGCTGTCAGCAGCATAGTGCAGTGAGCAAGCCAAGCATTGTTCACAAGTCAAGATGGCTGCACATCAATATGGCAAAAGAATGGAGGATGAAATCTGTGTTATAGTGACTGAAGGAGAGAAAAAAATTAGAAAATGATAAATGATCCGACATTTTGGTGAAACTGCTATGTAAAATAATTAAAATGAATTACATGAGGATCTGATATGCACCCTTGAATTAACTAGTTGTAAATATGAACATGCCTGCTATTCTTTTGCTTGAACAGGGCTGTGATGTGAGCCGCTCACTTTGTTTTTTACTGGATAAATGCCCCCAAAATATCCCAACTTAAATATTAACCGAAATTTTCAGGTGTAGTTATGGCAAACAAAGAAATTAGGACTTTGATTTTTAAACTTCATGCTAACATATGTGGGCCATTTAACTTGCAACAGGCCACACAGATTATACAGCTCTTAACCAGAGGAAGACTCATGCTGTCTCCAAGACCTGTGCTGCCACCTATAACACATTCACTAAAATAAAGCTATTGACTTGTGACTTGTTTCCCAGAGCCAGCTACAAACACTTTCTCACCTCCACCTGACTGGAGAGGAGATTGCAGGGGCAGGACACAGCTCACTGGAAGGCATGTTACCTCTTTCACTGCCAAATACCTCTAAAGTCGATCTACTTAGGTCAAACTAGTCTGAATTAACAAGGATCACAGATTCGTATTCCTCGTAAAAAGCCCTTTCATTCCAGTACCAGCATGCCTATACTTCCACAGAGAATACCCCAAATTAACAGCTTTTCTCGGTGCCCATTTCCAACATCTATGGAGTCTCTGATTCTGAACCTTCCCAAAATATATGGAGTATCTGATTCTGAACCAAAAGTTTCAAGTGAATCTAGCGCACAGTCTTGAAGAAGTCAAAATGTGAACTGCCATTGCAGACTGCATTGACTTGTACGGTAATCAATAGGAATGGAAAAATTAACCCCTCAAAAATCCAAAAATCATTGAGGTACAACCATTTGAACACAGTTGGTAGATACCTATCCACTGTACATCCCCACCAAGTTTGAAGTGAATCTGGCCAATTGTTTTGGAGAAAAAGTTGCAAATGTGAATTAGCATTGCAATCCCCATTGACTTACATTGCAATTAACAGCGATCTATGCATAAAGTTTGACCTTCTAAGGTCACTCAGGTTTAAAATAAACCATACAAACTGAAGCCCGATAGGTATATTCTTATTAACGTTTAATACTAACCTTGGGCCAATGATGCACCATTAAGACGGTGTAAGCCAATATGTGAAAATTGCTGTCAGCAAATAAAAAAAAAAAAAAGTTTAACCTTGACCTTTGACCTCAAGTCAAGTGCTGCAGTATGTTTTGATTCAGTTATAATACTACATTTCTCCTGATTAGAGTTAAAACTGAAGCAGGACAAATTACTTTGTTGAATAATTAAGAATATGAATATAGATTTCAATTGTGAGCTTCAGCAGGTCTATTTTTAACAACACGTCTGCCACAGACCTGTAACCATGGGAGCAGCTGTCAATAAATGCATGTATCAAAAAATAAAATTAAATTAGTCACTATATGTCGATTTTCTCACTCTATTGTTGTTTATCATCCCCTAATGACTTTACATGAGAGTGTTGCTGAATCGTATTTTCCTTGTGCCTGCTGTTGTCAATAAAAAATCTTCAAACAGAAAGCAAGAAATAATGTTGTGTGCTGAAAACATGAGAAGCAGACCGGTGTGTGTGTACTCCCTGCTCACTATTTGCCTCTATTTTTATAAACTTAATCTGTCAAACCTCATGTGAAATTCCTGCTGTAACTATAATGACACGTTAACATTTTACAAGAGCTCTCACTTGACTGTCACATATCATTAACAAGAGGACTGTGACAGTCCTGTGCTCACTTGAACTTATATGCACGCACTGACTGAAGTAGTTCCTTGAACTTTATAATGATATCAAGGTCAACTTTGTTTAGGACTGTCATCCCTGCTGCTAACATGTACATATCCCCTTACCATATTTTCCTATACCTGAGAATTTTTTTTAAAAATCAGATATGGCGCACAATTTTGGTGGAGAACAAGTCCAGGTATATTTCTATAAGTTATAAGAGGACCCTACTTATAGTTCTGGAGAAATGTAAAAAAAAAAAAATCAAAATCGACAAAAATTTATATACAACAAAAAAGAATCACACCACTATCAGTTGGAACACATTAAGGTCTAGGGGTCTGCTTTCTACTTTCAAAAGACGAAAATGAAGACTTCAAGGCTTTTGTAGTGCAAATCGAACTGGTTGTATTTTTTTGTTTTAAAACCATGCACCTATCATCATTCTGCTATTAGAACACCATGTGGATTAATTTTTCTGCACTCTGATAAAACAGCCACCGGGGATTAGTTGGTGTGTGAACAGCAGGACCCTGCTGTACCTTCAAGCTGTCAACACTACTGTTGCACTGTGCAACTTTAAATACATTTGGAATCATTAAAAATGAATCACACCATTGTGTCACTTCTGGCTTTAAACATCCACTCACAATGATCACACCCGCTCTGTCATCAATATCTGCCGATGTGTCATGAGTCATTATTTACTGTCAGATGGCTGTCATTCCTTTCTCCCGATACCATATCCATCATCTCAGCAATTTTTCAACTTCACTGACCATAGGTCACAGAGATTGAATGATCAGTCATGGCCAGCTGGCCATGAATCCCTCAGTCAGTCGGTTTGTTGATCCACATAATTATTGCTTGTCAACATCATAGCATCCACAATTTTTAAGTTAGCCTCTTGAAATTTTTGGACATGTTCTACAAATGAAAATCTAGGTTCCTTTCATTAATGGTGATGCCACCAAGTGTACTAAAGGAACCAAAATGGGGAAAAAATGAAAATTTTCCAGCGTGTTTGATTTACTATGGATCCTTATGATATTTGGTGGAAATATTTTGGGGGCTAATATGTCAAACCAGAACAATAATTGTTGTGCCACCCATAGATGAATGGAAAATATGAGTGAATATTTGGTGATATTTATGTAATTTCCTACCTGGAAAAATTATAAGGCTCAGTTTACCATATGTATGACAAATATATATGATGGGTTGAAGTTCAATGTTACAAAATACAGGGGACCTTTTGACCTACCTTCTCAAGGTCAAGGTCACTGTGGAATTACATTTAGGGATTTATTTATTTATTTTTTTTGTTTGTGATGGCCATTACATCTAAACCATTCATATACAGTATGAGGAACATTATACAAAGTCTGGCATGTAAAGTAGTGGTGATGCCACTTAAGGTATTGATTGGAACTAACATCAAAGGTAATTAAAAGACAATCAGAGATTGCTGGATCCATGCCCCTCTTGCCTCATTTATAACCTTGCTAATCACAGGTCTCATTTTGGAATGAGTGTAGTCAATAAAAATAGGCTATCATAGTGACCCAGATACTTGACCTGCTGACCTACTTTTATGCATGGCACACTCTTGCATCCAGATACACAAGTGTGTAAAGTTTCATGATTTTGAGTGAAAGGACAACAGAATTACAGCCCCGGGCATGAAGTATAATGTAATTTTACATGAATGTATCACCGTGACCCAGATACTTGCCTTCACAACCTACTTTTGCTTCACAATACACCTTTAGGTCAAAGATATGTGTGTTTGTGAAGTTTCATAAAACTAAGCTAAATAGTAAAGAAATTACAGCCCTGATATGATTTTACAAAAATGTCACTGTGACCCAGATACTTGACCTAGTGGCCTACTTTTGGTACATGACACACCCTTATGTCCAGATGCACCCGTCTGTAAAGTTTTATTATTCTACCTTGAAGGACAAGCAAATTATTGCCCAGACACAAACAGCGAAGACACAGATACTTGACCTAGTAACTTACTTTTGTTCAGTGACACACCTTTAGGTCAAGATACATGTGTTTGTCACATTTCATGAAACTATATTAAACAGTGAAGGAACAAGTGCACAGTGATCCAAAGGATCTATGTCCCCTGCCACAATATACAGAAGAAAGCTATACAATGTTTATACAGCATGTCAGGATGTACAAAAAAATGATATGTTCTAGGGCCCTGTGACCTTGAAAAAAGGTCACGGTCAAAAGCAATATATGGCACACATGCCCTTGGTATGATGCATCTCTGGTATAAATTTCATTATTCTATCTCTAAGGGTTCTAGAGATATGCTGCCAGACACACGAAAATGGATATGTTCTTGGGCCCTGTTTTCAAGGTCAAAAACAATACACAGCACACATACTCGTAATATGATGCATCTCTGGTATAAGTTGCATTATTCCATCTCTTAGGGCTCTAGATATATGCTCCCGGATGGACAGATGGACGGACGGACACAGCCCCTATGCCTACTAACTCTATGTCCCCTTATGCCACCCTTGGTGGAGGGGGACAATAATAGCTTGGACACCATTTTACAAGAATATGTCACTGTAGCTAGTGACCTACTTTTGGCATAATGTCACACCCTTATGTGTACATGCATCTGTGTGTAAAGTATCATTAATCTAAGTTAAATACTGAAGGAATTAGAGCCCTGACTGGATTTTACAAGATTATGTCTTTGTGATCCAGATACTTGACCTAGTGATCTACTTTTGGTTCATGACACACTCCATGTCCAGACACACCTGCATGTAAAGTTTCTTTAATCTGAGTTGAAGGGCATGCGAATTATAGCCTGGACATGAATAGCAGAGGACTGAATACTTGACCCAGTGACCTACTTTTATTTCATGACACACCTTTTTGTCAGGATGTGTGTGTGTGTGAACTTCCATGAAACTTAGTTAAATAGTAAAGGAATTATAGCCCTGACACGATTTTACAAGGATATGTCACTACGGTCCAGGTACTTAACCTAGCGACCTACCTTTGATTCATGACACACCCTTATGTCTAGATGCACCTGTGAGTAAAATTTTATTTATCTAACTTGAAGGACAACAGAATTACAGCCCAAACCTGAAGTATCATGTAGTTTTACATGGTTGTGTCACTGTGACCCAGATACTTGACCTAGTGACCTACTTAAGTTTCATGACACACCTGTAGGTCAAGATATTTGTGTGTGTGAAGTTTTACGAACCTATATTAAACAGTGAAGGAATTATAGCCCTAGACAGGATTTTATAAGGAAATGTAACTATGACCCAGATACTTGACCTGATGACCTACTTCTGGTACATGACCCACCCTTATGTGTAGATGCATCTGTGTGTAAAGTTTCATGAATCTAAGTTACATAGTAAAGGAATTGTAGCCCAGACACGATTAAAATACAAGAAACCGAGCAACCTAATTTTGGTACATGACACACCCTTGTATGTAGATGCACCTATGTGTTAAGTTTCATTTATCGAAGTTGAAGGACAAGTAAATTATAGCCCGGACACGAAATGCAGATGCACAGATGCATGGAGAAAGCGATTTCTATATGCCTCTCCTCAGTTGGGGGGGGGGGGGGAGCATAATACAAAACATTCATTATTGCAACAATAAATTGAGATGGAACTGCAAAACTTAAAACAAATAAGAATTAGGTCAATTGTCAAATTCTGAAATTTTGGGGTGACCTTCACCTATTTTTCAAGGTCATTAAGCAATCAGTAAGGGAAACTAAATTCAATATGTTGAAAAAGAATAGATTTACTACATGTAACAAATGTACCACATATGTGTATCATACATAGAAGTATGATATTGTAAACATGGGTGACCTTGACATATTTTCTCAAGGTCACAGAAGGAATACAATTCAGAAAATGATTTCGTTATGATGGTCATTACATGTGAACTTGTGGAAATACATCTACATACCATTAAAGGAAGAATATACAGACAAAAGTCCATGAAATGCGATAATGGTGGTGCCACTTGTTGTATTTATTGGAACTAATATCATGGGTATCAAAAACACATCATATTCATTTTTGTGTTAAAAAATTGAGATGGATGTATAAAACTTACAACAAATAGGCATTACACTGATGGTAATTTTGTTATCAAGTTTTGAGTGACCTTGACCTGTTTCTCGAAGTCATTATGCATTTTAGTAAAGGACACTAATTTCATTAGGTTCAGGAGGAATAAGGTTAACAATACCAAATGTACCACAAATGTGTATCATACGTTGAAGTTTTATATTGCATTATATAGATGACCTTGACCTATTTTCTCAACGTCATAAAGGGAATCCATTTCAGCATTTTATTCCTTGTGATGATCATTGCACATCTCAACTTGTGCACCCATATACAATTACAGAAATATTATACAGACAAAAGGTCATGATATTTGAGGTCATTGGTGGTGCCACTGGTGGTATCAATTGGAATTAACATTAAGAGTATCAAAAAAATATTAAATCTGTTATCATCATAATAAATAAATTGAGGTGGAACTACTCTATCTATACCAAATATGCATAAGGCCATTCATCAAATTTTGTAACAGGCTGTGTGACCTAGACCTATTTTCCAAGGTCATTACGCATGTAAGTAAAGAACAAGAATGATACCAAATGTATTGCAAATGAGTGATCATATCTGGAAATTTGGTGTTGCATAATATGGATAACCTTGACCAACTTTCTCACGGTTAAAGAGGAACTCCATTTCAGGACACCATTTTTTTGCAATGGTCATAGGATTACATGTGGACAGAGCGTTTGAGCCAAGGACCTGCTGTGTCAACACAGGCTGTCATCATCCAGTAGTCTTCTCATATTCTGGCATGCACTGCCTCCTTACATTAGTACTGATCACTCCTCAATGATTATTGACAGCAAAGCAAGCATTTTTAAGTGTTACTGTTACTATGGCAACAGAGAAAGGTTGCCATGGATGAGGTGTGCAGGCAGAGAGGGTCAGCATGGGTCATTAAGTCGCCAGATTGACAACTTCATTAATATTGTCACTGTTCAATTGAAACTCAGATAATCCTGACCCACAGCTAACATCTGCCCCAGTCATACTAAGTGTGAACTGAGGTCTGGCTAGTGCTCACCCTTCAAATAAGGCTTCCAACGTTGTCCTTGCAGTGTCAAGTCCTAATCCAAAAGTTTGTGTCCGAGGGTCTGGATATAACCACTGGGTACTAGTTACCCATAGGATTAAGACAAGTGAGGTCATAAATTCACCAGAACATCTTGTTAACCTGAGACAAATTGGTCACTTTTTTTTTCCCATTTACCTTATGTACTTTGCAAACCTTTGGCACCAGAATGTACACTAAATAGTTTGTTCTTGACGAACTGCCAGCTATCCGTGTTTTGCATGAACCTCACACCTTAAGTTCCACCCTGAAAAATATCCTATTATCTCTATGGGGGCAAGAAGCAACAGAGTAAAACATATGTGAATAGCTGCCAAAATATAATGCTGAAACGCCTTTTTCACCTACTTTGCAACCTGAAGGAATTCATGGTGATAAGGTAAACATACTGAGTGTCCTTTAGATTATCTGCACATTTTTTAGTTGAACTGTCAGATTTGGAGTTAACTACACAAGTCAGATACTCATACAGAAATGCTGCATATCATTTCTTGAACTAACACAACCCTAAAATTAGCAATCTGTATTTAAATGAAAGCTCTATTCAAGAGGAATTTAAATCAGGATTAAACATAACTAGAAAAGGAGATATGCTTCACAGCAAATCTGCTTCTGTGGTTACAATTTAAGTGCATTGCCTTGTCACTATAGATCAAAATTTTAACAGGTACATAACAGAAAGCATAAAAGTAAGAAGACTGTAGCTAAATAAGGATCTAGGCATGAAACTTGAGGCCCAAGGAAGTGATGCTCTGCTGACATGCAACTGGACGGTCACTCCCCCCCCCCAAAAAAAAGAAGAAAAAATAGGGGAAAAATCATGACCTTGCCAAAGTACTTCAAGGTCATCCACATTGTGCAATATCAACCTTCCACATGATACACATTTGTGGTACATTTAGTATCGTCAGCCTAATTCTCTTTTAACATATTGAATTTAGTGTTGTTTATTAAAATGCTTAATGACCTTGAAAAATAGGTTACAGTCATCCAAAATCCTATGAAATTTGATCATTTGTCTAACACTTATCTGATGTAACTTTTGTGGTTGCATCTCAACTTGTCACAAAAATAAATTGACAATGTACTTGTGAGGCCTATGATTTTGGTTTCAACATATTTTATTGAGTGGAACACAATTGGCCAACAGGCTTACAAACATATATTAAGGGATCTTGTGACCTACGATGTTAGCTCATAAAAATACCACCACGAAGCCATTATGACTCCACACATTATAGACTTTGGTCTGTATAATGTTCCTAAAAAATCTGTATGGAAATGTGCATAACTGAACATGTAAAAAATTGTTTCAAAAAATGTATTCCCTCTGTGACCTTGAAGTAGGTCAAGATCTTCACAGATGGCAACATCAAACTTCCAGATACGATACACATTTGTGGTACATTTGGTATCATTAGCCTTATTCTTTCTCAACAGATTAAACTAAATGCCTTTTACTAAAGTGCCTAATAACCTCCAACTAGAAGTCGATCAGTGACCGCAAAACCTCTCGGCCAGGGCCGAGGGACAGACAGACGGACGGACGCATAGGTGATGACAATACCCTTCCAGTAGGTCAGGTTACTTCTGTTTAACCTAATGACAAAGCTTTGGTGCAAATGCAATGAGCAGAGACATCATGGCAAGGCCATTTTTCTTCAATGCAGCACTGTGACCTAAATATGTGACCCAGTGACCTAGTTTTCAATAGGCACCTGAGGCATCCTTAGGACCAACTGTCATAAACAATTGATAAAGCTACATTCAATATTTTTTTAGATATTGTGTTAACAGCGTTTTTTTTTTTTTCTTCAATGTAGTACTGTGACCTAAATATGTGACCTGGCGACCTAATTTTTGATAAGCACCTGGAGCATCTCAATGGCCTTCTGTGATAAAAATCTGGTCTCCGTGAATGGAGTATTTCTGGAGATATGGCATGGGCTAAGGCCATTTTTCTTCAATGCAGCACTGTGACCTAAATATGTGACCCAGTGACCTAGTTTTACTAGATGTCTGAGGCATTCTTAGGACCAACTGCCATAAATAATTGGTGCAGCTACAATGAGTGATTTAATATTTGAAGATATCATGGTATGGCCATTTTTCTTCAATGCAGCACTGTGACCTGAACATGTGACCCAGTGACCTAGTTTTCAAAAGGCATCTTGGGCATCCTTAGGTCCAACTGTCACAAATAATTGATAATGCCACATTCATATCTTTTTTAGATATTGTGTTAACGCCACTTTTTAAACTCTGTGATCTGAAAATGAGACCTAGTGCCCTACTTTTCAATAGGCACCTGAAGCACCTCAATAATCCCCTGTGATAAAAATTTGGTCTCTGTAAAGTGAGTATTTTTGGAGATATGGTGTTAACAAGGCACGGACAGATGGACGGACGCCTCGGTGACAATACCCCTCCGGCCTTATGGGCCGAGGGGCAAAAACAGGCTGTGACCCAAAATTTTCCAAAATTTGAACACTGGCCGGACATTTGCTGTAAATTTTGTAGCTCCATAGACAGGCTGACAGGATGAACACTGACTGAGTTAGTCTCAGAATGCCTCAGTTTATATTGGCATCATACTCAACTCACACAACAATCTGTGACACTCCTATTGTGAAAAATGTTCCAACTCCTTGTGGCAAGTGAGGAGAAAATACAATAGCAAAGTTATATTGTAAATTGCTTTTACTTCACTGTATTTTTCTTTTCGCCTATTTAGCTCATGACGCAAAACCATAAAAATAAAAATACAATGAAATAGCAGTTTTAACATTGATTTAATAGGAATTATGTCGAAACTAGTGAAATTAAAGATTCAATGAAATGTGTGAAATGCCAAAATCGTGAAAATTTATATGCACACGAAATAAGCACATTTACAGTATTAGGATTAGTTCGCTTTTTGATGCACTGTATTCAAATGCAAAGTCTGACTTCAGTGCCACTACCCTGTCCCTGGAAAACTGCAGTGTGGATAACACGCAAACTTATTCAATTTTACTCAGCGATCGAGCAAGAGAGAGAGAGAGAGGGAAAGGGAGAGAGAGAGAGTTTAAATGATGAAATCTAGGCCCTATTTGTTTATAAATATTGTGTGGGGAGTGGCCTGCTCTCAATGACTCAACCTTGTCGCCAATGATGCTAAGTAGACAATCATTTCTTCCCATACATGACTCAACCACAAAAATTTCCTTCTGACACTGACACTTCCAATCCAGAGCAAGCTGATATGAGGGTGGGCTCCTCCAGATGTGATCAACTGATGACCCACTCTTGATTCTTCAATCATGACCTTTGGGAGAAGGAGATCACAGAAGACATACAGTGCCTGCAGCCAGAAATGGTTTAATATCAAATTTTATCCACTATCCGTACCCAATACCTAATATTTTGAGGATCGTCTGATGTTGATACAAATATCCAATATCTGGTATCAAGGATATATCTACCAAACAGAGAACAGCCTACAAAGGATTAAAGTGTGAAGCACACAGAGTCTGCATCACAGCTCAATAGTCTGGTCTCCACAAGAACAAGTCTTGTATTTGTATGAGACAAAGTATATAGCAGAGAGGCCAGTATAGACTGAGAGGGCCGGATACTCAGTGTCTAAATGTTACAGAGGTACCTGCTATACAGGCAACCTGTCACATGAGATCACATATCTTTCTGAGTCCCATTATCCTACAGCGTATCTCTGCAATAAAGGCCCAGTCAAAAGGTATGTAATAGTGTCTGGAGCACAGTGGGATCAATATCTGTGGTCACCATCTCATTGCCTGTGGTCCCACCATATTCTTGCAGAGATCTCATACGCGAGGTTAAACAATTCAATAGCACACAAGGTTAGCGTATTATTGTGTGCTGCCTGTGGTGTGCCATCAGGTAGGCTATAGGACAGTGTTGTGGGCCACTAGGCCTGTCCTGTAACCACTCTCACCCCAGCATGCTTACACCTCTTATCCTGGCACCACTGCAGCTCTATGTACAACATCCAAACTGTCCCTTTTTGGCTACTTCACCATCCACACAAGCCTTGGTAACTACATCAACCCTACAGCCCTTGTACCTAATACCTTCAGCCCTACACCTACATCTTCCCTGCAGCATCTGTCCAGTCCTCTTGACTACGTCATCCCTACAGTCCTTGCAACTATAAAATCTCTAAAGCTCTTTTAACCTAACCCTGCCCCCTCAAACCAGCTAAAGCTGGCTGGTGATTAAATGTCGCTTGCTTCACTGTTTTCAACTAAATTCAACAGTAATGAAATACCATTTGACAGAGAATTGTTCATGGGACCTATCAAGATAACATGCCCCAAGTCAACTGCTTTCCTTGGCATGGGTTGGGCACAAAGTACCCAATCCATGCCAGGGAAAGCTGTTGACTCAGACTTAATTCAAGGAGGAAAGGGTGAAATCACCCCTCATCCCTTGTAACCACATCATCCCTATAGCCCTCCTAACTCCATCTACACAGCCCTTTCCCTAATCATCCCTATAGCCCTCATAACTACCCCCTACAGTCTGTGTAACTGATCATCCCTATAGCCCTCATAACTACCCCCTACAGTCTGTGTAACTGATCCCTATAGCCTTCATAACTACCCCCACAGCCTGTGTAATCTCTCCATGACAGTCCAGCAATCTGCTAAAGTCTACCAGGCTTATACAGTCCATTAGGCTTATACAGTCTACTAGGCTTTACAGTCTACTAAGCTTATACAGTCTAGTGGGTTTGTACTGTCCACTCAGCTTATACAGTCTACTGGGCTTGTACAGTATACTAGGCTTATACTGTCTACTGGGCTTGTACAGTATACTAGGCTTATACTGTCTACTGGGCTTTAGATTCCCCTGGGCTTGTACAGTCCACTGGGCTTATACTTGCTTCCACAGGAGCCCCCTAAACTGACACGTTTCTGATGTGCTCTCGTTGGACGAGCACCCTCAAAAGAAAGTAAGAGTGGGGGATGCTTTGGAGGCAAGGCTTATGGTCTGCTAGGCTCACACAAGCCTGCATGCCAATCCACTAAGTATCCTTACACCCCTGCACAATGTCTGTCAAGCTTAGACATGGCCCTGGAAGGTATATGTGGAATTTACACCTTGCAAGTTAAAGGTACACCTCATCAGCTGAAAGCTTGGCTGTTGGGAATTGTACCGTCATGGTTTGTGGCTGTGCTGGTGTGACAGGCACACTGTACATGTCAGAACACGTGTGATTGCCTCATGAAAGGAGCCAGTATGGAGGTATGCTACTGCAATGTCAGGATGGATAAATCAGACACACACTCGCTTCCATACCAACCATTATCAATATGACTGCTTAACAAAAATCAATTCAAACAATGCTTAACTATCGGGAAAGCATAACACAATTTGCTCATCATTGCCGTAGCAACCACATCCCTGTGTAAACAAGCAAACAATGGAGTAAATGGTGGTATCATGATCCCCTGGGCCACTGGCTGGCAAGAAGTGATCAGACCTGGAGACACACAATGATGAATACACGCCTCTAAGTGTTGTATGGTACACACCGTATTATCATACCAGGCCACTCAATTGCCACTGTAACCCCACTCACATACACCTCTATTGATGTGCAAACTGGGCAAACATGCAAAGGCATACAACACAGGTCTGGGGCTGAAGGCTGCCACAGGATATTTCCTAATGAAATTGCTACTTTTGTGACAAAATGTATGATTTTTGCCCCAATGAACGCTAATTTTTCTGCTGAGAGTTTTTGATATTTCCATCCTTGGTCCTTGCACAGCCTCCACACTACTGTCACTGCTGTCTGCAATGTCCCTACTGTGGCTGGTAATGAACTGTAACCATGCAATACAACTATCAATGTGTGCCAATAGTAACCCAGCCACAGGAATATCATTATGGGCTAACTGTAACTATGCCATATGACTACCAATGTGTGATAACTGTAACTATGCCATATGACTACCAATGTGTGATAACTGTAACTATGCCATATGACTACCAATGTGTGATAACTGTAACTATGCCATATGACTACCAATGTGTGATAACTGTAACTATGCCATATGACTACCAATGTGTGATAACTGTAATTGAGTCATATGACTACCAATGTGTGATAACTGTAATTGAGTCATATGACTACCAATGTGTGATAACTGTAATTGAGTCATATGACTAACAATGTGTGATAACTGTAATTGAGTCATATGACTACCAATGTGTGATAACTGTAATTGAGTCATATGACTAACAATGTGTGATAACTGTAACTATGCCATATTCAAGGCAAAATGTATTGAGCACATAATGAAAGGAAGACCAGATTGAAAACACATATGTAACAAACTCTAAACATGTATTATGGACAATACCACTACACTTGTACTTGTATTTTTGCATGCATATATTCCTGACTGCACTATGAATGTATGATCATGTCTGTGTGACAACTCTCTCTCTCTCTCTCTCTCTCTCTCTCTCTCTCTCTCTCTCTCTCTCTCTCTCTCTCTCTCTCTCTCTCTCTCTCTCTCTCTCTCTCTCTCTCTCTCTCTCTCTCTCTCTCTCTCTCTCTCTCTCTCTCTCTCTCTCTCTCTCTCTCTCTCACACACACACATACAAACACACTTCATTTGAAAAGTACAAAACTCTCTCTCTCTCTCTCTCTCTCTCTCTATCACACACACACACACACACACACACACACACACACACACACACACACACACACACACACACACACACACATACATACATACATACATACATACATACAAACACACTTCATTTGAAAAGTATAAAACAAACAAACTCAAAACTTGGCTTGATTATACTTCCATAAATGAAGTCTTGCGTTTTTGTAAACAGGTTCAATGGTTTTGAAAATTATGTAAATTAGAGCCATTTGCAAATTTAAATCTTGAATATCTCCAAAATTATTATAGGTACAGGTAACCAATCCAACTTCAATTAATATGTTTGTAGCACTGCACAATTTTGCAATTTACATGTGACCTCTACAAGTCAAAAGTCAATGACATTTTGCCATTTGAAATTTTCATCTAGCCATAAGTCAGTCAATTTTCATCCACTTTTGATTAAATGTGAATAAAATTGTGATTATATATATGTACCTTGAAGTACCTTGAATCTTTGAGGGCCTTGGAGATCAGGGACATACACGAGCATTCCCTAACCAAGTCACCCTCCTTATATAAAGTTTTATATATATATATATACATACATACATACATACATACATACATACATACATACATACATACATACATACATGACTAACAATGTGTCCTAACATAACCTAGCCACACAGCTGTCAACATGTACCATGACTCAGTCACATGATTATCAATATGTGCTGATAGAAAGTCTGAACAAAATATTTAGGACCTGAGTAATACCGAAATATAAAGGGTGGATGGACCAGAAATACAATTGTATCCTAAATGTAGTACTAAAACTGCCCTCAGACTGCATTTTTAATCCTGTAGCATATAGTCTCTTTCAAAAGGATCAATACCGAAACCAAAAATAGGGGAGGATACTGAAACTGTCCAATTAGAACACATGGATAATGTTACACTAGCAACAGCCAGTAACTTCCCAAGGGAAATACAATCACCCCATTAAAATAACATTGAAAGTCAGTATAGCCCTTACGGCGGCGTAAACAGCAACTCTAATGACATTATGCGTCATGACGTCAGTCACACTGCAAGGGTGCGTGCCGCACAAGATGTCTGACCTGACAGGACAGTAGTTTAGGCCTATTGGGCTTTTCTCACACAAAATCATGAACTAGAAAATAAACAATGCCTCTTTTGTCACTGCCAGGGATTTCTTCTGCAGTTTTTTTCAGTTCTGTGGATGTCTCTTGTATGAGAACTACTTTCGGTGACCAGAATGCTGAACTTCGAATTTTGCCATCGAGTACTAGTGTTCTCGCTGCTTTATTACAGATTATACCATGCCTCCTTTGTTTTCTCGAGGGATATATATGTCACCTGCTTACACATATATCCCTGCTTTAAATTTCTATGGCTAAATTTCAACACAGGACTGATTTGCTTTGGTGAATACATTTTAAAATGCATTTATATTCATGAAAACAAAGAAGGCATGGTATAAAAAGGATACATCCATTGTTCTCGTGATTTATCTGGAATCCCTTGAACTTGGGATGTATCCTATTCAAAAAATTAACATATCAATAAGGGGCCAGCAGGATTCGAACCCGCACTGATCATTTCCACAGGCTGAAGTGACTGTTCTCACAACTACACTAGCCAGTGTGACCCAGTCATTCAGGCATGTTTTGTATCTCTTATCGTGCTCTGTGGAGCATGCCAAGGAAGACCTGGCACGTAGCTCCACAAGCAGGTCAAAAATTAGTTCTACTGTTTCTTGGATTGAGGCAGTGAAAAGGGTCTTCAACTATAAAATTGTATCAAGAAAACGAGGCATGGTTTAAATAGGAGATACCACTTGTTATTGGGATGTATTCTGAAATCCTGTATTATAAACCTCTTCTGCTAAGCGGTCGGTATTTATAACACCGGACTTTCAGAATATATCCCCATAACGCGTGGTATCTCCTATTCTTGTATGTTTTGGCTACTGAGTTGGTAACATCTTACATAATCCCACGAAAATCTGCATTTGCCTTTTTCGTTTACTTACGGCAGATACATTTAGGATACAAAGATCATCCTATACCTAAATTAGTCTCCTACCCTGTACAATTCCCCCTCCAGCTGTATCCTCCCTCCACCCTTCAGGTCATAGGAGTACACAGGCACTCTGGGGAACTGTACCCAGTAGTATTCTAATTTAGTCAAAGGATAACCTCTAATTATTACTTTTTTCAGACTTTGGCAAAGATTTGCACAAACAATTTTTAGTGTGGATCGAAGAGTGTGCAGGTGAAATTTTATGAAAAAACTTGTTTATCATCCATATAGAGCATGTATGTACAAGGCAATTGTGTGCAAAGACATGTAGAGTTGAAATGTGGTACTGTATAAACATTTTATATGTAATATTGATATTAACAATAAATTATTATAGTGCCTTGTGACATTTGTGATTTGTTTTAAAATGATTTAATTACCATTGTTCATCATCTCAGCAGGCATGAATGCCTTTCTATAACAATCACTGACACAATTCAAACACTGAGGCAAAAAAAAGGAACTCAGCTCAAAATTATAGTCATGCAAACGTCTGATCGGCTAACACTTGGAATTTATACCCCTAAGTTTTAGCAAACATTGCTAACATCTTAACTTTTCTTTGGCCAAATTCATTCTCTTTGGCCAAACTAATTTGGCATATGAAATGAATGACAGAAGTTTTTCTTTGGATTGCCTTCATTTATGCTGACATAAATAATGACTGAATGATAGCAGAGGTGTAGCATCATTCCACACCTACATAGCCACATTAAAACTTTCACTTTAAAAGTGTAACAGTAAAAAGGAATCATTTTTACTGTAAGTTTGGTGTATTTCAGTTCTGACAATTACACATGTCTCAACTAGATAGCACCATATTTTGTTTTTTTTGTTTATTCAGTTTTTTCTTTTTCTTATTTATTTTTTTAATATTTTTTTTAAGTTTTACATCTGTGTGCAAATTTACACATTCTGTTTTCCCTGAAGTTCTTTCTTTGCCCTGTACAACCATTTTTTTCAAACACTGTGAAAGCAACAATTTTGATGGAAATTGTTGGAACCAGTGCAGCTGAGATGAATTTGTGCTTCCTTGCACTGAAGAGTCAAGACTTTCAAAATTATGCAGATTGGTGGCAATTAAAATTAAACAAGATGCCCATGGGCCTAATGCTCTGCCGGCACCGTGGCTATATCGCACCTGTTCCTTTCAAAGTTGCAAGTCTTCAAGTGGCTTCTGAACATATAAAGCTTATGTGATATCAGTATCTTGTCTGACCCCCACATGACACTTCACTCCACATCATAATCACAGCTTATTTGTGCAATTCCTGTGATGAATATTGTTGCATGTGCCAAGACAACAATGAGAGAGTCCTTAACTTTATGTCCTCAGTGACCATGGGACAGAATATCAGGTTCAAAAATAGACAAAGGACACTGATATAACACAAAATTCTAGCTTGGGACATTGTCTATAAATCCTATAAATTTGGGAAGTCTAGTCAAATTACTTTTCCAGATATGGAATTTTAGATCTTAAAACACACTTTGGCTCATAATATCTGTCAAATTATAGGTGGCCCCACTAGCATCATTGGCAACTTAAGACTTTAACCTCCCCCACAATCCCACCAAATTTGGTGAAAATTCACCAAAAATTAAAGATGCTAGAGTCTTCACAAGATTTTCATATTTTGACCCCTATATTACACAATAAAGTGGGTGGCGCCACCAATATCGAAATGAACCTGGATTTTTACAGACCCTGTAAGTCCTGAAAGTTATATTGGGCTAACTTGAAAACTGTGGATGGTATTGTGCTAACAAGCAAAAGTTTACGGATAGACGGACAGATGGACAGACATGAGTGGTCGCATAAGCTCTGTGACCTTTGGTCAGCAGAACTAAAAATGTTGTAGTATTTTAAGTTTATATTAATAAGGAGTACCTGAAAAATTAAAATGCTGATTATCTTCAAGACTTTGGACAGAGGCAGCAATCCGACTCCTAATTACAGGTTTGTGTTACAGGTGCATCCAATGAACCACGAATTAAAGTTGTAACATATAAATATCAATAAAATTAAAATCTTGAATATCTTCAAAAACTGTTGTAGACAAAGCGGCCATTCCAACTTTAGTTTATGAGTTTGAACTATTGCACAATCTTGCATCATGAACCAAAGTTGCAGAGTTTCAACTTATGCAAATTAACTGAATGCACAAAATGTAAATGTTGCATATCTTCAAAAATATTACAGACAGAGGCACCAAGCCAGCTTTAATTAGTAGGTTTGTGCTACAGTTGCACCCAGTGAACTATGAGCCAAAGTTTTAGCTTTTTAATCAATGGAAATTACCTGAATATGCAAAATTAAAATCCTTAACTCTTGAATCTCTTGCAATCTGTCACAGAAAAAAAATATAGACCTATATGTTTTAGATGGATTGTGAAGCAGGCCACTCCTATATTAATCCCTCTGCGTGGCACAGATGTTGGTGTATACTTTCCTACCTGACTGTGACGAGGAGGAAACAGAAAGACCCAGAGAAACCACCGTGCACAGTCAAGGTAGTAGGAACTGTATCGACTTGCCTCCTGGGCCAAGAACATAATGCGGGCCACAGGGGTGAAAGGCAAGCACGTTAACGACGAGTTAATTGTCGCAAAGATGGAGCTGCCATGCCAACTCACATTCATGACATTATGCTACTGGCATATCCAATAAACGGTGAACCACAGCTATAAACTTAAATTTATGTAAATTAGGCAAATATACCAATTTTAAATTTGAATATCTTCAAAGCAATTCAAGACAGATATGCCACCTATTATTGGTGGAAGTGCCATTCCCACTTAAGTTGATACGTTTCTGTTTTGGGCACATCCACTGATCATTGGGGCTGAAGTTGCAGTATTTCAATTTTTGTATGTTCAGACAATGAGGAGACCTTTACTTCTTCAATGCCTACAAAACTAGCCATCAGGTAGTAGTCAGAATAGCAGAAGACAGTGGACTATGAGATACCCATATATTGATATATGTGAACATGTAGACAGTGGGGACCATCACAGGAGGCCAGCTGTCCATGTGGCTAGACTGTCCATGTGGCTAGACTGTCCATGTGGCTAGACTGTCCATGTGGCTAGACTGTCCATGTGGCTAGACTGTCTATGACAGCGCTGCAGTTTACCTTTACTGCAAGCTTTATATGGGGAATATAGATCAGACTGAACAGCATGAGACAACTATCTTTTCAGGTGTTTATTAAGGGAACCAATTTTTCATACAGAGCATCTCACTTGGCAGCCAGAGGAAATTTACATGTTTGATAGATAAACCAAGAAGTGTAGTTCCAATCAGAACAGTTGTTACAAAATTACACAGGATCAGACCGAGGCTTTTAACCATGATGCAACAGCATTACAGCTTACTTCAATCCTTCCTTTTTTTCTTAGACTTTTTGTCTTCACCAACTGTATGTTTTTGCCTAATGAATGCCAAGTACTGGCCGGTTAACCAAAACAGAAAACTTCCACAGGAGTTGGACTTCTCACAATAGAAGGCAGAGGTCACGTTAAGGATTTTTCAGTGGGGGTCTGTTGGACCCTTCTTTCTTCTTTTTCAGGAAAAATAGTGAGTCCATGGACTGAATGGATGGGTCCAGTCTGAACTTGTGCAAACCAGACTTCATTTGGTGTGATTTGATGGATTTTATTTGGTATGATCAACATACAGTCATGCATTAGTTTACATAAAAATGTTAAATAGATAAAACATGCAGGTAGCTTAAGCCTAGAAACAAACATAACATAAGGTCTATATGCTAATGCAGGCAAATCTGAATTATAATTAAGATTGAATAAAAAGTTACCAATGTCCAGTGTAAAAGAGTTTAATTACTAAAAGTTTATTGATTGTACCAAGGATGGATTCAGTCTAACCAGGGACCTGCTATTAAAGACTAAGTCTATAACACGTCCCTAGTCTACCCAAATATGGTTTGTGAAGTGGCCTTAACCCCTAACACACTGCCACTGTGCCAGTATCTGATATCGCGCCCCGGTGTCAGCGTGTGCCATCGGGCAGTTTTTTACTATCTTGCACAACAAGCGGCATGCATATTGAACACACCTGGGCTCTGTTATTTTTGCGATTCATTCTAAGTGATGAAACGGTCAGACATTACATGATTTATATTTCTGTGCACTTTCTATTTCAATTTACCTGAAAAATTTGATGCCGTAGAAGGTGTCAAGAGTCTGATCTTAAGTGCGGTCACTTTTTTTACTGAGCAACATGGTACAGGCCGTGCAACACAACACAAGCCAGTGTACACAGCCTGTCACAGGCATGGTTTTTCCGCTTTGTTGTACGTATATTTTTTTCAGCCTGCGATCGTGAATTTCATTCCTCTCTTGTTCTGTCATACAGATTTGTTCCATTCAACCAATTAAATAAAATCAAAACAACAAAATTTCGTTGAAAATCACCAAACATGACGTGACAATAGGAGACAGCAATCAACAACACATGATCACATCGTGTTTACGCAAATCTTCGCTTCCTCCACGTGTGACCGTGCTGTGACTAATCTGCGTATTTTCCTTGCTTTCCATTAGGTATTTTCACTCGTGCCTTTATCTGTATCTAGATTTGTTTGATGGAAGTCTTTTTGGTGAAAATACGATGTGAAAATTTAACATCTTGGCCCAATAATCTTTGCTTTAATACCACTTATTCCTCCCCAACATTGCGGACATGAGACAGGCACATGTATGGGCATCAACGAGTTTAATTGGACAGTGAGCGACACATGATCAAATCCACCCAATGAGGAACCTGGAAATGCTCTCAGCGCCTTTTTAATGAGGTGAAATGACGTAAATTTTGGAAGGAATACCCCAATGCAGGCATGTGTGTGGGGACGCCAATAGGTGATGATAATCCCCTGGCCTAAAAAAAAAACAATCTATGTTTAAACAATTACATGGTCAGCAGTTGTACTCAACAGGACTTGAATACCTACTTGATTTCTGTCAAAACAAGCAGGTATTTTGACTGTTGCGTACATACGACTACGAGATCAAAGGTACCAGCAGTAATGCATTGGGGCGTATTGGCTTTCACCCATTCTTGGAGCAAGGTCACAGCACCTCACCGGGCAGTCTAATCTGCCCGAACGATGACAAAGCAACGTCAAACAAAAAATTTACAACTTGCATGGCAAATTCTTGAGCAAATTAGCATCAAATGCCATTTATCAGTGGGTTCTAAAAGTGTTGGAAAGATCATGTAAAGGTGCCGCGAGTTGACTTCCCAGCCAAACAAAACACACGTCTGCCAGTCACACACAAGTGACCACATGGAGTAATCTATGGTGAACGGAGCATCATGCTGACTGATCTGTCACACATTCGGCATTTATCTCTATCCCCCTACCTTCGCGTAATTGCCTGTGACTCCGAATAATTGTTGCTATAAACACTGGAATCTTTATTTTCGCATTCTGTAATGCAAAAAAGAGTTTCCCATTTGTGTGTTCCCTCCGTAAATTTTGGAAGACTCACACACGTTCACAGGGTGGAAGCCATGATGAACACACTGTAACACGAGCCGTGATTGGCTCATTTCTGCATGTGATTCAATTGACCAATCAAGTGATGTCTTGTCCGTCAAACCACATGGCCAATGCAGCTATTTGTATACAGTGGTAGGAAAGATGGTGCCCGCACACTCGATGTGCATTACAAGGAGACAGATTTTTTATTTGAAATTCTTCGTTTGAATTTGAATTTAGAACACCATTTATTGCTAGGAACATGCTGATACTGTATACACAAATTGACAACGATGTACGGATAGCATTCATGGTAGTACGCAAATGATGGCGTCGATGTGCATCCCATCAGCGGCAACAAGAGAGACGATGCTAAAACCAGCACAACTATTAATCTATATTAAATTTACCTGGAACAGTGACTTCCAGAAATTACACAGTATTTTTCATCGTGAGTCACCCTATGCAAGTAGTTTACTTTTCAAATTGTATTTTTAATATTTTGCCAGTTTTATTGTTTACAGTCATAGCTAGAATCGTGGTAAAAATTGACATGTTTTTGCTGATTTGCAAGCGACAATAAGTGCCAAATTAGGGTAAATGGTTTGTCCAGGCCTTTATGTATGGATTGATGGAAAAGAATAATATTACCATGTTTCTTGCACCAGGTTAAATTCGGACAAGTGGATTTTGCATACGGAAAAGTGGATTTCAAAATTCACTTGTCCTGCCAACGAGTGCTTTTTAAAAAAAATTTTGCGCCCTGATGCATCATCATTAACACATATGGCAAAATATCAGTTGGGCCTTTCAAGGTCACTCAAGGTCAAAATTGACATCAAACAAACCCCACTATTTACTTTCTTACAAGTGTTTTATAGTAATCATGGGCCTAGGATCCACCATTACCAAGACTTAAGCTAATATATCAGTTTGGCCTTTGAAGGTCACACGAGCTCAACATTAAAACCACCAAAAGAACCGTCATAAGTTCTATCCAATCAGTCTATAGTATAACAGTACCATAACCTTGAAGAGTTTTGTGGAGATAGAGTCTTGGTGCCTACTAAGTTTGAGGAGAATTCAATATTTAGTCTGAGAGAAGTTGAAAAATGTGGAAACACACAAAAAAAATTTTAAAACAGAAAAAAAAAATGCAGTGCCACGTGTTGAATAAATTAAGGCTAGGGGTCCAAGAAGTGTTTTTATGCAATTGCGAAGCAATTGCCCAAGTGGTTTTGGAGAAGACTTTTTTATAATTTTGACAAATAAATTAACAAAAATAATTCTTTTTTTTTTTTTTTTTAAATCGCTGTAGAGTGACCATTTGAAAAAAAAAAAACTTGGTAGAGACTCATGCATGGTACATGCCCACCAAGTTTGCCTGGCCAGTGGTTTTGGAGAGGAAGTAAAAAAATGTGATTGGAGGATGGATGGACTGACGGATGACACACAGAAGGACAGGCACCGGGCAACAGACAGACAGACTAAAAACAGACAAAGGATGCTTAACTATAAGCTCAGCTGACAGACAAGTCAAATATTCTTAATGATCTGCCATGACCTCATACAGCATAAACCATGGGCCCAAAAATATTCAGTGATGTGGCATTTGGGTTCCATCAGTTCTTCATCATATCATAAATATCATGCTACAAGGCAAGCCTGCATGCATATTTAATGACAGTAAGTGTTAGGCTGCTCAGGCTCCACCATAACTGGCAGAGTCTCATGTAACACATGCATCCTGTGGCTCCAGATGAACCACTCTTCCCATCACTGTGGCGTGAGAAATTATTCCATGACAATACAAGGTAGGTTCCACCTCCCCCATCTCTATACAAAGCTTGTCATGTATCAAGTGAAACCTGTTTTGAGATCACTGCGAGGAAAGACCACCTGCCTTTTCAGACCATGTTTACCATGGCCCTTTTTCCCCACGGAGGGTGCTTCCCCAAATTTTTGGTGGGTGTGTGCAGCTCAACCTTTCACAAACCCACCCTTTGTTAGGGCCCTTTTTCACAAAAATGATACCTTTGTTAGGGATTTCGTAGTAGAAAGTAGAAAATAGAAAATATAGTCCCAAATTGACATGAAAAGTGCTCCAAGAAGAAAATTTTGACCTCAGTTAGGGTAATTTTCCCAAAATTTTGGGCCATAAAAGAGAATAAATGCCTTTTCGGCGGGAATTTTTGGCAAAATACTGGAGCTTTGTTGAAGTAATTTCCCTGAAAAGAGGGGCCTTCAAAATGACACAGACTCAGTATCGTCACTAATGGGAATACCTTTTTGCCACCTTTCCCATGTTATTGCGCCTCTATTGAGAGACCACTTGCCTTATGTGACCACTTTTTGGCCTGCCCTGGGGGCGGTCTCTCAAAACAGGTTTAACTGTATTATAAACAGGTAGCACATACATGTAGGGATGGTTACATGATACAATGGCAACTTTGACCCATTAAGATCTCACAGAGATGGTCCAGCCACAAAAATGTTATCTGCTTCTCATTCTTTTTTCTGATCTGAGCAGTCAGTAAGCAGCTCACCTGGATGCACTGTGCCCAGAGGGTGTCTCTGTCCCCAGAGGGTGAAGCTGTCCTTCTGTTGACAAAATACTCTTAGAAAAAACAAGAGACCCATCAGCCTTATGCTCTGTTTACATAATAGAACGACCATCATAAACCAGCAGGCTGTCTGAACAGCCCATCTTTAGCTGACCTTGGTTTTTTCAGCCAAGAACAGGTCCCACCATGATCCATGGGTACCCAAAACCATTTGTGTGCATTTTCAAACCCATTGGCCAAGTGGCCTTATACAGCAAAATTTCTAAGGATTTCCCAAAAGCAAAAACAAAAACAAAATATAAAAAATCCAAAAACCACTGGCACATGGCCACTTGATGGCATTCAAAGGCCCTAAAGAATGAAACATTCCAAATAGCATGAAACAGACCCATATGGATTGTTATTACTTTATGTGATTAATTTCAACAGTTTTTTTTTCAGTGATGATATAGTTTTCTTTAGCTTTAAAAAGTTAAGCGCCCTCTCAGCCCGAAGTGACCAAAGTGCGCCCATTTTTGTGAAAGGAGTCGTGACGTCATCTGGAGACCACAAAGCCAAGCAGCATAACAACAAAGGGACATGGTAGTGACATGAGGGGCAGTGATGACCAGTTGGATCTTTTGTGTTAATGCGAGTATTTTGGAAAAGAGACTAATGAGAAAATGTGCATTGGCAAGGATAGTAACGTGCATTTTAATTCCAATCCAATCCAATGGTGTAAAATCTATTTTTGTAAATTGACTTATTTTGAAGTATACATTTTCCGGTAGGCATGGATGGTGGTCTCGGCAAAAGCATACTTGAAGGTTTTGCAAATTCAGTTGGCACGGCATTGTCTTTTAACTTTGGCAGTGCATTAAAACCTTACTTTGCCATCATACCATAGGATGGATCGTACATCTCTTCCACAAAATGTGCCCAGCGCAGCATCCTGCTCTGTCACACCCAAGTCGGCCAGTGTCAACCGTTCTTGCCACTGTCATAGTAACCTCTGTTTTGTATCCTTTGGGAAGCAGAAAAGACTGGATCCTTTCTTGCTCAACCACAGGCAACACACCATTTCACCATGGTGTACATGTTTGGTTGTAGATTGACTGATCAAAAAAAAAAAAAAAAGTCCCCAAAATGCAGCCATCCCTCATCTGCTCACTATGTTGACCGGAATTAGTCCATGTTAGCTCCCAGTTTTCCAGATGATGTCACACAAAGTACTTGTGGAAAGTAATGAATAGGAGGATGGCAAAGTGTACCAGAACTCAGATGAAAAATGGCTTACAAAGTATATTTCTGATGGATCTATTGTCAATTTTTTCAACCAATTAATAAAGTATGGTCCTCTGTATCAGTAATAAACCAATGAATTTCTAAATCAGTGGTAAAATTACATAAAATGTGACCAAAGTTGAATGTAATTTGATTATTTTCAGTGTCATTTTGCACCACCTCCTGCTGAATAGGCATCAGCTGCATGGAGGTTTACAGCCAAATTGACCTGCATCAAGTTCTGATATGCGTTATTCCGAGGTACAGAGATGGAGACATTTTTCACCGGTCTAATATGTTTGCATGTTTTCAAGCATATATATTCATATAGTTCACATTTTGTACAACAGACAGTGAAAACCGACAAGAAACATGCTCAGTTTTCTTCATTGTTACTTATTAGGCTGGTCTTGAAGTTATGGCACTGAAACCGTGGATTTTTAGTAGCACAGTCTAAATGAACAAACTAACAATGCACAAACAAAATCTGGTAGACATTCATGAGGGTGGATGGGTTGCACGTTGTAGGTGCATGTGTTGAAACTTGAAGTGAAAGCGCTGTTGACTGCATGATAATCTAATCTTCAAACTTGGCCGTTCCAAGGCAAGGTTCAGTTTCCCATGCAAGTTTGTTGTCAAGAATAATTCAGAGTTCATACATGTATTTGGAATTTGGGGAACACCTGAATGATTTTTATTGAATAAATGCAGGGATAGAACAAACAAATGGTGGGGCGGGCACTGATCTCCCAGCAATGGTTGATTGCTTTGCTTGTGCATGGCCTTTGTTTTACTGTGTGGGGGTTTTGTTGTTTTTTTGTTTTGTTTTTTTTTCCCCTGTGTGTTATGTACAGGTATATGGCATTTTGCCTGTTTTGACTCACCAAAATCGTACCTGCACATTATGTACAACCATGTGCTTACCGCAAAGAATTATGGTATGTGTATTGTTTAAAAAATACCTTTTAACACTGTTGTGTTTCATTAAGCACAGGTTAAAACAGTGTTAGGTTCACCCAGCATTATTACAGCCCAATGATGTATGTTGCCAACCAGTTCACAGTCTTTGTCCTAGTACTGCATTTGTGAATCTTTATTTGTATTCGTGACCCCAAATTCATGAGATACATCATATTCACCACCTGGTGCATTCATTACAGCCCTACACCCTTCCATAACCTCAGCAAACTGACAGGTCAGCTGAGGTCACAGGTGACTGACAGGTCACCTGAAGTAAAATTAAATTTCCTGAAAGGCAATCCCTCTGTGATCTTGAAAATGTACTTCGTCAGCATCCACGTTGTGCAACATCAAACTTCCACATATAATACACATTTGTATACATTTAATATCATTAGCTGTAGTCTTTTTCAACATAATGACATTAATTTTTTAAAAAAAATAATGACTTTAGTGTTCTTCACTAAACTGCTTGACGACCTAGAAAAATAGGTCAAGGTCACCTACAGTTTTACAAGTTTGACCATTGGCATTATGAATATTTTTTGTAGTTCTACCCCAATTCATTATTACAATAATGAATTTAATGTGTTTTTGACAGCTATAATATCAGGTCCAACTTAACTTGAGTTATCAGGCAGCATGAAACCCATTATGCATCCCCCCCCCCCCGCCCCCCGCCACTCACTGCCCACCCTGTGACCTTGAAAATAGGTCAAGGCTGTTGCACGGATCTATGTAGGGACCAGGGTTATTTTCAATATACCTAAATGATATTGTCAATCTTGCACACACAGGTATATGCTTTTTGATGATGATATCACTTTATCTATTGATGTAGATAATCCAACTTCAGCAGCAAATGACCTAAACATTGACTGAACTTTTTTGACAACTGGGCAAATCAATGGCTTGTCCCATTTACCCCTAACAAGATTGAAAGTGTGTTAACTTCACAGAAGGTAATCCCAGGAAATCAACCAAAACCTATTTCTTTACAACCAGCAAGTGGACTGTGTAACTGAACACAAACATTCAGGTATAACAATACAGACTGAGCTAACCTGGAGTAGCCGTATAACAAACATTGTTGATTGATTGATTTTATTCGGTGCAAGTCATACATAAATGATGATAAATACAGAAATGAAATGATAGATAATGATATGGCAAATTATAAAGTAAACATGATATAAATAAAGAAGGCACATTATAATGCCAGATATCAAGTATCAAACATTGGTACAGCAAATTATAATGGTATCACAGTCGCAAATAATAAAACATACTAATCAACGTAAAGATATAAAAATATACTGGTTGCTGTACATTACACAAGTTCTGGGATAAAAAAGGTAATAAATACATGAATCGATGACATGATGGAGTGTATGATAATAATAAAAAGGACTAGCACCAGGATAACCCAAGAAAGCTGATTACTCGGCTTATTTCCATTGGGGTCCAGGGTAAAAAAAATGCTGAATAAATAACTCAAAAAATTCGCATGTAAAAAAAAAGATTTAAGATAGTCTTATTTTGATATCTTATATGATGACTGTGTGATAAAACGAATTAAACGATAAACTACAATAAGATTTTACCTGCTAAACCTGTTTTGCTCTTTTTGACATGTATGCTTTTACTACCTTTTTAAAGACACTTAAGTTACTGATGGTTTTGATTTGAGCAGGTAGACTGTTCCACTCCTGTATCGCTGTAAAGAAGAAAGAATCGTGGGTGGAACCAGACACTCTTGGTGTAAAAAAGTTGCAATTTTGCTTTCTTGTGTTATAACCGTGTTGTTCGTTTAATCTTTTGAAATTTAAATGCATATAAGCTGGAGCGGAGTCAATAAAAATTTTAAAAACGTGATTCATCTTCAGCTGTTTCACCCGGACAGAGACATTTGTTGGTCAACCATTTCCAGCTCAAATTGCTCAAAATAGCCTAGATGTAACTTGTCATAATCCGCCTCAATCTTTTTACTTCAATTTCTCATTACTACAAAACATTTCTGTGCAGATATTTGTATGTAAAACCGTTGATGAAGGTGCACCAAGGAAAGCTGTTGACTCAGTTGTGTTCTGACCACGAATGGGTTAATATCCTGAGATGTCTTCAGCAGAGTTAAGGATTCACCGACTGGTCGAGAAAAATTAGAGAAAAGACGCAAAAAAAAGAAAATTAATGCTAATGTATAAAATAGTAAATAATGAGGCTGCAGATTATCTTGCAGAAACATTACCCATACCCATACAACTTTCATCACAGAAGCGGTATCACTCATTTTGCCACTAAGTCAGCAAATGGGTAGATATTTTCAACAATAAAGTAATGCCCTACGGGCTATAGGTCCCATGCGGAATGGTACCCAGATGACACTAGTTGGGACAGGGGCTAAAATGACTTTCAGGTGTTTGCCTTTTTTTGGAGTCATGATGTCAATCAGTTGGGCTTGTATTATTCTTCAAGTTGCTGTTAGGATTTTACACCTCCCTCTGCCTCCATCACGGATCATGATTTTATTGAACAATGAAGAATTTTTTGACCCACCCTAGATATTGATTAATCACTGTACTTTTGACATGTTACTTCAGGGCCAGATATATAGAGCCCTTTTGTCTGTTTTGTTGGTTTACCATTTCATCTTACTTATGTACACATATGGTATTTGTTGACACCAGTTTCTATATCTCACTGTACAAGAGCAGTTCATAAAGGGACACCCTGCTCCTCAATTGTTGAATGAAATATGTTCAATCCAAACCTCATCATTAGGAAACTCAAAATATCAAACATGTTCATGTGGCATACCTGAAGACATACGTTCACAAGCTGTGCCTCTCCTCTTATAGTTACTGGGGATGCTTTTCATCACAGGTTGATTTATGAAATTGACTCCAGTGTCACCAAAAAATTTGGCCACAAAGCTTTAGGCGTGTGACAATATACTCTTGATGAAAAATATAATCAGTGATGATACATATCTTGATAGAGAAGACAATGACACAATATATTCCACCATACTTTTGAAGTACTATGCATCAACAATTTCAATACCTGCAACTCTGTCTGTCATATTGTCGATGTTGAACATGTACCGCTTGGTTGTGTGAATTGTGGCATAATCAATGAGCTATCCCACTCAACTCAGGTGATCTCATCAGACGCCTTAGTTCATATATGGGAAACCAGCCATCCATCCCCCATCCCCATAAAACATCGTCACTTTCAGTTAGGAATAAAGCTGTCACAATGATGTGAATGCCAGATGTTGCTTCAAAATACAAGGTGGGTACACCAAAATTTGGGCATAATTCATTATTTCAATATTTCCCTTTCTGGCCCCCATAGCTGACAGAGCTCTGTATTGGCTCTAGACATCTACTTCCAGTGTACTGGAATACCATTCAACTGTTTCACCACTGCAAAGACCTGGCAACCTCGTGTTATAGTGGCTGCACGCAGAAGGTACCACTCTAATGTGTTTTTGCTTGTTATGTACACAATTATACTAAGCAGGATAAAAAATCATCTGTTCAACAGTTTTTTGGATGTTATGAAAATATTTCACCTATAGACCCAGACACTGTACATTTCAGAGCTCTTCTTAGCAACCCCAGCAGCCCAGGCACAGGGCACTGGAATTGGGGCTAATCTCAGTCAGAGAGTGCGCCAAGTTTTCTCCATACATGCACAAATCAGTATAATTGTCTCACAAAAATAAAGTTTACATCATTGGAAACAGTGTTTTCTTCTCAAATATTTTTTATTATTATGGGACCATTTAAACTCCTGTATGAGCAAGTTGAACGGCTGATAATGTGTACCGCATAGCGGTAGCCGGCCCAACAGTGGCCGCAGACACTCCTGTGTGATGCGGCAGCACTTCCAATCAAATACGACTGGGCATTCAGTAAAATTCTGTTTATAAAAAAAATCAGAAACACTAAGAACTAGATTCATTATAAAGAGGTTTAAGAAAACATATACCTATTGCAGTTTTAAAGAAATGCGATCTCTGATTAGTTATGCATTTGTGGTCATTTTGGAGAAAATTTGTCAGATTTTATTTTCTCATTTGAATATGCCAATTAGGACCAACATCCATACAATTCAATGTATTTTTATTCTCTGTTTTCTGATAGATTCAGCTATCAATATATGCAATTTTTAAAAAGTTTCATATGGTATATGATTGCCGTTTTTTCATTAAATTTTTTAGATCATTTTAATATACAAATTGGTATTACTATCCCATACAATTTTTAAAAAAAGTGACCCTGATTGTATTGGAATTTCCTGACTCTTAATCGCAGGCTAATACCTTGAAAATAATTGCAAAATTTGGGTCCTACAAGCTATGTGTCCTATTATTTACATATTTAATGTGGTAACCTCATTTGAATATGCTAAATAGGGACAGCACTGTCCCGCTGATGTGAAAATTGATACCACAATTGGATTCTACACAAAATTTTACCCCAGTGTACCAATTTTACTTGCATAGAGCTTCAAGTGAATGAATGGTGCAGTATAATAGAGAAAAAGCCTCAGGCCATGGTGCCACACTTTTGTGCCCCCCTCCTTTTGTTTCAATGTAATTAATCCATTGTGAGAAACCCCTAATTTTCCATGAATAGGGCATAATTGCGTGTATTTGTTCGACCGTTACTTCAGATCTTATTGTCCAATTTAAAAAATGTAAAGACTACTGATCCTCTCACTGAGCTTCATCTCTGTCATATGTAAAATGAAGTCGTCAATGAATACAAAACTTTGAATTGGGGTTGCTACTCTTCTGCACAGATGCACCAATTTACAAGTTACATGTACAAGTATGTAATTTAAAGAACAAGAGGCCCATGTGCCTGGTGCTCTGCTGACATAGGGATCAATAATTAATAGAATAATGGGTGAATAAGGAGACAAAGAGAGTCATCCATATTATGCAAGATTCTACTTTAAGTCATGGTACATATATCCTATAAATTTGGTATGACTAGCTGCATTCTTTGCTGGAATAATGATTCTATATAAGTTTCAATACATTTTGACTCATAATTTCCGTATAACTCTAAGTGACACCACCAGTATCATTCTTGATCAAGATTTTGACCACCACCCCACCCCCCCAACCATCCACAACAATTTCATAAAGATCCAATAAAAATTAAAGATTTTAGAACATTCAGAAATTTTCACTTTGGACCTCTATATTACATAATATTGTAGATGGCACCACTCAACTTAAGTTGGTTTTTTTTTTTTATCTGCTTTTACTTCTGAAAGTTGTATGTGTCTACACTGAAAATTGTTGGCGTTGTTGCATTTACAACTCATTTTCAGGTATATATGTGTTGCCCTGTGACCTTGAAAAATTGGTCAAGGCCAGTCATATTACGACAAATTACTAGTCTTGACCAAAGGTATCTATCCTGTAAATTTTGTAATGTGAAAATAGGCCATTGTCAAAATAATGAATTTAATGTGTGAACCACCTATTTGGCAAATTCTCCACGACATAAATAGGTGGTGCCACCAGTACTTCACGCACAATGGGGATTTATCTCTGTAATAAACATGTAATGTTTTATTCACATCATAACTGCAATAGACCCTTTTAGGACCCCAAAGTGCAGCATTTGAAGGTGATCATTTGCATAATTTGACATATTTGCATAACAACAAATCCCTTTGAAGCTTTTGTTAAGCAAATATTCAAATTTATGCAAATGGTCATCAAGTGCTCCCACCTGGGATCCTAAATTCCACTATTAAATGTACAAGGCCCACCACTAGCTACTCACCTGTATCAACTCTATAGTCCCGGTGACCTTGAACAAGTAGGTCAAGGCCATCCATAACAAGTAGCATTCTATTTTTAGCAATGATACATATATCCCGTAAATTTGGTAATACTAGCTGCATTCTCTGCTGAAATAATGAATTTATATAACTTTGAACATATTTTGACTAATAATTTTTGGGCAACTTTTGGTGGTGCCACCAGTATCAACTTGATTGAGATTTTGACCTCCCCCATAATCCCACATTTCATGAAGATCCACCAAAAATTAAAGATGCTAGAGCGTTCACAAGATTTTCACATATCAACCCATACGCAACATAATACTGTATGTAGGTGGGGCCACCAATATCGAACTTGACCTGGATTTTCACCCTCTAATAACTTGAAAACTGGATGGTATCACGCTGACGAGCTTAAGTTTATGGAGAGACAGACGGACAGACAGACATGAGTGGTCGCATAAGCTCTGCAACCTTAGGTCAGCAGAGGCATAAAAATGGGGAAAAAAAACCAAGCAGAAGTGTAAAGTTGTTTGAGTAGCCCACCCCACTGCCCACCCCACCTTCCAACCCCCATCCACCTAGGACATCCCCACCACAGAACAACATGACTAGTTAACAAGCTGCAGCTCTTCCTTATGTGTGAAAGTTATACTTTACTTCCCTCCATAACTAAAAGACCAATGGAGTAAGCAGGTTTAGCAACAGCGTCACATTTCATAAACTTATATGTCAAAGTCATAACAAATTTGTCCTTTTTTTCTCTCAACACACTGCAAAATTTGACCTTATACAATATGCTGCTTTGAAAATACTGCTCTACATATGAGGTCATTTCTGTTTTGACAAATATTACAGTGATTTTCCTTGTATAAGGCCATCCCAAGTGTACCAGACGTGGTCTTAAAGGAGGGGCGGCCTCTCTTGAGGGAGAAAATCATATGAAAATCCCATACTTGCTACATGTAGAAGTGGCCTCTGTAGAGGGATGGGCTTCTCAATGGGGGGGGGGGGGCTTATGTGAGGGGGTCCACTGCAAATGATTCTCTATGATATATAATGGTGATGATAGAAAGAGACAAAAGACACAACGAAGAAATATTTTCCTTTCCCCCTCCCCCCATGTAGACATAAGAAATAGCATGAAAGAGACTGGGTGCTGGAGGGCCAGCATTGGGCCCAGTGCCAGACTCCTCACCATCACTGTTCTCCTGTGTAGTCGCATACTTGCTCAATACACTAATTTTGATTTAACGTATTGATCAAAATTTGCCGGTGACAGGACAAATGAAATGGAGTTATACGGTCGCAAGAGGTCACTGGTGCCGTGTGACAATCCTGCGGTGACGATGCTGAGGCAGGCACACACAGGGGTGGGGGGATGGGAGATGGGGGTGGGGCATGACGGATCATAGAGAAGAACAGATGAGGAGGGTGAGTGGGCAAGAGGGCAAACCCTGGGGCAAACCAGACACAAGACGCTGACAAGAGTGACCCTGCGGCTGGAATCAATGCGATGTTAAACTGTTTACTGCTCACATGTCAAACAAGCCCATTACGCCTGACATCCAGCTCAATAGCACGGCTGGCTAATGTAGCAATCCATAGGAATTAATATGCAATGAAATGTCACCTCTGTGCCACTGTTACAGCTTCAACCAGACCATCTAACCTCATTCTTCAATATTGATATTGGCCACGGCATCATTACCAAGCTTCCTCGCTCTATTTTCATTCATGGGCCCTGTCAAGTGTTCCTGTAAAATATGGGTGAAGCTGGCAATTTTGCCGTGTGGGTGATGCCTGCCCCAGGCTTCAAAGCTCTCACTATGAGGCATTTATTTACTCATCACCTTCCACTAGGCTCATAAAAAATACACACAAGGCCATGTTGGAAAATAAGGCCCCGATAAAATTGCACATTACGGGTCAGATGTTTGTTGCCAGGAGCGTGTTTGAGAAAGCCAATAGCACACCTACCTGGCATGGGAAAGACGGGCTGCAACGCGTAGGGATTGAAGGTAAATCCAGCACCCAGGCTATTGTTGTAGAGATTGTTGAGTGACATGGTGTCAGGCTAGTGGTCACACCGTCCACCCTGGCCTCTGTGATGAGCACTGTGGCCCCAGCTGCCAGTCAATGACGGCTCTACCTGGACTTTGTTGTGAGAGAGCCCGCCCCACTGCCACCAACCACAGGTACTATCACCACTGTATTTGTCTACAATTGCTGCATCTGTTTCCCTGATAACGCACACCCTTGCAAGAATCAATACCATTCTGATCTGCTATAATTAAGTGGATTATGGAGCATGGAGTGGAACAGTCCACATCAACTTGTAGGGGGAGAGGTAGTATGTGTCAGTTCCCCTTGCCTAACATCTTAGACTATGCCAGCAGAGAAGACAATCACATAAATAGACAGACAGATGTTTTGCTTCCCACAGGACTCAGAGCCAAGAGTGGCATGTTCTCTAAACACATATTACAAGGGCCAAGTAGACAGGTTGGGGGGAGGGGGGGGGGGGAGTACATTGTGTGTGTATTGATCTGACAGCTTCACACCACAACAACCATCACACACACTGTTGGCCTACAGCATTTGACAGCTAGGCTCACATCTGTAAACTACAGCCTCATCACAACAAGCACTGCTACCTCAATGCCACCACTGCTGCCTCTGTGTCACCACTGCAGCCTCTGTGTCACCACTGCTGTCTCACTTCTACTTCACAGCACCACTGCTGCCTCAATGGCACCACTGCTGTCTCACTTCTACTTCACAGCACCACTGCTGTCTCACTTCTACTTCACAGCACCACTGCTGCCTCAATGGCACCACTGCTCCCTCGCCTGCCCATCTCACTGGTACAATGTACCAGATTTCTCACTGGTACCAGCACTGTCTCGCTGATACACCACTGTCTTGTTGGTATAATTCCTGTCTCACATTTACTACTGCTGTCTCCCTGCTGCTACTGCTGCCTCAGCTGGTACCACGCAGGACAAGTACTTTCAAAACAAATTTTCTCGGCCTGCACCGGTACTTTTCTCATTGGTACCACTCTTGTGTCATTGGCACAAGACCTAACTAATACCAATACTGATTCATTAACACCAGTCAGCACAATGGTAATTTACCGGTCTGCACAATGGTAATTTACCATCTCACTAGGGTCAGCCACACAACTGTCTTTTGACACTTTAGAGGGTCAAATGTGTTAATGGGAATTTGTATAAGCTCTCTCTCTCTCTCTCTCTCTCTCTCTCTCTCTCTCTCTCTCTCTCTCTCTCTCTCTCTCTCTCTCTCTCTCTCTCTCTCTCTCTCTCTCTCTCTCTCTCTCTCTCTCTCTCTCTCTCTCTCTCTCTCTCTCCCCCCCCCCCCCCCCCCCCACTGACACCACTGCTTGCCTCTCAGTAGAGGTCTCAATGCACACCACTACCCTCAAAACCTTTTCTTTACACCACACAATATATAGCAGGTTTAACAATAGCTGATGCAAGCAAGACATGAATATATTTTAATTCAATTGGTATGTAGTAAGAGGACTGGAGACAGTGTGACTAATAGACAAGACACAAGGCCAGTCAGCCCTACCCAGCCATGTTCTGGCAAAACTAAACACAATTCACAGAGACTTGGATATGCTGCTCATGCCAGACGGGCCAACAGTCAATAATTGTGAAAGGTACATCAAAGTGGAACGTATTCAAAGATGCTGCACCTCACTCCACCAAAGATAAACACCACTCCATCCAACTGTCTCCACTAGCACTCACTGGTATTCCTTCCCTGACCCTGTCTCTGGTTCATCACCATTGCAAAATCTGTTGTCTCCAAGGCTATGCCAATTCAACAACCACACACTTTAAAAAAGTGCCTTTTTCTTCTTCTTCTTTTTTTTTTTTTGTGGCTTGTGCATCTCTCAAGAGACATTTTGAAACATTTTGCTTCCTGCTGTGGGCTCGCTGTGCCTCAGAGTCGCTGGCTGAAAAGGTTTGACAAAGAACAGTTACAACCATTTACTGGCTACAGGGAAACCCTAATTTAATTGACCTTTGCCAAACTAACAATTTGCATTGACTTCTGCAAGTCAACCCTTTTCCTCCTCAAACCACCCAAAATCACCCAGATGTAAATTGTTGTCTGCTTTAACATTTTTACTTCAGTTTCTCCTTACTGGACAAATTTTCCCTGAAATTTGTATGTAAGCCCATTGATGATGGCACGCCCTAGGTCAATGGCTCTCCTTTGTGCAGGGTGGGTTCAATGAGCCCAACCTGCACCAAGGAGAGTTACTCAGTCTTACTCTGACCAGGAATGGGTTAAAAATTTAAAAGGCTTTCACTGAACACATTGGCATGCTCCTGACATATAAACCTGATTACTTACCACTTGAAACAGATATGAAAATTTTGTTTATGGTTTTGTCTCTTGAAACCAGATTTGGTTGAAGACCCTGAAATTGCAAGTACCCACACTAGATTGCTACTTTTTCTTCCATATCAGGAAAGGTAACCAATATTTGTCACTATGAAATTTGGAATGAGCTTATTTTATTCAAAGACTATCATGCCAGCCGTATTAAAGCTGGATCATTACTGAAATAAGAGGTTGGCAGAACACATTTTGTTACTTGTCATCCTGGATCATATGTCAAATACCACCTGCTGTAATCTACATTTTTATTTTTTTTCCTTTTATCAATGTCGAACTGGCATGAATAGGTCAACCAGTGTATTATCACTGTCAAGTCATTCAACGTGATTGCACATCCAGTCAATATGCGTTTCCAGTATGATCAATATAAATCTGACAGATCTAATAATTTTTCAAAAATTTTTACTTAACCAATGGACTGACCAAACAGCCTACTCATTTATCATTGCTATTATGATTATGATGATGATGATTATTATTTAAAGGGTGGGGGTGGAGGGGAGGTTGCCATTTTTATTAATCCAAGCCCATCTAGTAAGGCTTTTAACAATCAAATTCTTTGCAGTTAAATGAACTCTCTCTCTCCCTTCCTCCTTCCCTCCCTCCATCCATCCCCCCTCCCAAGTGAGAGAGGGAGAGAAAAGATGAGACAGAGAGACATACATCTGTCTGTGATATCAGGTGCGCGAGGCTATCCAGACCTCCAAATTCCCCCAGTGTAGCGGGCAATACACTGAGCAAACTCCTGAAGAAATGACCGGCACACTCAGCCAAATCAGCTTGGACTTTTGACCTTAACCAGACCCAGACACAGTTCTTCAAACAGATTAAGACTCCCCAGACCCCAAACACATTCTGCCATAATCATTGCAATAAGCCCATTGTGTGCTCAACAAAATGATACCGAAAAATCTGGTTGCAAAAATGGTTTCCAAGTACACTCCTCTATCTCCTTTTACTTTGTAAGATGGAAGCTGTCTGATTTATTCCAAAAAAGCGTCAAATGTTTCGAGACTGTGGACTCAAAATCCATGTATGATGTTTCTTCCAATGTCATAGGAGTGCCTCAAGGGCTTTCACTTCGGTTGCACACTGCATCCGCGACATTTTGTGTATTCACTCGTAATATAGTAGTGAATACAAGGACAGCTCCAATGATTTTGTGAATTCTTGGAGCTGAGTTCCAGCAGCATAATTACATTTGATGTCTTTTTTCCTGCTGACTATCAACTATGCCCCTCACCTCCAGCAGCATGACATTACAGCATGTGTCAATTACACAGGGCTGACCATCACCTCGTAAGACTGGCGCAATATCTGCCCAGGCCAGTTAGCTTAACTGACCTGCATGTATATGTCACTGTAGTATGTTAACAACATTTATTGTTCACACTGCAGCATACAAGCAGAGGTCTAAATGTTATGTCCAGTCCCTGATGAGCCACTCAAATGCCAAAACTGGTCAGACAAATTCTTTTTTTTTTTTTTTGCTATATTGTTGCTGGGCATTTGCTTTGTGTTTTCATAATTAACTCTTTCAGTGCCAATCACGTCTAAAGTCGACCTACTAAAGTGAAACCAGTTCGAATTATCATTAGGATCTCAGATTCCTATTCCTCATAAAAAGACCTTTCATTCAAGTACCAGCATACTTCTGGTTCCAGAGAAAATATCCCAGGTCAACAGCTTTTCTTGGCATGCATTGCACCCAATGTGCACCAAGAAAAGCTGTTGACTCAATCCAAAATTTGGCACTTAAAGAGTTAAATTTTACCTTTTGGTTAACTGGATCACCTAGTATGATACAGACCTTTCAAAATCCACTTTCCAGTTCTGGTCACCAGCATGACACAACGATACTTCACGGGACTTTGTAAGAGGCAGGAAGGCAATGAATGGGTCGTAATGCAGACATAGATAGTAAACGGGAATATGACCCCCTGGGGATACATGTTTTAAACTATGGTATTTTAAATGCACAGAGATCAGCATAAATGTGTAAAGTGCCAGACTTTTCTCCTAATGCATGGAAATTCATACATTCAGAGAAATATCCATGAATGTTGGGGGTTATTTTCCATCGATTTCCACACTATACTGAACTACTTCTGCAGGTCAAGTTGGGTGGCTTCACCTAACCCGGCAAAAAAAAGGCACCCTGTAACCAGGAAGTCAGTCGTGCACACCATTGTCACGCTGAGGTGGGCACAGTCAAGAATGAATTTCAGAGGTATATATTTCATCAATAATGAATCAAGATCTATTGTTTTTCTGCAGATCACAAGAGTAATTTCGACAAAGGCCACCTTTGTACTGCACCTTGCTTTTTCAACTCCACCATTTCAAGTCACCCCACACTATCTTTGTTAATCTTGCCCATACAACATCCCCCTCTTGAGAGACCACCCCTAACACAAGGAAACACTGGACTTAAAAGACAGTAGGTCTTTCATGACAGGGACAGTTACAGACCTAGAAGGATTACAGAGTTTAAAGTGGGCTCTCATGGCACAGGTGTCTCAGGACAAGGGTCCATTTCTGGGAAATGGGGCCTTGTAAGATGGGGTGGGGGGTGGGGGTGGGGTGGGGAGTCTGCTTTGAAGGAAGGACATGAAAATAGCCTACTTGCTGCATGGGACAGCGGCCTTGTAAAGGGTTTGTCTTATGTGGGGCCACCATACTCTATACCACCTACAGTGCAGTACCTCTTGTGGATGACAAAGCATGGTCATTAGGAGCAGGTTTAACTGTAATGGAGAATGATGTTCGTCTCCCTCTTGCGAGTCGTTCCCCACCCCCCACTCCTGCTTTTTCAGGCAGCCTCACAACAAGGGAAGTTCCGTACAGAACAAACTTCCAGGTGAAATCCCCAGGTCAAAGGTCAAGAGGGAGCAAGTTAGCACAAGGACAGTGTTACTGCAGCCCTCACACCTCCATTGTCAATCTGGCCTCTCCATCATACTGTGTTGCCTGCAATTGTTGCTAGGCAACAGTACACAATCGATAGCTGACACAGCACTCTGCCACTGATATTGTGTATACTTGTCACACTGTCTGTCTGCTCCATGTACTCTTATGTATCATCTGCTAACACTACCAGGTATCAATTATCATATCTCAGCCAGCCAGTTTCCAACCTTTTTATGCACTACACTTCATCCCCCACCGATATTGTCTCATGTTGCTGGCAGCGTCTGCTATGTGTGGCAGCACAACATTCCTTTTGGCCAGAATTTAATTTTATTTCCTCACCTCATCTATTGCTACTCGTAATGTTTGACGAGGCCATGATCACTGGCACTTTCGAGTCATCCAATAATACCACAACAGTCATTAATTTCATTCTGTTCTACATCAGTGGTTCACAACCACTTTACAATATGCTACAAATTCACAGGAAAATGAATAGCAAATTTTATCCAAAGGAAACTTTGCATAGATTCTCTACACTGTGTCACACAAAGAATAAATATTTTAAAAAACAAGAGGCCCATGGGCCTGATGCTCTGCAGACATAAAATCAGATGACCAAAATTTCTTTCTTGAAATGCAATCCCTCTATGAACTTGGTTTAAATGTATTTAATTTCAAATGAACTACAATTAGCAAGAAGGGCATAGCCCTATATTAATCCTTCTTGTAGAAGGGCGACGAAGACAGGACAGACATTACAATACAGTTCCAATGCACAACCGCTAAGGGAGTCCAGAGACGAAAAGGGTTGATGAGCGACATAGCAAATGACAGCCCATACATGACAAAGACAGACACCACCAAGACAAGCACAGATAGAGGGGCGCATAGGTTACCTTCACAATCAAATGTAACATTGACAAAATTATAATGTCAAAGATAAGTTACTGTTTCACTTTGGAAACGTTTACTCTTTTCTATAAATTCTTGCACTGCTAAAAGAATCTTGGTGTTGTCTTCAGGGTTGCATTGGTCCCTGCCAAAAAGATTGTATTAATGCTGAATGGCCCTAAAGAACATATAGTCCTATTGAGGATATCGCAAGCAATAACATGGTGAGGACATGCAAGAAAATAATGCCATACATTTTCAGAAGCTGCTCCGCATGAGCAAGCAGCAGACTCCTTTATACCTATTTTAAAGAGATGTTCATTCAATTGGCTGCGGCCTATATGCAAACGGGAGTGTAGAATTGATAAATATCTCTTACCTACATTTTAAAGTTCAGGATATTTGACGGGATATGATCTAGGAGTAAAAAAGTTTTCTTTTAAACTGGGATCAAGTTGACAAATTTCGAGTTTCTAATGGAAGCAAGGTACATTGAGTGATCGAAGAAGGAAAAAAAGATTTCTGGAAAAAGGCAGTTCTGTAATTAAAAGAAGGTAAGTCAGAACATGAGCTTGAATTAGAACTTGGCCTGGTAAAGAGAGTGTTGCCCTCCAGAGTTGGGGCATTAGGAAGAGCATAAATAGGCAGCTGGGGGTTAATTTATCGACTATCTTATACATCATAATACACCTGGACCTCTCTCTTCCATCTGCCAAAGTCTCCCATCCAGTTTCTTCATACAACTTCGTGCTAGGCCTAGTTTTCATAGCTCCCATTATAAAAATGAAGTCTGTCTCTGTTGTTGTCATTGGCATGTAACAGCGCGCATGTGGGTAGGCATTTTTCATGACGTCGCGATAGCGACGTCATGAAGAAAATGCCTACCCACAACCGCGCTGTTACATGCCAATGACAACAACAGAGACAGACTTCATTTTTTATATTTATATTCATATTAACATTAATACTAGACTAGAGTTAAATTTGCATAACTATTTGTGCGTAAAAGTTTTGATAGCCACTGCGAAGGACCTTAAAAATGTTTATCAGTGGGAGGAGCTATGGGTGTGGCCAGCCGCTTGTTACGTAGCAAAGCAGGCACTGGCACGTGCCGTGCTGTACATGATGTTACCATCGACTGATGAAAACAACATGTGTCCCTATTCTTTCAATGCTAACAAAAACTCTGAATGTAAATATTACAGTATGGGCCGTGGACAATTATATAACTTCTACGAGTTTTTGATCAGTTTGTGCACAACCATCCCAGACCACGTTACCATATTCCATGATTGGTCTAATGAATTTCAAAAATTTTACCCAAAAATTGACCATTGGCCTGACACATATCCAGTTTCAGTTTTGTAGCTTTACCTCAATTCATTCTCACAATAATGAATTTAATGTGTTTGCAATATCCATGATGTTAGTTCCAATTTATACCACCAGTAGCACCACAAAGACTCCAAAAATCATATACACTTATTTGTGTAATGTTCATCTAACGGTATATGTATATATGTATACAAGTCAAGATATAACGAAAATTACAAAACCAGAATGCCCTGAATTTCCAACAGAAACTCAAATGTCTCCCTATCTACACCTTCAAAATTTGCATGTAATATGATTAAGAATAACACCAGATGTAAAATTAGTGTTCCAGACATGGCAACCACAATTAGGTCACGTTCACCTCAATACAATCCCAAGCTAGGCCTAACCTAGCTACATAATCTTACCAAGTTTCATTAAGTTTAGTGAAATCCTTCAACCATTGAATGGAAATCAAAATACCACACATGTATCAAAATACCACACATGTATCTGTCTCGTGGACCTTGACACTCATGTCAGTCACTCAAACACAATCCCAAGCTAGGACCTACCTAATTACATTTCTAATCTAATAAGTTTCAGAAAGTTTTGTGAAATTCTTCAAGACTTATCACACAGAACCCAAATGACCATATATGTCTGTGTGACCTTGACAATCAGGTCAAGATCAACCAAATATGCTCCCAAGCCACTTCTTACCTAGTTACATATTCCACTTAAGTTTCATGAAGTGTTGTGAAAATCTTCAAGAGAAATCACAAGAAAAACAAGCAACCATATACAGCTCTACATCCTTGACAATTAGGTTAAGATCACCCAAATGCAATCTGAAGAAAGGCCTCAATTAGTTACGGGAGCATGAACGAATTCGAACAACTGCCGAAACTACCAAATTTGGACACCTGGATTCAGTAAAAGTTTGACAAACAGTTGACTCTGGCACTAAAGATTTAACTCTCGGACTTTTGTTTGCTCAGGTATGATTCTGACAAGACAATCAGGGTGACACAATATACCACGATAATGGTACACCACACCACAGCCAAGTCACCATACGCGAATCAAAATCACATCACCTGTATCGCAAAAACACAATACATTCCTTCATTTACGCAGTTTCAGCAGTAAACAGTCAAAAGACTTAATTCAAATACAGTCCAGTTCCCATAATTTTTCACAGTTTTGACCCTTGAAAGTTGCTGGTCAACCCAGCAGTCATCTGCATTATGTTTTAGTGATCTATTTTTGCATTTTATAAAGTTGAGGGAATCCTCGCACATACGCATGATGTTTTGTGGTGCAACATCATAATTTCATGGGTGCAGCTCAGTATGTATACATTATCATTATGCATTCAAAATGGCATGGCACACCACAAACACGGACCACGTTGTGTTGTGGTTGATGTGGAGACGGCGCTTGCTAAATTGAAGTTTGGGTTTCAAGCCACCACCCATGAGGGTGTGAGGACAATGCATCATGACATCCTTGTGTGCCCTTCCTGCCATACACAGATCAAATACGGCACCGGAAACACTTGTATGAACATGGAGTTTCACCTGGCAAGACATCATGGACAGACATCGGAGAAGCAGGCAACTTGTCCAAAGCAAGCTGCTGCCAATCTCCCAGCAAGTTAACCTTGCACGGGCCCTACTGATGACATTGCGTTTGTGTGCCAACTCAGACATTCTTTTTTGCCTAGAGTTCTTTGTTGCTTTCTTCTTTACTACCAAATTTTATCCGTCAATTTTCTCGAAAACTATCATACTCAGAAAGTTCAAACTTGGCATAATTATAGGTCTATACATGAATTTGTGCCTTTTACTAAAGAGAAAATTTGATGAAGATTATGCAAATTAGAGGCATTTGAAATTTTAAATCTTGCATATCTCCAAAACTATAATAAGAGCAGGTAGCCAATCCAACTTTAATTTATAGGTTTGCAACACTGCACATTCTTGTCATTTACATGTAACCTCTAAAGGTTAAAGGTCAAGGTCATTTTGTCATTTAAAATTTTCACCCAGCTATAATTCTGCCACTTTTTATCAAATTTTGACCATGTTGGACCCAAATTGTAGGTATTGCAACACTGCACATTTTTGTAATTTTTACACGTAATCTCTGAAGGTTACGGGTCAACGGTCAAGGTCATTTAGACCTTTGAAATTTCCATCTAGCCATAACTTGGGCACATTTTTTGTAATTTACAAGGAACCTCTAGAGGTCAAAGATCAAGGTCACTTGGCCCTTTGAAATTTTCATCTTGCCATATTTACAACTTTTGAAAGCACAGATTTGCTTCAAATCTTCCTTTCTAGTTTATCTCACTTTTCTAACACACAATCAAGTAACGGAAAAACACAACTAGCAGTACCTTGCTTGTGTGAGTCTCTCTTTCAGATGATTAATATTGTTAAACACACAACGGCAGTTCACTTATGGGTATATGCCTCACACATTGCCCACTGATACGTTCTGATATCATGTAGTTGCTGCAAAATTGATGTGGCTTCTTGCTTGTGTTAGTCTTTTCTCAGCACACATTGTCAGTGTGCGCTGAAAAGAGACAAGCAGGAAGCCATATCAATCTTCAATAACTACACGTCACACCATGTCAGTATGAAATCTGTGAGCCAAATATCATTACTTTATGCCCAGACACAGAGGTCCAGGCAATAGTGCTTAAGAGGTAAGTATACTTACTAATTCCAAATTACTGAAAATTTCATGCACTTCAGAAATGAACAGAAACACATTGTACTGTATTATGTGTGATATGACCTCTTCCATGTACATGTATTATGCTACTCTGGTCAAATGAATGACTTGAATCTTGAATCTTGTGTTATTGCATATGGGTTTCTCTCTGTAGTCCCTGTGATTTGGGGTATTTGTACTGGACACATAAAATTGGTGTGTCATCTCACCAGTATATCTTGAATACTTGTCGGTGTGCAGTAACTGAGGATGATCTCTTTGTCTTTGAGGATAGGACCATATCTGGAGGCTTTGAGTGGGCCCCAGTTTTTTGTATGATTGTCTTAATAGGAGCTACTGTGGCATGGCACCTCATGACCTGGAAAATTCGTGTTCCTGCTGTGCATGTTGCATGCTTTGTGTGGCTCTGGGGCATGAGAATGTCATGAGGCTCTGGGTGTTGGGGGGTGTGCCTGTCCTGTGGCTCTGGGGTGTAGGGGCGTGTGCCTGTCCTGTGGCTCTGGGGTGTAGGCACGAGTGCCTGCCCTGTGGCTCTGGGGTCAACATGTGCCTGTCCAGTGGCTCTGGGGTATAGGGGCGTGTGCCTGTCCTGTGCTTTTATTTTCTGTGAAGTTTCTTCGAGCAGCTTTGGGGGCCAGCCCTCACTGCATAATAATTAAGGATTTTTAAGGATCGATCTTCAAGATACTGATCTTTTGCGCGTATTTGTTTGACCCTCATTCATCGGATTCTATGTAGTCATCAAACATTGATATGGATTACATCAGACAGAACTGCTCACGCGGTTGTGAACATGGTGGTCAAAATTCAACTCATCAGCATGATGAGTTTGCCTCCAAAGCACACTCAAGCTGTGTATTTTGTCTACTCCGCTGGGGTCTGCCCTTCTTTGACAAAGTCACTGTTTTAGCATTGGAAAAGTGACTCAGTTTCTAATTGCCAGAGTATGGTTACTATGGTGACAGGCTTCAGTACACTAGGGACCAGAGGCTGTTACTGGTCTGGGCAATAATGATATTTGTCACACACAATTACACCTGGGAGTGTAAACTTGACCTCCACAAAGTTAACATCCTTCCTGACCCATCCTGTGCATGTTCTTATCCCACTGAAGACTTCAAGCACTTTCTTCTCTTCTGTCTGAACTATATCGTTCTTACTTAATACTGTTATTCCTTTGATTGCTCCAGGGTTAGCCCCCATCTTATAATCCATATTGGTAGTAATAGGTTAGTTGAAATATTTCTCTGTGGCAGTAACAAGCTTTCTAGCTGCCGAAATATCCAGACCTGTGATGCACTTCGGCTGTACATCATTGAAACCAGGTGCTTTTACAGCTAAATGTTTTGATTACTGTAATGATCATTGGTTTGATTACTGTAATGATCATTGGTTTGATTACTGTAATGATCATTGGTTTGATTACTGTAATGATCATTGGTTTGATTACTGTAATGATCATTGGTTTGATTACTGTAATGATCATTGGTTTGATTACTGTAATGATCATTGGTTTGATTACTGTAGTGATCATTGGTTTGATTACTGTAATGATCATTGGTTTGATTACTGTAATGATCATTGGTTTGATTACTGTAATGATCATTGGTTTGGACAATGAAAATTTATTTGTATCAAACTTTTTTCCACATATGGCAAATATTGAACTCAACTGCACCCTGGCTTAATTTCTATCTCATATGTAACCAAATTTTTACATTTGCACTGAGTTTTCGCTGATATTATACATTGGTAACATGTTTTGTCCTGTGTGTCTTGTACATACATACTGTGTGTCTCCATGTTCTGGAGAACCCATGTATTAGTCATCTCGATGTACTATAGGGCTATCCAGATATAACAAAAATATGTTTAAACTAAAGTGAACTTCCTGATTGGTATCTCAGTCTAGGGGGAGGGTCACAGTATAGTTTTGTTTCCTTGTCTATAAATAGAACCCTGTCGAAGAAAGGCAGACCAAGTGTAGTAACACGGAACTTAGTCTGCTTTGCAAGCAAATGATGAGAGTACATAAACAAACATCATATCGTATCATATTGTATCCTATGATAAGAAACAAAAATTCCTCCATATTGTTTTTTTCATGCCTGGAGTAGGCCTACACTGGCATTTCAAAAACACATACTGGCATAGGTTGGTGGTAGCATACTGTGCAATGCAGAATTTGCATTGAAATCGCACCTACCTTTCTTATCTCCCTGGACCTTCAAACTTATGGACCAATAAGAGCAAATAACTAGAAGGGCAGGGTAGGCCTACAGGCCAGCGAACGGGGTGTACATTGAAATAACATAGACCTGTATATCTTCTTGGACCTTGAAAACAATTGATCAATCAGAGCAAAATTTATTTTCATTTCCCTGGTACTGCATAGGATACATAGATCATCCCATGGCAAGATCAGAATCCTACCCTGTACAGCTCCCCCTCCAGCCAGCCGTATCCTCTATAAGTATCGAATTGTACAAATATTCAAACTCCAAGAGGACAAAAATAAGCCAGATTCACCACAGGTGGATTTGGCAGTGAGCACATGTAGACAAGGATATAATTTAATTCCTCTTGATTCAAAGTCATTTGCAGCATGCCATCCTTCTTTGGTGTGACAAAGATTGGAAACATATTTGTGTGCACAATGCTTTGCTAATTCAATATCACACAAGTTTGACAATTTATTAATTTCTTGATCAATTACATGTTTCTCTTTGTCCATGAAACTGAGCAGTTTGGGAACTGAAGTTTGTTGTGCAAGACACCACCAGTGAACGCTATGCCACAATGTTGTACCACATTCAAAATTTCACTAGCACTCAAAAGTTTCCCCTACACTGGCATAAATTTATCCAATCTATCTCCACCTTCAAAACATTTTACCTTAACTCTTTCACTTGCTTGTTTGTCTTTTGAAACTTCCGAGACTGTGAAACTTTTTGATTTTCACCTGCACCTGAGAACATCTTTTCGCTCTGGTAGTTTGCATAATGGCTGCATCAGTTGTAGTTCCACGATCCTGGGCCACACCTGGGCTAACCTGCAGCGCCTCTCATTATCTGGACCGTACAAGGCCTCTGCCCCAGCCTTGTCCCGATGCGTACTCCACCTTTGTTAATATCAGCAATGTCTTTAACCCATTTTTCCACATGGAGTGCAGTGGTATCTTCACATCAAGCATTTTCCACATTTGGCTAACTTTATCTGCGATTTCGTTCTTTGCCAACATCTGATGGATTTTTCGCAACAATGGTGTATCCAAACTTTGATTTACACATGATGACCCAGTTTTATGCTTGACTGCACAATGCAAGGGCCATTTTCTTCCTCAGCATTTATTTCTGTGTCAAACACAGAAAGATGAAGCAGGCTTTTAAGTTTTCTTTTTGACTTTTTAGATGCAGCATCTGCAACCTTAGGTTAAACTACTGAAGCCTTAAATACAAAATCTGCAACCTTATGTTTAGCTACCAATGCCTCCATAGCTGCTACTGTAGCCTCTGCCACAGTATACTGAATTGGAACTGTCTGAGACAGTTAGACTTTGAAGCCCCAAGATTTCCTTGGCTCACAACCACATGGGCAGTGATATGTCACGTGATCCCTGGAGGCTTGATGACATAACAGAATCCACCATTACCAAGATATAAGCCAATATGTCAGTTGATCTGTCAAGGGGGTCACTGAAAGTCAAATTAACAATACCAAAAGAAAATCCGCAAGTACTTTCCTATTTATGTTTAATAGTAACTGTGGGCCTAAAGTGGTCGCCAATATGTGTACTATGTGATGCCAAGTGGCCCTGTATGCATTATCAAAGTAATAGATGGAGCAATTTCTATGAAGAAATTTTGATTTTATGTTTTCAGAAAAAAAAAAAAAATATAAAATTTATTTGAAAAAATACCACGAAGAATTACCACGTCATCATCTCCTTTTGTAAAGCTGGCACAGGCCCACAGGGAACATCTGTGTGTAAAGTCAAAGCATTCCATGCAACCTATTTGACCATATTGCAACATATATACTGTATTGCTAAATGCAAGTACAGTGGTGCACTAAACAATGCTTGGTCCTCATCATCTTTCATTCAAACTTTCATTATCCCCAGTCACAATGTCTTCCTACAAAAGTTCATGCAATTCTGTTCAGCCATTCTGGAGAAGTTACAAATAGCCTTTACACACAAAAAAATTCATTTTAAGAAATATTCAACACCACCTGGTGGCCAAAAATGTGAACTACATGACCCCAGGTAATCCTCCATGCAAAATCAAAGCAACTGGTCAAGCAGTTCTTGAGAAGAACAAATTCATAAAAAAGGAAAAACTATTGCATCATCACCTCCTTACTAACTTGGTAGACAACCACCCTGAGAATGTAAACATGCAAAATCAAAACATTCCACGCCATCATTTAAGACAAAGCAAAAATGAAGTAAGTCTGACAAATCACGCTCAAATTTCATACGTTCTGCTGACTGACAAGTCAACAGAGCTAAAAAACTGGAGCATGACCATTTGAATAAACTTAGTACAGTCCCACCCAAGGTACATACCCAACAAGTTTGAAGTGACTCTGGCTGAAAGTTTTGAAGAAGTCCAACTGATGTGAAATGGGCATTGACAACAGACACCTAGTAATTACAAAGTTGACTGATGTGTCAGCTTAGGTAAAAAAAATTCAATAAGGAACAAAATTGCCACCCCACCCAGTGATCACATTAAAAACTATTAATAAATGACCCCAGGTGACCGTGTGTGCAATATCAAAGCAATCACAAGAGAGAGAAAGATTTTATAAGCTCTACTGACTGACTTATAAGTCAGCAGAGCTATAAAGTATATGCATTAAGATTAAACATTTCCATTTCTTGTCGTTGTTGTTGTTGTATAAATGCTCTAATTCTTGACTTCCATTTCCTTGTGTGCCCTTTTTGCTCCATATTGAACATGAGCAACTGCACTTTTAGACTTTCAGATAAAACTTACATTGTCATCTTGAAAATCTGCAGAAATCACTGGATTATGTAAAAAACTAATGTTAACAAGGCTTGACAACCCATCTGGAGCTTGGTCTTGACAAGGTTACTAGGTAATATATCATATTCAGGTGTTTCATATTGATCAGATTAACTTGTTTCCAGACCATTACCTCACATAACTGCAATGGTTGACCCTCAACCCCACCCCACCTACTATCTCACTCAACCACCCACCAAGTTTGTGTTTTTGCCCTGTCTGCAAACTCATAGAACTCCTGGGGTCATAGCTGCCCTATATGTACATTCAGCCAAACCAATAGCACTCTTCCCACACAAAGCAGTGCTGCCACCTGGCACCATTTTTGAACATTAAATATAGAGTCACCTTGGACAAATGACTGATTTTAACATCTTATTATAGTTCTCTCTTCTGCTCAAATTAAACTCCCAAAATTTATGTTCAGTATGTGCATTTTAAGCACTTTCAAACCACAGTACAAAGCCTCCATCATTCCTTTAATAGTGAAGCTGGCAAACTTTTGGGTTTTTTTTTCTATCCACATACAGGGCATTTAATCTCCAGGCTATCATAATGATATCAAATGACACAAATCAGAAACAGACTGTGCCACAGTTTGGAATCCTGTGTCTGTCCTCCTGGCATCAAACAGTGAAATGTATAAATTGAAGAAATTATCAGTTACTTGTGTCATGGAACATTCAAACAGAGGTCTCTGTTTGTGTTGATCACTCACAGCCTTGGTCACTGGGATGAGCTGTCAAAACACTGCAACCTGTTTATTTACCGTGCACATGGACAGGAGTAATAACAGTCTAACAGTAACAGTCCCCAAACACAAATTCATTAAGCAATATGCTACCAAAACACATCGTCATAATGTCTGTGTACTTGCATTATGACTAATCATATTGTATGTAGCAGCACTTTGCTGGGTTTTGTTTAAGACTGACAATCAAGGGTGGAGTCTCACTTGCCTGATAATGCTGACAATGCATTCTGACACCCACATGCTAAAGGCACCTCTCACCCAGAGACAAAGTGTTCTCTGACCACTGGCCTTACACAGGACGAAAAAATAGAAACTTCTTCCATGGGCATATATTAAAATAATGTCTTAGGTAAAATCCACTTTATTAATCACTCCCTTCTGTTCTTGTTTATACCACCCAACAAAAACATATTTGGGTTGGCCAGAAAAAATTTTCCAGTATGGCAGTTCACTTTGACATTTCTCTGATTTGTGATGTCAAAGGTGTCTTCTTATTTATAAAATATGTGAATTGCATTTAATTTTGGCACAGGCATATAAAATACAATGATACATTAGCATGATTAGCCTGTGATACAATTGGTACCATACTACGGATGCTACAGATTTTATGACCATGCTCGACCATGGGCTACGCCACGTGCACACATGCATCCAGTCTGTCCCAGATTCCACATTCCATTATGTGTCTCCCTGAACACAACCGTTTCTATTTCCCCTACCCAGCATGTGTCATGAACAAATTAAGCTGAGGCCTTGAATCAAAACTGCTGGAATATGTTGCTAGCCATTGTTCGATAGTGCGGAGCAAAAATTTGACAAAGTTTTTGCAGTCCATGTGAGCAAATTAGTGCAGCTGTCTCATCATACTCCTGCCACACAAAATCTCGTGAATACTACTGAAATGGTATTTTTCACACTTTATAAATGGATGACATCTGAGTCATAAGTCCCCCCCCCCCCCCCCCCCACGAAGCCCATATATGTCATACACTGATCAGCCCAAGAGCTTTCAACTCACTCCCACGATTTCTGCAACAAGTGCACTGGTCTTTGCATCTGGCGGCCATTTTGCCCAAGACTGTTCATACTCGATGTCTTAAAGCTGATGCAACTGTTCACATAAAAACATGTCCATGAAGGCAGAAAAACAAGAGGGCCGTTTGAACGGGGCATCCTCAGCTGACCTTGACATTTTTAACTTTTTGACATTTTTTTTCCCTAAAAAAAAAAGAAGAGGACCGTGACAGTCCTGCATGTACTCACCTGCCCCCACATGCAAAGACTGAAGTGGTCCTGCAACCTTCAGAATGATATCATCCATCATTACTGTTGATAACATATACATATTCCCTTACCTATTTTCCCTAACTCTGATAATTTGTTGAAAATCAGAAAGTAATGCAATCACCATGTAGTGAACAAATTTGGCGTAGATCAAGTCCATGTACATTCCCAATAAGTTTGAAAACAAGAGAATCAAACTTGCAGTTTGGGAGAATATGTCCAAAGTGACAAAGCATATACATTCTTAAAACGAGAGGGCTGCATGAACAGCACCGTGCTCAGCTGACCTAAGCTTGTTCACAAAATCAAAGTTCGAACTGAATGGACCAGTGTTGAACTTTAAATGAGTGCATATGATATTTAGAAGTATTTCTAAGACTTGCCCAAAAACAAATTCCTTAAAATGTGAATAAGCATTAGAAAGCCCCTTGATTTACATAGTAATCAATAAGAAAGGTGCATTTCCCTGTAAGTACCCCAGTTGAAAAAATTGTTAAAAATCAGAAATCCACAGCAGTGCCACCTAGTAAACAGCTTTGTTTGACCTTTCCACAAGGAACATATCCACAAAATTTCAGCTTAATCTGAGTGACGGTTCTGGAGATGAAGTCAAAAATAGTGGAAACAAACAAACAAACAAAAGATAGAAAAAAAATTACAGCACCACCTGGTGAACAAATTAAGAATTACGAGTCCCTAGGAGTGTTCCTGTGTGATATCAAAGCAATCAGGTGAGCAGATTCGGAGAAGATTTTTTAAGATTTGCCCCTAAAAAGAACCAAAAAAAAAATCATAAAAAATCCAAAAATCACTGGAGCGTGACCACTTGAACAACTTGCTAGAGACCCACCAAAGGTACATTGCCACCAACTTTGAAGTGAATCTGGCTGACAGTTTTGGAGAAGAAGTTGAAAATGTGAATTGTGAACGGACAGACGAAGGACAACTGAGCCTCCTAAAAGCTCAGCCTGACTTGCAAGTCAGCTGAGCTAAAAAGCAAAAATTATCACAGTACCGCCTGTTGAACAAATAAGGTCTAAAGGTCCCCTGCAGTGTCCCCATGCAATTACAAAGCAATTGGCTTAGTGTTTCAAAGAAGATTTTTTCAAGATTTTACTGAGAAATAAACAAGAAAATGACCAAAAAATTTTAAGATCATTAGAGCATGACCATCCCATGCAAAACTTCTTTGAAATTGAAGTTGTAGAAAGTCTCACAGACAGATAAACAGACGGACAGATGGTTGACAGACACAAATGGATTTCATAAGCTCTTCAGCAGAGCTAACAGCCAGAAAGGAGAGCCAGACAAACAATAAATGCAAACAGGTTTTACAAGCTCAGTCAGCAGAGCTAAAACTTCATGTCTCATAATTCCATTAGCAAACTTGGTAGATGACCACCTGATGAGCATCCGTGTGCATCGTAATAATCCATGCAAAAGTTTTTGAGAAGGGGTTGAAAATGTAAAAATTGTAATGGACGGACAGACAGACATCTATAGTATGATACACTTATGTAGAAAAACATGACCCATATTCATAAATATCAACCCAACAATGACAGCAAAAGGATCCCAGAGTTACCAAAGCATCAACATTCATCTGCCAATACCAATGTGAAGAAACAAATTGCACTCCTGACTTGAGACAGGTAGTCACCCACAAAAGGCAACTGGTGGTTTTAAACCGGTCCTCTCAACCTTTGAAATATTCTTCATCAAATAGAGACTATAGTGTTTCCAATATGTATAGGCCCAACCACTCAAAATCCAAATTTAATTACTTCTGCAAAAGATAAAGGAGAATTGGTAGGCCTATCACTATTTTAGTTCTTCTGCCTAATTCGTCAGCTGAGTTATAGCAAAAGTAGAAAGTAGGTCTATATCGTTTTTGTGATATCTAAGAATCTGGAATATTATCTAATTAATAAGTTAAGTGATTGAATCACTATTATAGAGTATACGGACAGACTGCCAGATGACAGGCAGACTGACTGATGACAAATCCAAACAGATATCATAAGCTCTGCTGGCTGACAAGTAAGCAGAGCTAAAACAATCTTAAACGATTAGAACTATTCCCAATTGAAGTCATACTTTTTTTACTTAAGCTCCATGTCCACAGATGCAGTTGACGCCCAGTGGCCCTGGGTGCCCAAAATGGGTGATACTGTCCAAGACCACATGATAGCCAGAAATATGTAACTGAAGGTTTCAGTCATGGATAATAAAATGGTTACTGCCCGTTACTTTCAAATGTAAGTGTGTTGTGAAAAAAAATGGTTCTGGTAAATATGTAAGAAAATGAAACCAAAAAATACCACTGCATAATTCTTATTCAGTTATGTGCACGGGTGAAAGCCAACAAATTTTGCAAAATGGAAAACACCCATTTAAAATTAAATTCTGCCGTCATTTCTTGCCAAATTTCCATGTTTGAGAACATATCCTGATTCAATTATTTTTGCAAAATATTTGCTCAAAACAGAATTTCTTTTTAAAAATGAAAACTTTCACCCATGTATGTATGTATGTGGGAAACTTGCATCAATCACACATGCTTACCTGGTGAGCTTGATGAAGGTGACTTGCCAGGTGTAATTGCTGTGTGCCCTCCTTTCTTTTCCTTCCTGTGCTCCCCACTCTCTGGCTTCTACAACAATGATTGTTACAGCATGATTGTTACAGCATGATTCACGTAGTGACATGGATGACAATGAGGTACAATGATGGCATATCAAGTGACCACACACAATGATCATAGCATGATTCACGTATTGCATTACATATCTCATAACAGGATCTCACATGTTCTAGGTGATGTGGTAGGCTTGTTGACATTTGAACACTGTGTTTATTTTTAATGTTAATCTATTTCACCAATTGGCCTATCATGCCCTTCAGCAATACATCAGGTTTTCTGTGAACATCATAAACAAGATCAAGGGAAATAGATCAAAGGATTAACTGCCACAGAAATAAATGCATTCTGTACATGATATACATGCAGTTTACATTCTGACATGTTGATTAGTTCTGTTTCAACAAATTTGTTCTTTACTCAAAAGCTTTGTAAACATGGGCTGCCAGTCTGTGTAAAACAAGTAGCCGCTGACGCTAGCCATATCCCCCGCCCACAGTAATCATGGTGGTAAATACACATGATGTACATTGGTATATTATAGTTGGTAAAATGCGAAAGGTTTCTGTTGGTGGCAATATGGAAATAAATACAGAGAGCCTTTAAATGCATTATGTTTCCCCCTTTTAACAAGTAGCCACTGAACACCCCCCCCCCCCTTATGAGGGTGAACCAGTGCAGAAGGGGTTTGTTTGCTATTCACATCTTCCTTAACATGTAGGACTTAAAATAAAGTTGGCTAAAATGAGAAAGAAACAAGTTTACTTGAAAAGGATCCTGGAGTTCTTGGTTAACTGCAAAAAAAAAAAAAAAAAGAAAAAAAAAAAAGAAATACAAAAGAAATTAATATATTAATGAAGGAAAGTGATTAGTCAAAAAAATTTCTGCCTATGCACACCTCCTACCTCTGGTCTACCAACGCTGAAAATCTTAAAAGGTTACCACTTTTAGTCGCAACGTCATGCTTCACACAAAATTGTATTGTGTCTTGAGCTTGCTTAATGAACTTTATTAATTAATTAATCAATGAAAGTAATTAGCCACGCAAAACAGTGCCTATGCACACCTACTACCTAAGGTCTATTAGCCATAAAAATTTCAAAGGGTTGGTATTAATAGTTTTAAAAATATGGCCCGGACAAATCTTGAGCTTGCGTAATGAACTTTGTTAATTAATCAATTAATGAAAGTAATTAGCCACACAAAACAATGTCTATGCACACCTACTACCTAAGGTCTACCCACCATAAAAAAATTCAAAGGGCTAGCATTAATAGTTTAGAAGATCTAGCCCAGACAAAATTTGTCTTCCTTCACGAACTTTGTTAATTAATTAATGGAAGTTATTAGCCACACAAAACAATGCCTATGCACACCTACTATATAAGGTCTACCCACCATAAAAAAAAAATCAAAGAGCTGGCATCAATAATTTAGAAGATATGGCCCGGACAAAATTTGTATTGTATCTTGAGCTTGCGTAATGAACTTTGTTAATTAATTAATTAATGGAAGTAATTAGCCACAGAAAACAATGCCTATGCACACCTACTACCTAAGGTCTACCCACCATAAAAAATTCAAAGGGCTAGCATTAATAGTTTAGAAGATATGGCCCGGACAAAATTTGCCTTCCTTAACGAACTTTGTTAATTAATTAATTAATGAAAGTAATTAGCCACACAAAACAATGCCTATGCACACCTACTACCTAAGGCCTACTTACCATAAAAAATTCGAAGAGGTAGCAGTAATAATGTAGAAGATATGGGCCGGACAAAATTTGTTTCGGACGGACGGACGGTGCCCATTACCATATCCCCTCCCCCACTTCGTGGGCAGGGTATAATAAGAGAATCAACAGAGGACAACTGAATGAAAGTATACACAGTCTCCAGTCTACTTCTCTCAGGTATATATCACTGATGAGTATTTTCATCTACAGGGCATTCTAATACAAAGGACACTCAGCTTCTAAATTTCCATGAAAATAACATTGCACACTCAGGAATTGCAACAGGCCACTTTTCCCGTCTCCTAGTTTCCATGCACTTTTCAGCTAGGTGGTCAGTGCTTAAGTTTGCTGGTTCAAGACCCAGCCATTCTGTGGTCACAAAACAGTCCATGCACATAGACACAAAAACAGGTTAAAGCAATCCTGCATGTTTCAATATACCTGTCACAGACACAAGTTTGGACGGCACCATATTTGTTTATATTTACCATCCAGGACATTGCTTTCCATGGGAGAACAATATTTTGACAATCCAAGCAATCTGTTTCTGGTGACGTCACCAGTCACGACGATACGATGGAGAAAAATATTGAGTTATTCATATCTACACTTCATCATCACATTCATAGTTATTCATATCTACACTTCATCATCACATTCATAGTTATTCATATCCACACTTCATCATCACATTCATAGTTATTCATATCTACACTTCATCATCACATTCATAGTTATTCATATCCACACTTCATCATCACATTCATAGTTATTCATATCTACACTTCATCATCACATTCATAGTTATTCATATCTACACTTCATCATCACATTCATAGTTATTCATATCTACACTTCATCATCACATTCATAGTTATTCATATCTACACTTCATCATCACATTCATATGTTATTATTCAGGAACCCATTGGACATAAGTTGCTTGATAAACTTTTTACACTATCGTGGCAAAATCAACTTTCTCACTTCACTATGTCCTACTTTGTTTCGTGATTGCAGCTGTCAAGTGGTCACACAACAAATTATTACATAATGGTCTGCATTATGTTTTCTGTACCATAATTTTAGGCATGTATTCTGTTTATCTGTATTATAATTATATGCATGCACTGAAACTATTTTATTCTCAAATAAAATAAAATAAAATAATGATGACTCAAACTGGCCACACATTGACAAAGCCCAATAAATTATGCTGCATGTACAACTTTGCAATTGTGTGTTTATCTGCAATACGTTTGAAGATAACACTGGAAATTTTTCAACAACACAAAAAAATTTTAAACATTTTTCTTGAAATGTCATCTAATGATGATGATGGGAATCTTTTCATGTCCATTTCCATACATTTGATATACATTGAGAATATGATAATGCCAAAAACGTGAAATATTATGCTTTATCCCATTTTTGATAGAATCCTTGGCTTCTGATTGGTCAATAGCTATGGTACACTCTTTGTATTACCCTTATTTCTGCATTAATTACTGCAAAGGTGAAATACAGCGCGATTCCTGAAACTGACCGGGGAATACAGCGGTATTCTCGTAACTGGCCGGGGAATACAGCGGTATTCTCGTAACTGGCCGGGGAATACAGCGGTATTCTCGCTGTATCTCCCTATCTGGTTAGTGCATCGATCAGCCACCAGAAGTCTCTGTCATGCGATACAAGCCTTGACGCACTGCAGACGACAACATGATGGCGGACTGTGAAGTGAACTGCAGCAGCAGCGGGTCAAACATGTGTATTTTTGGGCATGAAATTACATCATCAAAAATGGGATAAAATCGTCATGCTTTGCCTCGGGTAATACAGCTGTCTTTGGGGGAGATACTTCCAGTATTTCACACTAAAACAGTGAATAACTAATAGTATGATTTATTGTAAGCATGTGACACAGTATCTATTATTGTGATCCCTAGTGGAGACAAGTGAACTGTATCATGATATATATTGTATCGTGACATCTGTATTGAGACATGTATGGAATCATCAGACACGGGTGTCATCACAGCCCCAGAGCTTTGCCTGTGAAGAGCAGGTGTTTTAACTTGTTTGACAAAGAACAAAGAAGTAAAAACAATTGAGTGTACAGCATATTTACTAAGGGATGGTTCAACATTTTCATCATTTTCACAAGTGTACACACAGTACTCTTTTTCCTGACCCCCCTCCCCCTTCAAAAGAGTACAATTCAACATTTACAAAATGATGATCACCAGCAAGCCCCCAGCAGTACACCAGAGATGGCTTTCTGGACTCAAGCATTCAATGATGGACCTACCATGCAGTAGCTCTGTGATTCAAGGTAGGTCTGTGTTGAATGCAGGGATGTAATTGTCTGTTAGTGCAGAGAGTGGTGAGCCTAAAGATCACCTCAATGAGACCAGTCATTTTTTTAAAACTTTGTTCTGACTGCTGCATATTCAACGCAGGCAAACAAGGCTTTTAACCCTTCCTCTCCTGCAGGCGAGAAAACCCACACAGCTGAAGGATTACCCTCCGCACCCACAATCTTTTTTTCCTGAATTCTGCATTTTTTATTTTTTATTTTCATTTTGGGAGACTGCAGGTGCCATAATACGGTGTAATTGCACCAAAAATTTGATGAAGCTGTGATGAATCCTTCTTGAGATATTATGGTAACATTGTCCACTTGTGCACCACTCAGAAGGCCTTCAAATAAATACACTCAGGAGGCCTTCAAATAAATACTTCTTAAGTTTCATGACAAGTTTAAAAATAATAAGAGGAAGCTGGTTTTCAATAGGAACCTGGTCCATTATAAGGTACATCTCCGATATACATTTGGTACGGCTACGGTGAATCTTGTTTTGAGATTGCGGTAATGTCAACAAGATGGGTGGAAAGATGGACAGATGATGCAGGGGACACAATACACTCCAGCACTTTTTGTGCCAAGGGTAAAAAGGAAAGAATTTATAAAGAGTACATCAGTTTTCACATTATGAGATAGGCCTTATAATATAAAATCATGATACGTAAAGACTGAATTTAGGGGACACAATCTTAAGACTACATGGAATGGCTTACTATTGGCCACCAGCCAGCTTCAGCGGTCTGGGGGGGGGGGGGGGGGGAAAGGTTTAAAATCCAAACTGTTGTAGCCATCAGCTCACTGTACATGTACTGACATGACCACAAATGTTGGTTTGCAACACCTCATATATGTGTTCCTGGGGTTTTTTTCAGCTTGCATCTGAGTTGTGTTCTTTTGGATGCAATATTACGGCCAGTTTAAAATGCAAAGTTTTTGTTTTCCCTTTCAATGTGATATTGATATATGTCCTCCCACACCTGATTTGCTTTTTCTCTCTCTCTCATCTCACTTTTGGGTTTCATGAAAAAAAAAAAATCAAAAGCTCAATAGATAAGCTTTGAATTAGATTTGTCTTCTCAGGAGATTACATTTAGACTTGGGATATGGATATTATGCAGACCAGAATAAAACATTTTTGGATGAGAAACAGATATAAACAAGTCTGAATTATGAATCAGGACTAAGAGGCCTTGGCTACATTACAAGATCGATACTCATCCTTCATTGCTGCCGACATTGAAAACATGTCTTACCCTAAGTGAACAATCTGAGAGGTTTCAAAAACCAAATTCAGTCTGGGAATTGAGGTTTGATACACATGCCAGTTATACTGTTATTGTTATTGTCAACCCAGTCAATCAAATTACATTATACTTAAATATTGGCAACTTTGCTGATCAATTTCAAACATCAAGGCTTGGTCCCATTCATCATACAGCGTTTCCACCATACAGTGTTTCGGCCGCTGTGGTCTATATTAGAGAAGACCTGCAAATCAACTCTCCCTTAACATAGAACAATTCACTGTATCTATTGAAATCCATTATAATGTTTTTGGAAAGTGTGTGTAGGAAATTCAGTCATTGAAAAGCTCTCGCTCTTGTGGCTTCAAAGATTGGCAAACATTGCCAGTTTGAACAAGATAGAAGTCGAGGGATCTGTGCATGGCCGGCCTGACTCCTTTTCAGGAAATATTTGCACATGACAGAATTTGGTTTCCATTCTCTTTTGATGAGAAGGATTGGGATTGAGGTATCAATCATTATAAGCCCAAATAAATGGACTACTAACATCATATGGCATCACCACTAGACAGACGAGTTAAGTTCAGTTATATGAATGAAATTGGACCCAATACAACAAAAAAGAACAAAACATTCATTTTTTATGCAAAACTATCAAAGTATATATTTTCTGAAATAAAATATTTGTCTAAATTTTGATTTATTATTGGATTCAGAGCTAACCATTTCAATTATTTTAATTTAATTTTCATTAAAGCTGCAAAATTTACATGACATAAACATGACAAAAATAGCAGGTTAAAAAATTAACATACGAGTTAGCTTGTAATACATATATCAAATTAAAGCTAGTACTTGTGTACAAAAACTGTATCTCAAATTTTTTTTTAAAAAAGCTTATATTTTTATAAAGCACTGATTTTTTTTTTAATTTCTAAAATTTTGAATAAATTTAAACTGTAAACTAAACCCTTTATGAAAACTCTGAGAAGCAACTTTGTAGCCAACAATATGCTCTCTCAGTTTTGATCAAAACCAAGTGTTTACCTGGAAATGGGTTCAAACAAATTTTTTGTTCATACTCAAAATATAGAAAATTTAATTGTAATTTCAAAACTAATTACATTTAATGACTGAACAGTTACAAAAGATCTGTTAATGGTTTTACATTCATCAAGATGTCTACTTTAAGAAAACTAACTGATTAAGCTCAAGAAAGAATACTTTTGGGTACATCAACAGTACCCAATAGAACCATGTGGTTTCAATGTCATGGTAAAGTGAGAATACTTGCCAAGCAATATGCTAAATTTTTATTCTGTATGTATACTTTCCTATGACTATTGATTGATATGAATATTTGCTTCTATCACTAGTAACTATGACTAGTAGCACTCTGGTTAACATTTTTGTACTGGAATATCCCAAATAGCAGCTTCAGTCTTATATCCCCAACCACAAGGGTCTAGAAACACCTCCTTGTTCATATTCCTTCGGGGATTCCCTGACCACAGCCACAGGACATACCTGATGGATGCCACACCCAAACTAAAAAACGTGACGTCACAAGTACAACAATGAATGACGTGCTGATGTTGACACTGCATTCATCACCACGTCACTGAACAGGTGGACCATATTTTAAAAAAGCAGGCCCAGTGGCCGGCATTTATGCATGCCTAGTTTCCGCTGGTAACATCAAATGTTACACCACCACATATATACCATGTGCATCCTGCAGCACAACAGTTCCTGATGATGCCTCACCAGTGGCGAAACCTGTCGAACTTGCTGCTTCCCACCATTGCTGTCAGGCCATTGCCTAGTCTTTTCATTTATTTTAATAAAATGTCTAGTTTTTATGGGTTCAAATCAGAATTGTAGAATATACAATCAGATATTTAACAAAAACTAACATTTTTCTAATTTTGTTGTTGTAAAGTGCACCTGCCCATTAACAATTTGTTCCAATATATTTTGGCAACAGGCATACCCACATATAATCACAATTAGATCCAGATTTCACTGCTATATATTTATATTCATATGAGAAAAAATATTAAATTCCTTTTCAAGGATGAAAAAAATGCATAATTCTGCTTCAGTTTGGGACAAAATGGCCCTAAATTCCCTCATATTATAGGTGGTGCGACTAGTATAATGAGTAACTGAGACTTGGACCTTCTGCACAATCCCACCAAATCTGGTGAAGATCCATCAAAAATTAAAGATGGCTACAGTGTTCACAAGATTTTCACATTTTGACCCCTATATTGTATCAAATATTGGATGGCAGGGAGTCCAATATGAAGATTTAGGGGACGTCAAACTGTAATATTGGGTGAGGCCAAAGCAGAGCCCAATATTACCTTTTGGAGTCCCGTAAAACTTCATATTGGACAACCTGCCCTTCAACATTTGTTACATTCTGCAATTTAAGTAATGATATACCTTGATCCAGCAATTTTTACTCATAAACTCAGCATTTATTGCTGTCTGGTTGACTCAAACAGGCCTACCTCATGTATCCGAACTGTGTGGTGTGACATTCTGTCATTTATATGGTGAACGTTGTAACATTACGTGGGGTGCATGCTGTAGCGTCAAGTTTTTATTCTTATGCATAGTGCTTAAACGTGTGACATGTACGTGCTGTCCAATATTATAGTTTCAGCTGCCTGATATGAAGCTTTGCACAGCAGGCATGTGGTGTAAATAGAGACATCTGATTGGTTACTTCAGTGCTAATGCACAATATTACATAATATTGTAGGCGGCGCCACCAATATCAAAAGGAGTATTGATTTTCAAACACCCTTTCCTATAAGTCCTGAAAGTTATATCAGGCTAACATCAAAACTTTTGAAGTAATCGTGCCACAAACCAAAAGTTTATGGACAGACAGACCTGAGTGATGCTATAAGCTCTGCAACCTTAGGCGAGCAGAGCTAAAAAGGTTTCTCTAAATTAAAAGCCCATTGCATTAAAACACTGCATTTTCTAAAATAAAGCCCACTGCATGTAAGAACTCAGATGCCAAACATCCCTAAATGATTCCACAGAGCTATCACAATGCATGGTAATGGAAGCCTAACATTTTCCTCAGAGTGTTCGAAACATATAGCTCGCAGTGTTTGGAATGCATTGCTCAACGTGTTTAAAATACTTTCAAAATGCAAAGGCAATATGTTCAAAATACAAAGGAAACATTTTCAAAATGCAATGAAAACACTTTGGGACATTTTGAAATGCAAGCGAAAAGGCAGCCATGCATTTTGCTGTTAACTCTGAGCTGGGTGTAACTGTACCATCTATGGCTACTAAATGTACACAGAAGGTCCACACTTCACCCTCTCACGCCATGACTAGGAGAGATCAAACAAAATGGACCTGGATGTCAAACAAGTGTCAGTCATGAGACTGGCAGCACTGGTAGGTCACTGTCAGTGCTCCAGGACCAGACACCTACAGTAGCACAAGTTGGGAGAAGTCTCACACCTGTAGTTGTTGTTGAATGACACTCTGCACGTGATTGTTGCCCATTGTGTAGCAGCGAGGCAGGACACAGTTGTGTGTCAGCGGCCCTGACAACCCCAGCCAGCCTGCCATGTGCACTTGTCATCTCTGTCCATATTCACCATGCCACCAGTGCCTGGGCGCATCTGCTCAGGTCTGCCCACTGCTGGACTTGTACACAGTCTGTGCTGGGCTGGTCAGTGTACAGGCAAGTCCTGCTTGTAAATGTCCTGTCACAGCACACCGTCCTGTGAACCAGTGCACCACACTTCTCGTGCCATGCGAGGCAACCTATGACCTTGCCCTTGACTCTTAACCCCAAGGGGTGACCAGTAGCACAGATTCATCTCACAGTTGACCACAACTCTGTGAATAAACTTTCACTCTGGCAACATTTGTACAAATCCTGCAAACCTATACTACGTTTAGGATCTGTTTTGCAGGTGCTAATTCAGCTGACCGGTGCCACTTTAAGGAGGCCAGTTTCCGATGCCGCTACCCCTACTTCATGTCCATTTGGGTCTGACCCGTCATTTTAATGCGGTAACATCTGCTTGTATTTCAGCATGGCACATTATGTAAGAGAGGCAGTGGTACTGAATGCAGTCCTTAATTTGCTGGGTAGCTTACACATTGTGTCGGCAGTGCACTGTATAAAACCACAATGAGGCCAACCTCCAGGGCTGCCAACGCTAGGGGTGTGGAGGGGATGGTCAGGCCAAAGGACAACCTCTTGCTGCCTGCCCCCACACCCCCAGGGGAGTGCAGGGGGCAGGCAAATCACCCCTCACAGCCTGATACCAGTGCAGCTTGGTGAGAGGTGCTGCAGGTCTACTAGTACTGGGATCAGACACTTCTACCAGTGTGCAGGAGTCATTCGAAACTCATCCACCCAAGCTTTGGTGGTATCATCAATGGGGGTGTCCAAGGGGTACTACAAGCACACTAAGGCCTCTGCTTGCAGTATACCAGGGGTGTCATCATGAGGACACTACTGATTATGTGTGACAATGACTACAGGCACATGCAATTGACACCTGTATGTATACATGCATACTGTAAATTGCTTTTACATTGTATTCCATGACATTTTTTTTTTTTTTGTCTTTCATGATTTTATTAAAGATACAAATTTAAAAATAGAAAAAATTAGGAGGACCATTGACCAAATATAAAACTTTGAAAAAAAACATGATTTTGTGCTATCATGAATTTGTTTGCTGATAAAAGCTACAAAAATGTATATATGCAAAAAAATAAAGCAATCTATAGTATTGTGTTGACTGCTCTATCACTCATGATAATCCCAATGTTACAATACTTTACTTATACAGCGATTGACAACATTAACTCTTTCAGTGCCAAGCATGACTACAGTCAATCTACTGAAGTCAAACTAGTCTGAATTATCATAAGGATCCCAGATTTGTATTCCTCATAAAAGGACCTTTCATTCAAGTAACAGCATGCCTATAGTTCCAGAGAGAATATCCCAGGTCAAGAGCTTTTCTCGGCATGCACTGGGCACATTGCACCCAATGCACGCCAAGAGAAGCTGTTGACTCAGTCCAAAATTTGGCAGTGAAAGAGTTTATTGTTACTTCTTTCTATCATATACCGTCCACACTCATGCTTATTAAGAGTCTATTAACACCAGTCATTTTCCAACCCACAATTTTCTATGGAAAGAAAACTTTTTGAAGTAAAATATTAGAACAACAAAACCCTGGTGGAGAAAGTTTTATCTATGGCTACACATGATTACACAAACGTAACTCTGGGCATCGTTTAACATTCACTTTTCCATATCTTCAGTTCCTACACTTTGCCACTTCCTCTGTGAATATTTCATTTCTACACTATTCAAATCACATATCTGCCTCAAATCTAGCCACAAGTAATTTTTTTTTTGGCTGAAAAATACGCAGGTTGTTTTACCTGCACTTACACAATACATGGATGCTGATTACTTCCTTGTTCCTGACAACTTTGCAAATTATGGGAGTGGACACCTACTGATAGGAGAGCTATTTGCAGAAGACTGGACTAATTCAAAGAGGTGTACAGAAGCTATCTGACTATGATTTCCAGAAAATCATATCAGAATAATATACATTTTACAGTAAATTTGAATATTCCTTAGTTTTTCCTTTTTTAATTTTTCAAAAGGAAAGTGTCATTTCACATATATTTATGGTCAATTCTGAATGCAGATCAACGCTTTTCTTCTTAGTCTCAGACATTTGGCACACACACAATTTTGGCAAATTATGATAATAATAAATGTCTAAAATTTTGATTTTTCAGTAATTCGTGCACAACTAATATTTCACAAGAGATACAACAGAGCAACTAGAAAATTTGATTTGCTTGTTAGCAAATCAGTCTGGGTGCCTGGAGAAACTGCAATGCAATGTATGCAGCTGTGACATAAGCTCCAAATGTGTAAGGGCGTGTTAACAGTACGGCCAAGTTGGTAAAGAGTGTTTCAGAATGATATAGGTAGACATGTCTAGCTTTGACCTTACAAGGTCACTCTAAATCAAAAAAAGACAACACCAGATGAAAGCTTATATGTCATTTCCTACTCATGTTCAATAGTAACTATGGCCCCAAAGTGCACCATTTTCCATATATAGAAATTCTAATGCTGTGTGGCCTTGCTATGAGCCATCCACAAAGTAACCAAGGGTACAGCATTGATGTTGTGACTGGCTTCAGACCAGGTGGAAGTAAGAAGGAAAGAAAAGGTCCATACATCCCAAAACCGCGACATCAGCAGAGGAAAGCCTGTTTCCAGGGTGGTGACACAAACCACCTGAAAGCTGATTGCAGACACAAACAACTTGTGCCCTGTAACACCTGCCATGTGCAAATCTTGTGCTCAATTCAATTCAATCCACACTTGGGAACTAAGCAAAGAAGATTGTGCCGGATCTGTTATTGTTGACAACAAATTTGACGTTCTCACATGGACTAATAAATTAGTATTAGACAACATAGGTGATAATTGCGCACACGAACATAAGGATTATGAATAAAGTGAAAATATTAAAACAAACGGGGAGAAAAAGATTAAACAAATGGTTTCCAGACAGCCGATTTCAAGTGCAATCCTACCAGTGTTTCACGCAAATTGTAAAGGAATGAAAATTGCACATATGAACATTGGTCACTTGTTGCCTAGAATGGACCAGGTAAAACTGATGCTTCAAAGTACAAGTAAAAGTGAACAGGTGAACATTATGGGTTTCACAGAAACCTTTTTAGACGGTAAAATATCTGAAATGGAGCTAAGTATTGAAGGTTATGCACTAGTGCGTAAAGACAAGAAAAGTGGCCAAGGTGGTGGCATCATTTCATATATCTCTTATGGTACTCCTTTTGTACGCAGAGCAGACCTTGAGGGTGATAGTATTGAGAGTGTATGGTTAGAAATTAAGTCACCTATGTCAAAACCTATACATGTATTAGTGTGCATTGTTTACAGGCCACCAAGTGCAAAAGTTGAGTGGATAGACAGCTTTGAAAAGCAGCTGGAACATGTTTATACCTTGAACCTGGACTTCTTTATACTAGGGGATGTGAATTTTGACTTCTTGAAAACTGTTAATACCAAATGGCTTGACTGTGTTTCATCTTTCCAGCTAACTCAAATGATCAAAGAGCCAACCAGCATCAATGAATCTACATCAACATTAATCGACCATATTTATGCATCCAGTACACTTTCTGTGAAGGAAGTGCTAGTCCCTAAGATTGGTATTGGTGATCACTTCCCTGTCTGTATGGTTTTAAAAGCCAAAAATAAGGCTGATTACAACCCAGGCCACACTGAAATTAAGTATCGCAGTATGAAGTCTTTCCATGAAGAACATTTTAAGAGAGACATTTGCTTGATAAATTGGGATGATATTCAGAAATGCTGTGACCCAAACGCTGCCTTATTGGTTTTTAGACAAAAATATCTGGGTGTTTTAAACAAACATGCACCTTTAAAACCCACAGAGTGCGTCATTTAAAACAACCAGAATGGTTAAATGAATATATTGTTGAAGCTATGAAGCAAAGGGATAAATGTAAGGCATTAAATGACCATGTATTATATAAGAGTTTAAGAAATAAAGTAGTTTCACTAATAAGACAAGCCAAGAAAAGCCACTATTCCACCATAATACAGTCTAATGTCAAGAATCATAAGAAATTATGGCAACAGTTAAGGACTCTAAATGGTAGTAATAAAAGATCCAGTCCAACTACCATACTGGACGCCGTAATCGTCGCAGCTGGAGGGGTAAAATAATTTTTTCAAAGCCATACCCGCGACTATTATGCCGAATACAGTCTAAATTTCCCGGGGACTTGGCCTGGGAGGAACTTTCTTGAGGCTGGAAAAGACCGGCGGCCATGTTTGTTTGTAACGTTGCCGGTATGCTTACATGGAAAATTGATTGATTAAAAGTTGTGATCGTCGTCAAAAAGTCTCAATAATGCAATAAAATGTATAACTATAGGCTTACCCTTACTATAATCTGTGTTTTCTTGTTCATAGTTTAATATGCAGACATAAAAACCGGGGAAATACGCTCGATCAGTGTTCATAACAAAAGCATGCATGTTTGCCATGTGTTAGTCACATGACACAGTCGTGATGATTTACTGAAGCTTGTTTATGCAATCTCGCGAGAGTCTCGAAAAGGAGATTAGTCATGGCGGCACCCTAATGGAAACGCATGTGGATCATCCACGGTGTTTTTGCAGCGAGATTTAAGAAATTTAAATGACAAAATTTTAAAACAAATACCAAAGTTTGATACCTCATAATGTTTTTAATTAGCCGTATGATAGCATTTACCCGCTGATAGCGAGAATCTGACACAAAACGACAGTTTCAACATGAAAGTGAGGAGCGAGATTCCAGTTCACTTTTCACATACCGAGACAAAATAAAAAGGCAACATAGGTGGATGTTTTTAAGTTTATTTATTTTCATTTTAACTTTATTCACCAACTTTAAATCACAGATTTTTGTTCATTCCTTGTCATGAGCAGCCTGGTTATACTTCTTCATGGTGATATCCGGGAGACCATTTTAAAAAAATTTTTCGGGATGCGACCATTGTGCCGCACATACCTTGAGGTGTCTTATTCCCCCTCCACAGTTGGGGGTGCGACTTTTGTGCGGGTGAGACTATTATGGCGTCCAGTACGGTACACTTACAGATGGTGAAGATGTAATTACAGATGCAAAAGCTATTGCTGACAAATTCAATAAACACTTCACTACAATTGTAGAAAAACTCCTTGGGCAACATCAGATACCAAATAGGGCAGACAATTTTGAAAAATTGTAAACTTATGTGAATACTAAGGTGCCATGTAATGAAAAATTTGAAATACCTGATATAAGCAGGTGGGATTTAGTATCTATTCTGCACAACATGAGCCAGAACAAATCTCAAGGTTTGGATGGGATTGATGCTAAGTTTCTTAAAATGGTATCAGAAAGTATTGCCAACCCACACAGTCAGATTTTAAATATGATTTTGCATACAGGAATCTTCCCTAGTGAATGGAAACTTGCTAGGGTCACACCAATACCTAAAGACGGCAGTGATAATGATGTTAATAACTATAGACCTATATCCATTCTGAGTGCTCTCTCAAAAGTACTTGAAAGACATGTACATTCTCATCTGTATACTTTTTTTGATCAGTTTAACTTATTTTGTACATGTCAATCTGGCTTCCCTAAGTGTCACTCATGTGAGACAAGACTTACTAAATTGATTGATGAATGGACAAAAGCACTTGATAGTGGGGACCTGGTTGGTACCTTAATATTGGACCTCAGAAAGGCTTTTGATGTTATTGATCATCCTCGGCTGCTGGAGAAGCTGGCTCGGTATCACTGTGCCCCCAGCACAGTAAATTGGTTCACATCTTATTTAAATGACAGGCATCAAAAAGTCTGTAAATAATAAATTATCTGATGCACTTAATGTTAAATATGGTGTCCCTCAAGGATCAATACTGGGTCCATTGTTGTTTTTAATATATGTAAATGATTTTCCATTGCATGTACAGGATATATTTATGTATGCAGATGACACAATATCTCATGTGATTGGGAAGTCAGTCAGGACCTTTGAAAGAGGGTTACAAGAAAAAATAAACGGTGCCAAAACATGGTGTTCTTAAAATACATTGCTCTTAAATGAAAAGAAATGTAAAGTGATGCTGCTATCTTCAAAGGGAAAATTCAAGGAAGTAAAGGAAGAGAATATTCAAGTAGAAGTAAATGGTGAACTTTTGGCAAATGTTTCAGATCATAAGATACTTGGTCTCCATGTTGACAAATGCTTAACTTGGGAGAAGCAAGTATCCACTGTTTGTAAGAAAATTGCTAGTAAAATAAGTATTTTGAGAAAGATCCAACACTTTCTTCCACTTCAGGTAAGAAAACTATACTTCAATGCATATGTTCTCCCACATTTTGATTTTTGCAGTGTTATATGGGGAGGATGCAACAAAAAGCTACTAAGTTAAGACGGTTACACAAATTTGCTGCATATCAGACTTTGAAGGTCCATGGTAGGGTTAGTTACAGACATTTACTTTCAAAATTAAACTGGTTGTCAACTGGGGAAAGAATACATTACAAACAAGGAGTAGAAATATATAAAATAATGAACAATATGGCACCTTCTTATCTTAAAGAAATGTTTGTTTATGTGAAGGATATATGTCAGAGACAATCAAGATAATCAGCCGATGATTAACTTTACCTAGTGAAGCCTAAGACAAATTATTTGAAGTCATCTTTTACCTATAGTGGAGCCACGTTTTGGAACTCCTTACCCCGCTGTGTTAGGAATTCTTCTTCACTGAAGAAATTCAAAGAAGAATGTACTAAGTACATAAAGATTATGAGAAATGGACCCATCACCTAGTTAAAGTTAAATGTGGGTCAAATGATCTAATTATGAATTTATACTATGCGCTCTGTATATACTATGCACTCTGATATTGTTATAACTGCATTATTGTGTGTATGCTTGAATATGACTGTGTCACCTTTTGTGTAACCATGAACTTCAAGGGCCTTGGGGAAGATTAGGGATATACTAAGGTATTTCCCTAACCAAGCCACCCTCAATAAATAAAGCTTATATATATATATATATATGTACATATATATATTTAAATTTTGTGTATTCACCTAATTTGCATGAATTCAAATCTTACAATTTTGGTTCATGGTTCATTGGATGTGCCTATAGCAGAAACCTATATGCGGAAGTTAAAATCGCATCTCTATCTATAATATTTTTGAAGATTTTCAAGATTTAAATTTTTGGTAATCATCTAATTTGCATAAATTCAAATCCTACAAGTTTGGTTCATGGTTCATTGGATGCACCTCTATCATAAACCTATATATTGAATTTGGAATGACAGCTCTATCTATTATAGTTTTGAAGACATTCAAGATTTAAATTTTCAAAGTGCCTTAATTTGCATAATTTAAAATTTTAAAACTTTTGTTTACTGTCCATTAGATTGGCAAATGTCACAAACCTATATGCTGAACTTTGAACTTTGTATCTATCTATAAATGTTTTGAAGATATGGAGCTTTCAAAATTTTAATTGGCCCTAATTAGCATAATTTTGAATATCATGGACCATTCCAAATCAGAGAAGCAACTTCCCTACTGGGTGTATTAACATGCCAAGTTGAAACAGTGAAGCTTGCACAGTGTCAAGGAAAAGCTCTGGACAAATAAGAAAGAAAGAAAGAAAGAAAGAAAGAAAGAAAGAAAGAAAGAAAGAAAGAAAGAAAGAAAGAAAGAAAGAAAGAAAGAAAGAAAGAAAGAAAGAAAGAAAGAAAGAAAGAAAGAAAGAAAGAAAGAAAGAAAGAAAGAAAGAAAGAAAGAAAGAAAGAAAGAAAGAAAGAAAGAAATATGTGTGGGTTGGCATCCAGACATAAATATGACTTACTAGAAATGCCATTGCACCCCCTCTCTGTCACCAAGAACTGCTGCTGTTGTGAACATATTATGCCCTACACTATCCCCAGTCTGAGTTACGTAACTGTTTGTAACATGCCAGCTCAAGGGTCTTCCAGCCACCAGTGTGCTCCTGACAAAGGGTGTCTGACCCCAAACCTCTGACCTGGGTCAAACACCAGTGACCCTCAAAATGTTCCCTGGTGGAATGTAGGTGGATGCAGCTGTCTGTGTGGTCAGGGACTCCGTGACCTCCTTCTCACCTACCTTTAACCAATTATCTATGTCCAGCTAGCGCTAGCTCTTGGCCAAATACCCCCTGACTAATTATACTGAGATGATTTCAACTTTTTCACACTTTCATGATATTTTTTTAACACACAGGTATATTTTCCCCTAAATTCATGAAACATTTTGATACAGAAACTTGTGTCTCTGGAGGACAAGAGAAAAGCTAGCTGGGAACACTATGTGCATACGTAACTATGTACATTTGCAGTTGTACATCTGGAGAGAGCGCCCCAGGGGCAGGCCAAAAAGGCCTCTCTAGGCAGCTGGTCTGTGCGGGCACCACATATATGCCAGCTGGTTGTCACTTTCACACACTCAGGTCACCATCAACACTCATGACCAGCTATCATCCAGCAGCCTAGTAATTTAACATATACATGCCTGCACTGTTTTCACATAAATTTTCCTAAATGCACTATATGCAATTGAAAATAAAACACAAAAAGTGATAAATGTAAATAGACAGCTTCATGTCTCTGTTTCTATCAACAGTGGTACGTGTAGAAAATTGTAGAAATCTAGCCCCTACTTTCCAAATTATGCCATAATCCTTATGTTTAGTGCAATTTCAAAATCAAGCCCTGCTTTTTTGGCACTGTCCATTTACTTCCCAAAGTAATCCATTATGGTGGACTATGTGGTCCACATCAATGATGCTGTAGGTCTGGTCGTAACAGTGCTCTCTCCTCCTCCTCCTCCTCCTCCTCCTCCTCCTCCTCCTCCTCCTCCTCCTCCTCCTCCTCCTCCTCCTCCATCATCAAGTCCCCTGGCCCTGGTAAGAACCTCAGCCTCCCATTTTTCCCCAACTGTATTGGTTGTGACAACCCAAAAGCAGGTGGTCTCTCATTGGAGGTAAAATAACAGAGAAAAGATAGACTTACAGACCTGCTGAATATGGTCTTTAGAGGCAGGTGGTCTTTCAGTGCAATGGTCTGTCAAACAAAGGACCACAGTATAATGAATGCCAGTGCCACAGGCCTGCAGTTGACAAGCAAAAACACAACTTTTAGACTGGAGTACTCCACAAGTGGATGTTTGCCACAATTGATTATTTTCTTGCCTTGATTCTTCATTTGATTGTTCCACTTGTAGAGCCAATTCACAAACGTGGTTGATGTCATCAGCACTCTCTTATTTGCCATATACTAACTGGCAGTGTGTCTTTAATTCTAAAGGTGGCGCCATCAACATTGATGTCGAAGAATATTTTTATACACTTTATAACTCCTAAACATTATATGGGCCTATCTCAAGAATTGTGGGGTGCAGAGTATTCATGAAATGACCCTTACATCCAAACTGGCCATTTAACCTTGACCTTCAACTCAGATTAAAACAAGAGGGCTGTGTGAACAGCCCATGCTCAGCTGATCTTGACATTAATCACACTTGCAGCTCTAGGAACTTGGGAAAGGATCAAGGTCATCCATGGTCTGAGTAAGTCTGACCTTTATACAAGCACACTGACATGTGCAACATCAAGGTTCAAGTAGTTCTCAAGTTATAATGAAGAGTAAAATTCATGTATGTTGCACTGTGACCCAAGAAAAGAGGTCAAGGTCATTCATGTACTGTCTGAGCCTGACCTTCATACAAAAACATTAACATGTGCAGCATCACAGTACTAACTCAAAACAGATCTCAAGTTATCAAGTAAACAGTAAATTTTGTATCAGTTGTCCTGTGAATTAGCACTAGAATGCCCATTGACTTACATAATAATCAATAGGAAAGCTGCATTGATCGATAAGTACCCGAATGGAAAATACTTAAAAATCAGGAATCTAAAGCAATGCCACCTAGTAAACACTTTGTTTGACCCTTCCACAAGAACATATCCATCAAATTTCACTTTAATCTGACTGACGGTTCTGAGAACAAGCGAAAAATAACAAAACCATATAAAAAATTCATTAAAAAAAAAATAGAAAAAAATTGCAGTGCCACCTGGTGAACAAATTGGGAACTATGCGTCCCTGGGAGTGTCTATGAATGATATCAAAACAACTGGGTGAGCAGTTTCAGAGGTGAAGAGTTTTTAAGGTTTGCCCCCCCCCCAAAAAAAAATTCATAAAAATTCCAAAAATCAATAGAGCTTGACCATTTGATCAAACTTGGTAGAGATCCACCCAAGGCACATCCCCACCAAGTTTGACGTAAATCTGGCCAAAAGTATTTTAGTTATAACCATTACAAGAAATTCCCATGTTAAAACTTTCCTATTAAAACTTTTGTAAAGATTTTTGAAAAAAAATATCATAACACCCCCCCCCCCCAAATTCATTGGAACATGACCATTTGAACAAACTTGGTAGACACACACCCAAGGTACATCCCCACCAAGTTTGAAGTTAATCTGGATGACGGTTTTGGAGAAGAAGTCCAAAATATGAATTAGCATTAGAATGCTCATTGACTTCCATAGTAATTAATAGGAAAGCTGCATTGACCAATAAGTACCCGAATTGAAAAAGTCGTTAAAAATCAGGAATCTGCAGCATTCCCACATAGTGAACAACTTTGTTTGACCCTTCTACAAGGAACATATCCACCACGTTTCAGCTTAATCTGAGTAACGGTTCTGGAGAAGAAGTCGAAAATAGTTAGAACACACAAAAATTCATACAAGAGGGCTGTGTGAACAGCCCGAGCCTCAGCTGATCTGGACATTCATCACACTTGCAGCTCTATGAACTTGGGAAAGGATCAAGAACACCATGTTCTGAGTAAGTCTGACCTTTATAGAAGAACACTTACAAGTGCAACATCAAAGTTCAAGTAGTTCTCAAGTTATAATGAAGAGTATAAATTCATGTATGTTGCACTGTGACCCCACAGCTCTATGAACTGACAAGTCAGCTGAGCTAAAATCAGGAATCCGCAGCATTCCCACATAGTGAACAACTTTGTTTGGCCCTTCCATTAGGAACATATCCACCATGTGTAAGCTTAATCTGAGTGACGGTTCTGGAGAAGAAGTCGAAAATATCTATAACACACAAAAATTCATAAAAAAATTAGAAAAAAACTGCAGCGCCACCTGGTGAACAAATTAACAACAAGGAGTCCCTAGATGTCTTCCTGTGTGATATCAAAGCATTTGGGTAAGCAGTTTCGGAGAATAAGATTTTTTAAGATTTGTCCAAAAAAAACAACAAAAATTCATTAAAAATCCAAAAATCACTGGAGCATGACCACGTGAACAAAATTGGTAGAAACCCATCCAAGGTACATTGCCACCAAGTTTGAAATTAATCTGGATGACGGTTTTGGAGAAGAAGTCAAAAATGTGAATTAGCATTAGAATGCCCATTGACTTCCATAGCAATCGACAGGAAAGCTGCATTGACCGATAAGTACCCGAATTGAAAAAATCGTTAAAAATCAGGAATCCGCAGCATTCCCACATAGTGAACAACTTTGTTTGACCCTTCCACAAGGAACATATCCACCATGTTTCAGCTTAATCTGAGTGATGGTTCTGGACAAGAATTCGAAAATAGCTATAACACACAAAAATTCATAAAAAATTAGGAAAAAAATTGCAGCGCCACCTGGTGAACAAATTAAGAACTAGGAGTCCCAGGGAGTGTTCCTGTGTGATATCAAAGCAATTTGGTGTGTGGTTTCGGATAAGAAGATTTTTTAAGATTTACCCAAAAAAGACGAAAAAAAATCATTAAAAATCCAAAAATCACTGGACCGTGACCATTTGAACAAACTTGGTACAGATCCACCCAAGGCATATCTCCACCAAGTTTGAAGTGAATGTGGCTGACGGTTTTTGAGAAGAAGTCGAAAATGTGAATTGTGGACGACGGACGGACGGACAGACGGACGACGGACCCTCAAAAAACCTCAGCTGACTGACAAGTCAGCTGAGGTAAAAAAAAAAGGAAAAAATTGCAGCGCCACCTGGTCAACAAATAAAGAACACAGAGTCCCTAGGTGTCTTTCCGTGTCATATTAGAGCGTTTGAGCAAGTGCTTTCAGAGAAAAAGATTTTTTTAGATTTGTCCAAGAAAAAAACAAAAAAATTCATTAAAAATCCAAAAATCACTGGAACATGACCATTTGAACAAACCTGGTAGACACACACCCAAGGTACATCCCCACCAAGTTTGAAGTTAATCTGCATGACGGTTTTGGAGAAGAAGTCCAAAATGTGAATTAGCATTAGAATGCCCATTGACTTCCATAGTAATCAATAGGAAAGCTGCATTGACCGATAAGTACCCGAATTGAAAAAATCGTTAAAAATCAGGAATCTGCAGCATTCCCACATAGTGAACAACTTTGTTTGACCCTTCTGCAAGGAACATATCCACCATGTTTCAGCTTAATCTGATGGACAGTTCTGGAGAAGAAGTCAAAAATAGCTGAAACACACAAAAATTCATTAAAAAATGGAAAAAAATTGCAGCGCTACCTGGTGAACAAATTAAGAACTAGGTGTCCCAGGGAGTGTTTCTGTGTGATATCAAAGTAATTGGGTGAGCGGTTTCAGAGAAGAAGATTTTTTAAGATTTGCCCAAAAAAGAACAAAAAAATTCATTAAAAATCCACAAATCAATGGACCGTGACCATTTGAACAAACTTGGTAGACGGACGGACGACCATAAGATAAGCTCAGCTGACTGACAAGTCAGCTGAGCTAAAAATGTTAGATTCAAAAATATGCATCCCACATCCAGCTTTCCATATATAGTCTGTTTGTTGAAAGTGGGTAACTTTTAGAGTTATTGAGGAAAAACAATAAACTTGGGCAAGCAACAAACTCAATAATTACTTAATTACTAGGTCACAGTGACCCAAAAAGTAGGTCATCAAGTACAGTTTTATGCATCATGTGATCAAATGCAATTTTGTTCTAGAGGCTCAATTCTCTTTGCCATTGATGTCCAATCTACATGCAGCCATTACAAAATCATCTTTTCAACTTTACAGGCATGGTGATATCACAAAAATAGGTCAAGGTCACTGACATTACATAACATTCAACCTTTTGCCATGGTCTATAAATCATATCAATTTGGCAAGTCTAATCAAATTACTTTTCCAAGTATGGAATTTTACATCTTAAAACACATTTTGGCTCATAATTTCCCTCAAATTATCGGTGGCGCCACAGGTATCGCTAGCATCTTACACTTTGACCTCCCCCACAATTCCACCAAATTTGGTGAAGATCTGCCAAAAATTAAAGATGCTAGAGTGTTCACAAGATTTTCACATTTTGACCCCTATATTACATAATGTAGGTGGCGCCACCAATATAGAAAGGGAATTAGATTTTTATACACCCTGTAAGTCCTGAAAGATATAGTGGGTTAACTTGAAAACTGTGGATGGTACCGCGCTAATGAGCAAGGTTATGGACGGACGGATTGACGCACAGACATGAGCAGTCACATAAGCTCTGGGACCTTTGGTCATCAGAGCTAAAAACTGGTATATTTGAAATGTGCGCATCAAGCTCTCTATACATGGTCTATTTGCTCAGATCGGGTAATAACTTTTTGAGTTATTGAAGACAAACAACAAACTTGGACAAGCGACCAAGTCCAAAATTAATGGGCTGAGGTGACCCAATAAGTAGGTCAACAAGTACAACTTTATGTACAATATAATGAAGTGCAATTCTGATCTGGAAGCTCAAGTCTCTCTGCCATTGATGTCCAAGCTACAACCCACCATTAACAAGATGACCTCTTTCAACTTTAGAGGCCTGGTGACCTCAAAAAAAAATAGGTGAAAGTCACTGACATAATATAACATGCTCAGAGACTCCAGCCTGCAAAAGCCAACAATGGGAGATAATTATGAGAACAGCTGCTCTCAGCAGGAGCCCTATTCACTATGAGGAGAACTGTGTGAAATTTGATTGATTTTCAGGATAAGAATGCCGGGTGGGGTGGGGGTCTCCCACCCAAGTTGGGAGGGTTGGAGCCTCTGCATGCTAGCATTTGGATATGGTCTAGGTATCCTATAAATTTAGCACGTCTAATCCAATTACTTTTCAAGATATGGAATTTGATATTGCTTAGTTTCCACCAAATTATAGGTGGCACCACTATTATCATAAGCAATTTAGACTTTGACCTCCACCAGTATCCCACTAAATTTCATGATCCATCAAACATTATAATTTAAGGATGCTAGAGGGTCACAAAATTTTCACATTTTGACCCATGTATTACATAATACGTGTATTGTAGGTGGCGCCACTAATATCGAACTAGACCTAAATTTCCATACACTTGATAAGTCCTGAAAGTTATATGGAGCTATCTTACCCCTTAAAGTGTTAATCACAACTATAGTCGTTTTCTCATTACCCTTAAACATACAATGGTTAGAAGATTCAAATTCCTCCTTTCATTCATATACCAGCAAGCCTAGTCTGAAGCAAAAAGTAGTCTTAGTTAACAGCTTTCCCTCGGGCCACTGTTCACATTGCGGGCAAAGTGTCCCGAGGAAAGCTGTTGACTCAGTCGGCACTTTAAGGGTTTAAAACTGTGGACTGTATCGCACTCACAAGGAACAAGTTTAGGGATGGATGGACTGACTGACAGACTACGCCCTTTTGTCAGCAGAGCTAGAAAGGAAATGTTTGACACAATTGTGCTAACATTAACAATCATCCTTGTTATATTTTTTACTGATTAAATTGTTGACTCATTGCTGAGGTTAACAGAGAATTAAAATATGTCCATTACCATCCCATATTTGCAGTAATATGCTCATGAAGTAGGCCTATGAACCATTAAATATAGGCCTATGAACCATTAAATATAGGCCTATTTTAATCACACGATAAAGATACATCCCTGCCGGGGGTAGCCATGAACCTGACTGACCCATGGTTAGCCTCCAGTTGAGTACCCATCAGTCAGGCTACAGTCTAGTACAATATACTGACATGGCTGCTCTGTGACTACCCTACTGTCAAGTATTCACCAGTCAGACTGGTATTGCACTGAGATGACTCTCCCTGGCTACTAACCTATGGTCAAGTAATTCACAGGTCTGTTAGTGTGGAACTGTCAGAGCAGTCTATACCATGTCAGAAATATCACTTGGGATGGCGCTCGTGCCTCTCAGACAGCCTCCATAGCAACCAATGATTACCTCTGTTCTCCAGCAGGATCAACTCTGTTGAACAAACTTTAACAGTGGAAGCTCAATATTTATTGAATATGTAGACTGAATAGACTTTACAAACCCCATGTGTATACGAGTATGTTCAGGTACAGGACTGGACTAGTCAGGTAGACATACGAAACTGTCCTCATTAGCACACAACGTACTTGGAATATTTAGTTGAAAACATCAACATACCGACCGCATGTCATTACCCTGCTTCCAACTTTATTAAAAAATCCCAGGTTTACACATGACTTTTTTTTCCCCCTTTCACCAACCTGTACAATGCCTAGGATTTTCTCCACCCCAGTGTGGCTTGTATGAGCCTCTAAAAACTCAGTGCAATACTCAAGATGCTGGCTATGGTATTCCATCACCACAAAATATGTTTCTACGCCGTTTGGAGCCAGCTTGGGCCTGTCACCAGCACTGTGCTGAGAGGAAGGCTTCTGGTCTGGACCTATGAGAGCAAGCGTCAGTAGTAGCAGAATGGGATTTCCAAAAGTTTACCATAAGTTCCATCATCATCAAAGCCTGATTTTCAGGGCAGAACATACAAGATGAAGCACATGGTACATGATCTGCATGCAGGGAAACATGATGCAAGATGCCACTGAACGCCTTCTTCCAGGACACAGAATTGCCAGCCCCAAAGGCCAGCATGTTGTCTTTATGATGAATCTGCGCTTTGTTTATGGCAGCAAAGGTTTTCTGTGCAACATTTCTGAAATTTGCAGAATCAGCCTTAATGTTAACAAATGCAGGTCAGAAACTGGGATCAAGAGTGAAGCCATGCTATTTATCAACGATCATCTCACACCATCAAATGTCTCATCCACGGCAATAAAGTAATCCTTGCTGGCATGACTGACACGTATTGCCTGCTGGTACTCCTCTGCTACCTGAGGCAGGTACAGCTCCCTCACTGTGTCGGATGCTGGCACAATTCCTTCTCGTTAACTTTTTTAAATTTCTGGGCTCTCTGGAAGGTTGTCTGCTGAGCTGTGTATTTTAGTGAAATCTACTACAAAGTCTTCTCTGAGATTGGGAGCTGGGAAACTGAAGTAGCTCTACTTCCTTGAAAGTTATTATGTCTGAAACATTAAAAAAATGACCACTACCACAACCCACCCACCCCCCTGACCTTGGTCAATGTCACTGAATTTTGAACTCATTCAATAAGATGCTTTAACAGTATAATTTTTATGATGGTAGCTCTATTTCTTCAAAAGTTGTGTCAGCAAGCATAACAGATGGATGCGCAAATGCAGACTTGATGACAATATCCCATTGGCAGACAAGGCCATAGGGGAAAACACGAGGCCCAAAGCCCTGATGCTCTGCTGGCATATAATCTAATGACTATCAGAAAAAATCCATGAACTTGACAAATTAATCCAGTTCATCCATATATTATGAAACTTCAAACTTCCACATGAACACATATATCTTAGGCTTTATCAGCACATTGCATTTAACCTTTCTTGTGCTGCAGGTGAGAAAACCTGCCCAAAGATACTTGCTTCTCCAATGCTATTGGTGAGTTTATCCACCCAATGTAGCACATGCCGAAGATCAATTTTCGATGCGCATAATTACGAAATATGGCAACACGGCACGTTCTCCTGCAGATGTACAACTATAACTACTGAGTAATAGCACCAAAATTATATAAATATTGCAGTCCCTCTGAAAAAAAAAAAACATACTCAGATTTTATTCAGTAGAGACCTTCGCTGAGATTGATTGACAATGCGTACTGGTGTACGAGTTGCCCGTATAAATATCAATTGCATGCAGTTTTCCCTTTAGTATTTCTTCCAGCAGTTCACCAGGGACATTCTACATGTTTTAAAAATATATACTCTCGATATATTACCAAATTTTGGTACTTATATGACACGAAAACATAAAAGTACCATTAGTACCGGCATTTTTATATGGACTAGTACAGGCCCTTTGGCGACCTGAAAACCAAATTACATGGCATATGTGTGTACAAAAACATACGAGCTTGGTGTCCGATGATCATTTGACTATAAAATGTGACCATATATGTACAAATATACAGCAGTTCTGTGGTTGTTCAAATTTGTCATTATGGGTAAATTTTAGAGCCTGACTGAACCCGAACAACCAAACCCGAGCTAACCGGGTTTCAGGATTGAAGCCCGGCTCGGGTTCGGCTTTTACAGTCACTTAACATTCAGGTTCTGTTATCATTGAGGTTACTTTTCGTACTTGTATACACTTTAAACAATGCAACAAATGATACTTTGCAATTACATGTGTCACATGGGTTGGATTAATCGCCTTAATTACATTAACGATACTAATGCCCCTGTGCAAAAAGGTAACAACTATTAACCCCTGTCAAACGTTTTCATGTTTGAATTACATATACCTAACCCAAACGATGCCTGGTTCGGGATCGGTAATGTGTACCGAGTACCGAGTACCCAGTTCGGTTTCAAAATGCATGCTCGGTCAGGCTCTAGTAAATTTTCCCATACATGTGTAATATCACCAGGGTTCATACAGGTTCGTGAAAATTAAATTCAAGGTCTTTCAAGGACTTTTTCAAGCACTTAAATCAAGTTTTCAAGGACCAGATCCAGCAATAGAACACAACAGACAAATTGTCTAAATCATCACTTTTCAACCCTCTACTAATAAGACCAATGCATCTTATTCCACATTTATTATTTATTCCAACCCTGTCTGAATCAGACTCAATTTTTGAAATAGGCAGTAGACTTTCCACAAACTTACAAAGAAGCCTATATGTGGATCATATTACCGAAAGTCCTTTTTAAATATAAATTCAATATGGATTATTTTATGAGTTTACTGTGTAGGCCTACAGCCTGTATGGGTTGTATTCCTGAAATTGACTCTATCTAGTCTATAAAATTCCTACAACTACATATGGGTAAAATTAGACCTGAAGATGTACCTATCCCCATGCACATTTTTCACAAGAATGCCCCAGTTTCTTTTCTAGGAAGGTGATGTACTTTGTTACCTGTATGTTTGATACAGTGTATTTGTCCCTGAAAGTAGGCTGTACATGTAAATAAGGCTCACATAATTGGTTAGGCCTGATTTGATAAGAACTGTCAAACCTACATGGGTTAAAAGGGGGTTAAAAGCAAAAAGATACTTTGCAATTTGCAGTGTTACATTTTAACAAATGGAATTTGCCAGCCACTTCAAAGGAAAATGACAGCAGAATGTGTTCATCTTAATGTGATTTAAGTTCATAAATGCTAAATTTTGTGGAAAATATTCATATTCCTTGGCAACTTGCCTCATTGGGTGATGCTTAAAAATAAAATTCAAGGACTTTTCCTGGACCTTTGTCCAAAATTGTGGATTTTCAAGGTTTTCAAGGCCTTGAAAATGAATGTAGCAGATTCAAGTACTTTCAAGCACTTCAAGGACCTGTGTGAACCCTGTATCACTTTAGCAGACTAGTTTGAAAATACATATGTACCAAAACGGGGCATTATCAATGCAGTACAATAGTTTTTGTGAAGTTCACCAGAGGTCACTATCAAGTGGAGCCTATTTTATTCATGACTGGTCACATGATCTGTTGTTGTCCATCCTGAAGAGGTTTTAAGGTCAGAGAAAGCACGTGTAACGGATGCAGAAAGTTGAGGTGAACATTGTACACAATGGCTAGGAGAGTCCCACAATGCCTTGAAAATACACAAAATGTTTATAAACATTATTCCTGGCATCAAGGAAATTAAAATTAAAGTGTATTACTAAATTTTCAAAACTTTGGTTTTTCCCTATTTTCCCTTGGCGAGTGGGACTACCCTGGGCTTGGCAGTAAAGGTCTCAATGACCTTGAAAAATAGGTAAGGACCACACAACATATTACAAAATTTGACCAATGTTGTCTGATGCATATCTGGTGGAACGTTCCAATTCCATTTCCATTTATCATGTCATAGGCATCGCAAAAGCATTTCCTGATATGCATTCCCTCCACGACCTTAAGAAAGTTGGTCACCCATATTAATTATGAAATACATGTATAGAAATTCCATATATGTACACAGTTATGCTACGCTTGGTATTGTTAACCTTACTTTTCAATATGTAAAATTTTGTGTCCTTTACCATGTCTATATTGAGCCTACAAAGTAGTTCAAGGTCACAAAAATTATTTACAAAATTTGATCACAGTTGATATAAATTAAGTCCCATATCGATTTATAATTAAAATAATTAATTTAATGTATTTTTAAAACATATGATGCTATTTCCACTAAATCTGGCTAATGCTTTTGGAGGCAGTTGCAAATGTGAATTAGCGCTGAAATCCCCACTAACACATTAATCAATATAAATGCATGCATTAACCAACTCGTATCCGAATTCAAAAATTTCATATAAAATCAGGGATCCAAAGTTCCACCACCTTCTGAGCCCCTTGCAGGAAGAATAGTCCACCAAATTTCTGCATAATCTAAAGTGACTGTCCTGGAAAAGAAAGTAAGAAAAACACCAAAAACACTCATAAAAATATTCAAAAAGTTGCAGTGGCACCTGGTCCACAAATTAAGGTCTGAGTCCCCTGGAGTGTTCCCAGCAATTTCAATGAAATTGGTCCTGTGGTTTAAGAGCATAGTTTTTTTTCCAAGAATCTGCCAAACAAAGAACAAAACAAGAGGACCATGATGATCCTGTACCCTGGTGACTAAAATCAGCTACTTCTGCATGTACAGACTTGACTCAATTTCATGGCCCGTAGTGCTGGTAACCAATCAGTGACCACAAGTTTGATATTACCAAGAAACAAGCCAATATGTCAGCTGGACCTTTCATGGTCACTCAAAGTCAAAATTAACCACCCCCAAAGAAACTCCATAGGCACTTTGATGTAGTGACTACAGGCCCAGGAGCCACTATTAATATTAGCAAGATATAGGCCAATGTAAGTTTGACCTTTCAAGATCAAAATTACCCCCCTCCCAAAAAAACCCCAAAAACATGAAAAAAAAAAAAACAAAAAACAAAAAAAAACAAAAACAAAACAAAAGAACAAACCCATTGCTGGGGCCTATATTTTTCCGTTTGAAAATGAGTGTTTTCCGTTTTGGGAAACTACAGATTCCGTTTCATTTCCGTTTCACTAATTCTAGGGCTTGATTTTAGCACTGGTCAATAAAAAAGGAAAAACAGTTGATCTTATTGCCTCTGGAAAATGTTAATCCATCGACGAACGGCAAAGTGACTCCATATTGTTTACTATGTACGTTGATGGCCTCCACCTACAGACGGCGCTATTATCATTGTACTTCTGTTGCGCGTTATATCTATATGTCATGCAAATGAATAGTATATAGATATGGTAGTAATGGGGTCTATAGCGCGGGTGTCCGGCCTGTCATAAACTTTGCTCCACGTGGTATGATAATGCCGCCGACTCATCAAATTTGGATCCATGCGTTTTGCTTTATGCCATGACATATGTGGTGATTTTGAATTATTTGAGAGGCAAAATTCACAAATTCCACTTAATTTGCGTGGCATTTGCGGATTTCAGTTCCAAATCATAAATTCTGTTTGAGATCATAGATTCTGTAAATTCCGTCCGTTTTCCGCGATCGCGGAAAAGTACTGGCCCTACATAGCTACTTTCCTATTATTTTTCAACCATGGGCCTAAGATTTACTATTACCAAGATATACACTAATGCATCATCAGCTACTTCACAACACTGGCAGAGTCCCACCTGTGTGGAAACTCAAAGCATTCCATATAACCTGGTCAACATGACTGCATTACATGCAATGTATTGCAACATGCATGTACTGTTACTCACAGTAGCAGCACTAACTGACACATGAACCTAATGTTCAACATCACATAAATTAATTAAAAATTTACAAATTCAAATGATTTTCACCACTATCATTGCATTTCAGGGTAGCAATAAAGAATACACAAAGCCTTAGGGTCCAGTCAAGCACCAATTGGGTGTCTGTGATGTTGATAGTTGAATAAACAATTGAAAGTTGACCGCAAATGTTGATATAAGTCACTAATTATTTGTGATCAAATCATAATTACACTTGCATCTTAATCCTGACATATTGGCAACAAAAAAAGGATCCTGCGATTTTGTATTTTTGCTTTTGTTTTTCTGTTATCCTTCCTCAAAGTTTGACGTTTCATATTTTTCCTTTGATTTTTAGGATGTTCATTTTCTTCATTTCATAGAAAAAGAACAAAGCAAAACTTAGAAAATTGCTGAATCGTTTTTGCAGCCCAGATATTACAGAATCAAAAGCCGTCAACCGGATTAAATATCGCCCAGCCGTTTTCTTGGAATAACCATTCTTAGGTGGGGTTCTTGTCCTATTATCCTTTCTGAAAAAACAAGTTTCAAAGGCCTTTGATGTTGATCTTTTGCCTCTGAAACAATACCATTTGCTCCAGTTGAGCTGATATTTGTACAAAGCGTAGTAAACATCATCCCTTAACATTGGGTGAGGTTGTCAATCAATTTTTGGCCAATCACATGAATAAAAGAGCCTTTGAAGTACGGAAAACATTATTCAGCGATCTGTCAAACAGCGACAGCGACAGTCTGGTTTCAAAGAGTGACGTCATGGAGACGGCCCTTTGGGCCACTTGACCTCAAGCCTAGCAACGAAAATTGTATTGCCTTGCTTTGGTGGGGCAGCCTATGGCCGCTTGTGGTCTGTACACTTTACTAAATAAATGAGGAGGTGGTCATAATGTTGAGCTACAACATGCCAGGCTGCAAAGCATACATTAAATTATAATATAAGCCAAAATTAAAGGACCCTTTCTTCACTCCTCTCCAGGACTGCTTCACAGCCTGGCTTGTTCTAGCTCAAGGGTATGACCGCCCCTTTATTTATTTTTATAATATTCATTAGGTATTTTGTTTTACAACGAATAAACTAAGAAAGGGTCTTAAGGTGCCAGGATGGTTTGGTCTATGACGGTTGTGCCGAAAAAATCACAAAACGACTTTTGTTCTCTATTTGAAAGATAAACACCTAAAGTATGTGGTCACCAAACATTGTTTGAAAAAAATCTATATTTATATGAGAAAATCGATGAAAAACTATGACAAGTTTCAGAGGACCACTGCACGTGTATCTTCTGTTTACTTTGGTATGGTAATGGTCCACAATATTTGAACAGCCATCAGCCGTGAAGACCGGCCCCTGACAACGACAAAGTCACGTGACCGCAGGGGAATAAATGGCGGCATGCTTGATTCGATGCACATATCAGTTGAAGAGAGAGACACCAAAGCGACTAGTGCCACTTAAAAAACTTTCTTTTTGCTGTGACAGTAACTTATGACATTATTGGCAATCTAGAGGTATTTTTGCACAATGTGTTTTATCTAAATGGAGTGTGAACTGCGTCCAGGCAGCTGGTCAACTTGACAAGGTTCCATTGTTCCAACTTCAAAGCTTGTGTCACTGAACAATGGACATTATTACCGTGTTTGCGTATGAATTTAATGTTTTCCAAGCTGTTGTGAGCCATCTACCTGATGGACAATGAACCTGTGCATGTATATTACTCAGACTGGCCCCTTTGGGCTTTTAACATCGCGCATACTCACGCAAAATATATACCAGCTTCGAAACCTGAGGAACATATTTCAACTTAATTTCAAATGAATCAGCGGATTTGATATTTCATAAGTCCCAGCAGCACCTGTAGCACCTTGTAAGCGAGTACATTTGAACATGCTCTGAACATCATTTGCCATCGTTTGCGAGTGTATTCGACTGCACCGCAAGCCAACATTCATCAGCTCACCGTTGGCCCATATTGTCTATTTACCTGCAAGCCTGTACTTTTTATCGTAGGCAAACTTCAATACTTGCGACTGGTTATTTCCATTTTGTGTTTAAAAGGATTATTTCCTTCTCACATGGATAAAAAACTAACAACCACCTGTTTTTGTCGCAATTTGAATGATAGAGTCTGAAATTTACACAAAAGCTTAGGTAACTCTGTCCGTTTGCGGCCTCAATGTTTCTCTTCAACGGCCAAGATATTTTACACTGCTGAAAAGCTCAGAAGTTTGTCTCTTTGCATTAGAAGCTCTCCAATTGGTTAAAAAAATAAAGAATTCCTGGAATATTCCTAAAAATTAGCGTAAAATTCGTAAATCGTGCCCATGATCATGCAGACTTTTGTATTCTGCCGCCCATGTTGTTTCGAAAAACTGTAACTGCACAAAAGTGAAGGCTAGATATTTTACATCCGCAAAGGTGCGTAACCTTTGGGTAAACTGACCTGGAAACTGCACAGCAATATTAATAAAGTAATTTGTGACAAACTTTCAAGTGGTCACTTTCAGTGAAACTTGACACAAAAAAAGCCCTCGCACATTCAATCCTACATGTTGCTTGTTGCGCAAATAATTAAACAATTGCCTTGTGGCACACGCTGACAGTATACAGCTTGGCCCGGGTCGAACGATCTCAGATTATAAAGCCTGTCACCCTGTTGAATATTGCAAAACAAACTGTCAAACCACACGTGAACCCAATTGCCAGCTGCCATTTTGAAACAGTGTGTTGTCAGGGCCACGGTCAGGTGACCTTGTTATCGCTTTATGTCCTCTCTTTGATTTTTATACCACAAAACAACAATGTATCTTTGCAAGAACACACCAAAGTTGAAGGTTCTTATTTACTCCACTCATACTGAAAAGTTTGATCGTAGGTTATGAGTTACTTTCACACAACTATCCGTTCTTTGTAGAAATCAGAGCCATGACCTTTGAAAGCAATTTTCTCGACGTCAATTTCACAAGATCAATCAAATTTTAAAATGACGTCAATCAAACATGGATAGATATATCCTCTCAAAATAAATGGGTAAAGCAAGATAAATGTTTAACTTAGGAACCGTTTTTTTTTTTTAATTTGGCCTTTCAAGTCTTTCTTCTGTGACTTTTGGAGCTCAAAAAATGAAAAACAGTACAACATCATGGTACCAACTTCAAAATTCAACAAAATTGTATAAAATTAATTGTACCCCTAGACAAAAATTTGGCTCCTAGGGAGTGGTCTATATTATCGTTTCCAATAGTTTGCAGATCTTAAAATTGAATATTGTGGGAACGAGCTGAAATAAACTTCTAAATCTATACCTGCTCACAAAACAGCATAAAATGCCTGAAAAAAATCTCTAAATTGAGTTGATGTTCTGTTTTTTCTAGACATCCATACAATTATGAAAATATATATAGTTTTATGGGTGAAACGATCAATTCATATGAGCTGGACGGGGTCAAAGTCAGAGTCTGCAACGCGCCTGAAACCATCCTGGCACCTTAAGAAAAAGTAGGTGCTTTGATTCTTTTCCCTTCTTTAACATCTATTGTGCATTTTTACTTTTTTTGGCTTCTTCCAAAATGTGCACTGGATGGTCTTGAAACTCAGAGGGAATGTATCTGGATTTGATCTTCACCAAATACGTTTACAACATGGCAATGCTGTCATTTTCTGACTCTTTAACAAACTACTAATATATATGAAAAATCAGTGAGGGGATGTGTATGATATCATAGTCTTTCGGGTGGTCTTGTAAGAGGGGAAGTACTGTAAAAGGCCCCAAGCGGTATAAACAGAGCTCCTTATAACAATAGGCCCATGGGCCTAATCCTCCGCTGACCATCATCATAAAAAAATCATTTCCTGAAATGTATTCCCTCCCACCACCTTGAAAAATTAATACCAACTTCCGAGACACACTTGTGGTACATTTGGCATCACTTGCCTTATTCTTTATCAAGATATTGAATTAAATGTCCTTTTTTTAAGTGCTTAATAACCTTGAAGAATAGGTCATAGCCACACAATTAATGAGTTAAGATGACCACAAAAGTAGGTCATCATGTAGAGTTTACATATGCAATGTTTTCACGTACAATTTGGATCTGGACGTTAAATTCTCTTTGCCATTCATGTCTCAGATACAACTTGCCATTACAAAATCACCCCGTCCAACTTAACAGGTCTAGATACCTCACAAAAATAGGTCAAAGTCATTGATCTTAGATACCAAACATGCAAAAAGTTACGGAAGTTTATGTGAAACAATATGTGCATCCATACTGTAAATTGCTTTATTTTCGCGTGTTTAAACTTTCACGGTTTTAATATTTTTGACATTTCACTGTAATTTTAATTTCACTGTCTTGGACATAATTCCCATTCTAACAATGTTAAAATGCTATTTCGCTGTGTTTTTATTTTCACGGTTTTGTGCCATAAGTGAAAATAAGAATACAGCGAAATTAAAGCAATTCACAGTAACTATGAAATACAAATTGCAAAATTTAAGTTATGCTAGCTTGAGGCATTTAAAGATTGACACTTTGACATCTTTGGAAGTACAGAACTTTGTATTGTAGGTCAAGATTCCATTCCAACGTCAATCATTATATTATTCAACATGTGCATCTAATGGATATAGGAGAATCTTCAGACCTGGTGAGAATAGAACAAAAATGGTTCCAAAGTAATCAGGTATGGCTGATGATTTCCCATTTTTTGGTTCAAGGGTTTTCTATTTTTTGACTCTTCCTTTTTTCCAGATATTTACCACATTTCATCAACAGCCTTTTTTGCTTTGGGTTATTTGCCCCCCCCCCCCCCCCCCCCCCCCCCCCCCCGTTGGTCTTACCTTGATACATAATCCTACCAAGTTTCATCAATTTCCATCACGTAATTCAAGACTTATCGCACGGAAACCAATTTCACATAAGTGACCCTGTGACCTTGAGAATTCGCTCACGGTCATCCAAATACAATCCCAACCTAGGTCTTGCCAAGATACATAATCCTATCAAGTTTCATCAAATTTCATACTGTTCTTCATGACTTATCAAACGGAAACCAATTTTTCATAAGTGACCCTGTGAACTTGAGAATTTGCTCAAGGTCATCCAAATACAATCCCAACCTAGGTCTAGCCTAGATACATAATCCTACCAAGTTTCATCAATTTCCATCACGTAATTAAAGACTTATCGAACAGAAACCAATTTCACATAAGTGACCCTGTGACCTTGAGTATTCGCTCAAGGTCATCCAAATACGATCCAAACCTAGGTCTTGCCAAGATACATAATCCTACCACGTTTCATTAAATTCCATCAAGTTCTTCATGACTTATCGAATGGAAACCTATTTCACATAAGTGACCCTGTGACCTTGAGAATTCACTCAAGGTCATCCAAATACAATCCAAACCTAGGTCTTGCCTAGATACATAATCCTACCAAGTTTCATCAATTTCCATCAAGTTCTTCAAGACTTATCGCACGGAAACCAATTTCACATAAGTGACCCTGTGACCTTGAGTATTCACTCAAGGTCATCCAAATACAATCCCAACCTTGGTCTTGCCTAGATATATAATCCTACCAAGTTTCATTAAATTCCATCAAGTTCTTCATGACTTATCGCACGGAAACCAATTTCACATAAGTGACCCTGTGACCTTGAGAATTCGCTCAAGGTCATCCAAATACAATCCCAACCTAGGTCTTGCCTAGATACATAATCCTACCAAGTTTCATCAAATTCTGTCAAGTCCTTCAAGACTTATCGCACAGAAACCAAGTGTTGAAGAACCTGAACAACAACAACAAGCGGAAGAAACAGGCACTAAAACAATATGTCCCCCGGCTTCCACCGGGAGACATAAATACTACCACCGTAACGAAAGAATGTACCAAATTTCTACTTTATCTGTTCTTTCATCTTACTTGATTCTTTTTATTTAGGAAATTTCGCTGCATTCCGTTAAATTCCACATAAACAACTATTCTGGTTTTGGTGGTTTATTCTGTGATTCCACTGGTTTTTCCACAAAAATGGTAAAATCATTAGCCCTAATTAGGCAGACAAAATTTTCAATTTTGAATTTCATCAAATGTTAAGTGCAGATTATTCCAATCCACCTTCAGCCTGGTTATATACCTCACAGACATGCACAGATTTGTTTCAAGCATGACCTTTTGTAGTTCCCCATGTCTTGTGAACTGAAGATGTAAAACAAGTAATTGAATTGGTATAGCCTGCATTGTGCATGTTTATAGGGTTTCATTTTCAGCTTCCTAAACAACCGTATTGTAAAACAGGCACTGCTGTGGCTTGACTGTTTAGGTCAACTGGAATTTATAAGCCTTTGTTCCCCCCCCCCCCCACACCTCCATGCATGCACTTCTATCGTGTCTATTTAGACAATGTGACAAGATCCTGCCACTCGAAGCAGCACCAGGTTTAATTTACATATATTTAATGGATCAGAGACATCATCTTAAAAGTGAACCTTCTATATAGCTGGGCAAGTAGCATTTCAGACTGTAAGTGCTTCATGTGTGACTGGGAGGTGTCTGGGTGAGAGACAGGCCACAGGATGCCTGCTGCCCTGGGGCTGATGGCAGCCTCCCTCAGCACCAACCAGTCACTGGACCAGCAGCTGTGTGAGAGCAACCCTGATGCATACAGCAGTCAGTGCAGCCTGTACACCTCCTCTCTGCCACCTGTGTCACCAGCACCTAATGTACACACGCAGCTTATGTGCCACTCTACCATCTGCCCCAGTCTAAGACACACTCGGCTCTGCAGTCCACACTGGCCTCTATGTCAGTGTAATATGTGCCACCTCGTTTCATGATTCCTGACAGACAGCGAGGTCAATGGCTACTGTTATGAACGACCACTTGTTAAATGAGGTGACCCTGCCATGAAAAGAAGGCTGGTTTTCGTAGGTCATATTCACAATATGTACCTATTTTAAAAAGATCAGTGTGACAAAGATTTCATTTTAGGATTCTGCTGGCTGAAAATAGTGGTGCAGTCAGGGTGACAAGTGACATGGAAGCTGCATGTGCAGCTGGGCTTGAACTAGGGATTTTATTTCGTTAGCCAGTCATCTCACATCTTCAAACATTTTTTAAATGTAATAGGCAGCAGTTTGAGAATAAAATAGTAAAACTGATTTTGAAGCTACAGAGTAACAAAAATATCTTTAGCCAATTTGGCTAAAATGTATTTAATTCTTTAGCCAAATTGCACAGTCATTAGCCTATGTTTAATGGCTAGCACCAGCCCAGAGCAGTAGATCCTGCTACTAAAGACCAGGGACCACTGTACATCCAGTTGTTCAGAAAGGCCCCATGATGATAATACACTGTCAACCTATTGCTTTACCATAAGATTTGGTATCTAGGTGTAGTCATATAGCCACTGCTACCAGTATACAATATCAAAATAAAGGCATTTTTTCCCCTTTAATTTTGTAGCAGCATTTGCTCACATCTCACTTGGCCGTGAACAAAACTACACACAGCAATTGTTGGCAATGCTCTCATGCAAATACTGTGCAAAACTGCAATGCTTGATGCTTTTGCCTCCAAAATTGTCACGCGATAAAACCACATTTACCCTGACCGATGCTTCAGTCGGGGTAAATGTGGTTGTATCGCGTAACAATTTTGCAGTTTTTCGCAGTTTTCGAATGTTAAAACAGCACACCTTCCGCCTTGAATGCTGACGAAAAAGTGTTTGTGAGTTTCACTCTGTATTTAAACATGTTTAGTGTGAGGTAGAAGGTTAAAGTGTTGTTTGTCATTCACTCTGTATTTAAACATGTTTAGTGTGAGGTAGAAGGTTAAAATGTTGTTTGTCTTATAGATTAGGTAATAAGGAACACAGACATATATGGTTTTACCACAGCCATGAGGATATGTTAACTTTATTGAAGCAAATGCGAAGGTACTGTTGAATGTTGACAGGGCAAGTGGGACGCCTTGTGTATTATTATGCACACAAGGGAAGGTGCACAGCACACAGATGTTTCAGTTTGCCTGTGGTTGTGACCCTCTCACTCGGGTTCCCGCCAGACTGAGAGACACAAATTAGGACGTTGATAATTATTACCTTGGCCAATAGCAGCCTTTGGTCCCTTGCATACTGCAGCCTGCTACCATGGTAACCATACTCAGCCAATTAGAAACTGAGTCACTTTTCTAAAACTAAGACACTGACCTTGTTAAACAAGGGCAGACCCCTGTGAAGTAGTAAAATACAATGGGGCTTCAATCTGCTTCACAGGCAACAATATTTAAACATCAGCAAAAACTTAATCCCAATAGTTTTTGCAGATTTTTCTGAGGGCAGCACTTCTGTAAAAGGTAACTTTTTATTACAGCAGAAGGAGCATGCAAGGCACCTCCGAGGAACTGGTCTCAATCTTCACATGCTTCAGTGTGAGCTTCAGAATTTTTTCAGATCTAGATTACTACCATGCCTAGGCTATGGTAAGATGAAAAACTGTATATGTTAATAATAATAATGACAACAACGATAACAATAATATACCATATTTGTGCACTGCCCTAATATTCATGTAAAACAACAACAATAATATATGAGAAGACTAGGCAAGTGTTGATAAGAACAGATACACGGTGTGCCAAATAAGCCTGACGTGTTTCATCCTTCACTGGACTCATCAGAGGCTAATGAGTAATGATTGACCACAGGTTGAGCATAACTCTAGTCTTATGCCCAGCAGTACAGAGAGTTGAAATCTTTCAACTCCACAGTCAAGTGGTTCAATCAAAACTGAATGCTGTGTTGTGTGTATGGCCTTTATATAGGGCCGTGTAACGTTACTAGGGGAAATCTAGATGTTACGTTGTATTGTGACGTCATCAATTATGGGTCAGCACGTTTAGCCTTACTGGACAGTAGGACTGGGTTGTGTCAGTCATCACAGGTGACTGTGTTGGTATGTGGTTTGATGGGTTACACAGGGGTTTTCTTCTCTGTGAGGACCCATGGGAGAAGACCATCTCCAACAGTTCCCTGATCAGATAATGTGTCTGGATCATAAACTTCTCTTTATATCCTTTAAAATTATGTTGCTATCCAAATTGGAAGCTAAAATAAATTTGCAGCATTTCCAGAGCACATAAAAAAATGTTTACACTGCCACCAAGTCCATCTCGCTGACGGTTTTGGAGCAGAAGTGGAAAATGTAATTGTCAAAGGACTTCTCTAGTATGATACACTTATGTAGAAAAAACATGACCCATATTCATAAATTCCAAACCCAACAATGATAGCAAAGAGATTCCAGAGTTACCAAAGCATCAACAGTCATCTTCCAATATCAATGTGAAGAAACAAATTTCACTCCTGACTTGAGGCAGGGCTGCAGTCAACCATGAAAGGCAACTGGTGGTTTTAAACTGGTCCTCACAACCTTTGAAATATTCTTCCATTAAATACAGACTATAGTATATAGTATATAATAAAAAGAGAATTGGTAGGCCTATCACTTATTTGGTTCTTCTGACAAGTTTGTCAGCTGAGTTTATAGCAAAAGTAGAACGTAGGCCTATATCTTTTTTTGTGATTCCTATAATCTGTAATCTGCAACATTATGTAATTAATAAGTTAAGTGATTGAATCACTGTTATAGAGTAACAAATGCGGATGGACAGACAACTTGGCCTCTTAAAAGCTCAGCCTTGACTAGTCAGTCAGCAGAGCTAATAAAACAAACTATTGTTGACGGAGCACTACCTCACATTTGGCACAATTCTGACACATCCAAACCAGTTTTCTGAAACAATCATCACAAAACCACAGGTCCTTCTTTCCATAATCAGGGTGGCCTTGGTCCACAACCATTTCAAAATGAAGAAGATCTCTAAACTCTTCTGAAAGCAACAGATGACCACCAAAATTTGCCTTAGTTATCATGGGCTGCATGTAAAATGAGTCAATCCTCATTCCCCACTTTCCACTCCTTCTAACAGTGCTTGACATGAAGGACCAAATTTGCTTGTCCTGTCCACCAGCACTTTCTATTTAAAATTCAGACGAGTAACAAATCAAATCTCTGTTGAAAGCTCAAAATTTTTACTTGTCCTATCCAGATGATAATTTCTTTGTCCTGCAGTAATAAAACTTCCCTTATATGTCTGGCTATGTGAAATCATTGCTGCTGTTACTGATATCATATCAACTTTTCTCTTTGACAAAAGAGGGGACATATTTTAATTTTAAGGGGGACTAGAACAGGCTGATTTTCCAACAGAAAATCAAATGTCTCCCAGTGCGCCCTTATTTTTATAAAAAGGCATACTGATTCCAATGATCTACAGATATGGTGAAGGTACACTCTTTATTGACATTCCAAAACATTGATTTCTAACAAAATGCCCACGTGACCTTGAAAAATAGGTGAAGGTCATACATCTGCAGTTACAAGCAAGGTCTTACAAAAGTCTCATAAAGAAACATAATCGCACAAAATTTCAACCTCTTTAAGTGAAATCTTTCTCGACTATATCTGCACTGATTTTCAAAAAGTAGCCATGTGACCTTGAAAATAAATCAAGGTCACCCATCTACAATCCCAACCTAGTTGGTATTGTGGTACATAATCATGCAAAATTTCAACCTCCTAAGTCAAATCCTTGCAGAGTTGTTGCATCCGTGTCAATTTTACATGACATGCCCATGTGACCTTGAAAATACGTCAAGGTCGACCATCTGCAATCCCAAGCAAGATCATATATAGGAACATCTTCATATAAAATTTCAACTTCCCAAGTCAAATCTTTCTGAAGTTATCGCGTCCATATTGAATTTAGATGAAATGCCCACTTGACATTGAAAAATAGGTCAATCATACATCTGCAGTCACAAGCACGGTCTTACAAAGTCTTACATAGAAACATGATCACACAAAATGTCAACCTCTTTGAGTCAAATCTTTCTCGGGTGCATCTGCAACGATTTTTAAAAAGCGGCCATATGACCTTGAAAATAGGTCAATGTCACCCATCTACAATCCCAACCTAGTTGGTATTATGGTACATATTCATGCTAAATTTCCACTTCCTAAGTCAAATCCTTGCAGAGTTATTGCGTCCGAGTCTATTTTACATAACATGCCCATGTGACCTTGAAAAATATATCAAGGTCATGAATCTGCAATCCCAAGCAAGGTTATATATAGAAATATCTTCACAAAAAATTTCAACATAATAAACATAATTTAAGACTGAATATTGACTCATGACTGCAAATATAACAGGGAACATTTCTGTATTTGAACAATCTTTCAACACAGTAGGGAACTTATTTCACCCAGTATATCCTGTTGGGTAAGTTGCTCATTTCCACAAATACATCAACTAAACCAGTCCCGTATTATGGTCTTCCCAGTGCTACATTCAGTTAGTCATTATACATACATGTGCAGGAGGTGGTCTTCATAGGAGGTACCACTGTATCACAATTGTTATAAAATTTAGATTGTATATTTACATATGAAAAAACATTTTGATTTGTGGTATATTAGCTTTCCAGTATGGCACTTCAGGCCTGTATGTATCAGATTCTGAAGGTGGACAAAACCATCCTGCCCGGGACAGCAAACTTTTTTTTGATAAAACAAATTCTTTTTTATAATTGGACTCATCAATGGTATATAATGTTAAAAAACAATATTTGTAACCCTCTGAGACTACAGTTTATGTAAAATGCACACAACCTTCACAGAGTTTTCAGCATATGTGACAGGTCCTAAAAGCTGTCCGTAGCTTGTCCTGTCTGTGACACAGTTTTTGTTCTAAAAAATCTGTAATTAGCGTAGAAAAATATTCCAACTTGCGTAAATAAGTTCCCAATACTTTATTTGTTGTACATATGCAGGCAATTGGTAAATTTATTAAAAAATAAAAATTTTGAAGAGATTTAAACTTTCCAAAATGTCCCGTCTGTGACAAACTGTTATCATGGAATGCCCCCCATATATATAGTATCGACCTATATCTTTTACATGGATTGCAAAGCAGGCCAAGCCTGTATTAATTACTCTCCATATACAGTGGTACCTGCTGTATGTGGCCACCCCTTCTATCAAAAGAAAAAGTGGCCACATACAGCAGGTGACCTGTCACCACAGGTAAATTTTACAAAGAAATTGACTCTTGTGTCTGAGCCCAGAGACCACAAAAAGCAATGTGGCTGCTCACAGCAGTGGTTGCATACAGCAGGTACCACTGTATACCTTGAATCTTTGAGGGCCTTGGGGAAGATTAGGGACAGATGGTGTACTAGTCCCTAACCAAACCACAATTGCTAAATGAATTTATATATGTGTAAGGATATATATATATATATATATATATATATATATATATATCTTTGCCTGTATGTTTCCAGGAGTCCCTGATTTGAGACAGCAGTACTGTTGAGTGTGTCAAGACTAACCATGTGGAAAATAAAAGTGTTTAAGGACAAGACAAAGCAGAAGAAATGGGCACTAAAAGAATAAATCTCACCAGTTCCACCAGGAGACATTTACATGGTATCTGTATGTTAACCAACACTTACTAAAGCCAGACACACAAGTTCAGAAAATCTTGTTTGCCTCTGCCCTACCATTTGTATGTTGCAATGCACAATGTGTGCACATCAGCATGAAATGACAGGGTCTCTGACTTGTTGCACATTTCATAGCAGCTGCTCAGGGTCAGTTGGTACTTTCTCAATGGAGCAATCTGCAAGAAGCTGGGCTAGCCATGCATATTCCCATTACCTTCAATGTGATTTGCACTTTCAAAGGTCCTCAAAAGCCCCAGTATTTTGAAAATCACCATGGCCAACCCTTGTGTTTAGGTGAATGCTAATGTAAATTTTAATACATCAGCTGCAAAATTTACTAGATTATAATTTTGAATGTTGAAGCCAATGAAAATACAAAACCTCTGCAAGGATTGACAAATCTCATGCCCAGATGCCGAGGGCTACCAAAAAAATGTTGCTCAGCTACCACTTTCTTCAATTCATTGCCATGTATTGATAGAGCGGTGGTTGCCCAGTGAAAGTGTTGGGCTGCCAGGATCTTAGACAAAAATTGTTTTGAAAGCCATGCTGCAGCCGGCAAGAATTTTGTGTACATGTATTGAGTTGTGTATATTTTGTACATATGACTAAAAACATATCTTATGACTGTGACCTCTCCCCCGAGGCTATTTTTTTTTGGAGGGGGGGGGGGGGGGATAGTGCAATGGAGACAGGACAAGAATATCACACAGAAATGCTGGGATATATAGAATCCCTGTAAATATTGTGAATATCATAAATATAGTCATTTAAACCACTGAGACTTCTGTTTCAGTTGTTTTAATGTCCTGTAAGCCACATCAACTCCTATTGACATGTATGCATTCAGTCTGCCAAATTAGCTTTCTATGGATGTGATTTTCATTATGTTCAGCACACCAAGGAAATGAATATGCAAAAGAAAGAAAGAAGCTAGTTTTTACACAAGTAAATTTTATGTTCTTGCTTTGTGCAAGTTACACTCACTCAATCAATCAAGAAAGACAAGTAAGCTTTATATTCTTACTTTGTGCTGTGAGCAGTTTCAGAGAAGAATTTTTTCAAGAATTGCCCCCCAAAAATCATAAAAAAATCCAAAAAGTCACTGGAGCGTGACCAATTGAACAAGCTTGGTAGAGACCCACTAACTCACAAACCCATTAAGTTTGAAGTTGATGTGACCAATTTTTTGAGAAGTCGAAAATGTGAATTGTGGACGAATGACCTGCCCTCCTAAAAGCTCAGCTGACCTCAAAATAACGACAACCTGGGTCTACTATACTATGACATACAAAATGTTGTGCATTTTTTTGGCCAATGTCTAAGCGTCATATATAAACACTTATTAGTGCTTTAGGTAATTTTTTATGTCAGAGGGTCCCATTTTGAAAGAGAGTCAAATTTTAAGCTTTATTTTGCAAAAATTAACAAAGAAAATATAGGATGTTGGGACCCTTTGAATTTTGCTGAGGAGGCATTTCATGATTTGAACGGGTAATACATTGGTCCCCTTTTACAAGGCCCCTCTCACTACAGACCACCCCTCTTGAAAGGCCAGCATTCTTGTGCAGAAAGTGTGGTATTTGATCATATTCTCCCTGTCAAGAGAGGCCACCCCTCTTGTAAGGCCACTTTTGGCTGCATTTGGGGTGGCCTTATAAGAGGACCACTGTGTATACCCCTATTTGGAGGTTAACAGAAACTCTGACTTAGTTTAAAAGAGGTTGAATGTACCTTGCACAATTTATTTTTAGCACTTTTACAGAACTTTGATAATTGACTAAACAATGCAAAAATGGTGGTAAAATTGCACTCTTTTGCACTCTCCTTAAGGCTTGATCACTTCCAGTAAACAAGACACATTTGGCACCACTGGAAAATTTAAAACTTTATCTGCATAAGTAAGGTTTCCCATTGGTTAATTTTTAATGCAATATGGTTAACCTGTGTTGAAGGTTAGAGTTTTTGCTTAAATGATCCTTTCTATTGGCCAATGCAGATTGTCTGATGATATTTAAAAATTATTAATGCTGATGATTAGTTTTGGGTACCAATAAAAGCCTGGTGATCACTTGAATCATCACTTCATATCCAGACTTCCACCCAAATCTCAACAATGGGTCATTTGTGATTGCATGGATGCTGGTCATCATGACAAAAGTGACAAACCTGGCTCTTTTGATTGCATTGTGAAGAGTTTAAACTTTGATACTATCATTGGTTTAAGACGCTGAAAGTTTATAAATAAAGCAAGTGATGACTGTGAGAGGTACAGAAGGAAATTCACCATAGCAGGATACATACGGTAACGATGAAGGCCATGTCGTGTGCCAAGTCTCCATTTACACATCAGGCCATCCGTAAAAATAGTTAAAAACTTATCAGGTAGGTAGAATTTTTTCATAACTTGCCACCACCCCATTAGGACTCCTCTTGCTTTCCCCTTGTAGTTTCCATGACTTTTAAATGCAGAAATCCACCAAACTATGGTACAAGACCATATCTAATGCCAGAGAAACAAGTAGCCGCTGACGCTAGCCATATCCCCCGTCCACAGTAATCATGGTGGTAAATAGCAAAACAGTGCCTATGCACACCTACCACCTAAGGTCTATTAGCCATAAAAATTTCAAAGGGTTGGTATTAATAGTTAAGAAAATATGGCCTGGACAAATCTTGAGCTTGCTTAACAAACTTTGTAAATTAATCAATTAATGAAAGTAATTAGCCACAGAAAACAATGCCTATGCACACCTACTACCTAAGGTCTAGCATCCATAAAAAATTCAAAGGGATAGGATTAATAGTTTAGAAGATATGGCCCGGACAAAATTTGTCTTCCTTAACAAACTTTGTTAATTAATTAATTAATGGAAGTAATTAGCCACAGAAAACAATGCCTATGCACACCTACTACCTAAGGTCTACACACCATAAAAAAATTCAAAGGGCTAGCATTAATAATGTAGAAGATATGGGCCAGACAAAAATTGTTTCGGGCGGAAGGACACACGGATGGTGCCCATTACCATATCCCCTTGCCCACTTTGTGGGCGGGGGATAAAAAATCAAAGGGCTGGCATCAATAATTTAGAAGATATGGCCCGGACAAAAATTGTATTGTAGCTTGAGCTTGCTTCATGAACTTTGTTAATTAATTAATGGAAGTAATTAGCCACACAACACAATGCCTATGCACACCTACTACCTAAGGTCTACCCACCACAAAAAATTCAAAGGGCTAGCATTAATAGTTTAGAAGATATGGCCCGGACAAAATTTGTCTTGCTTAACGAACTTTCTTAATTAATTAATGCAAGTAATTAGCCACACAAAACAATGCCTATGCACACCTACTACCTAAGGTCTACCCACCATAAAAAAATCAACGAACTGACATCAATAATTTAGAAGATATGGCCCGGACAAAATTTGTATTGTATCTTGAGCATGCTTAATGAACTTTGTTAATTAATTAATGGAAGTAATTAGCCACAGAAAACAATGCCTATGCACACTTACTACCTAAGGTCTACACACCATAAAAAATTCAAAGGGCTAGCATTAATAATGTAGAAGATATGGGCCAGACAAAATTTGTTTCGGACGGAAGGACACATGGACGGTGCCCATTACCATATCCCCTCGCATACTTCGTGGGCGGGGGACAAAAAAATCAAAGGGCTGGCATCAATAATTTAGAAGATTTGGCCCGGACAAAATTTGTATTGTAGCTTCAGCCTGCTTAATGAACTTTGTTAATTAATTGATTAATTAATGGAAGTAATTAGCCACACAAAACAATGCCTATGCACACCTACTACCTAAGGTCTACCCACCATAAGAAATTCGAAGAGGTAGCATTAATAATGTAGAAGATATGGGCCGGACAAAATTTGTTTCGGACGGAGGGACACACGGACGGCGCCCATTACCATATCCCCCCCCACTTTGTGGGCGGGGGATAAAAAGGTAACATGGGGCAGATGCTCTGAAAATGCAAATTTATGAATAACCAAATATTTATAAAATGAGAATCTACTAGGATCTTACAAGGGTCATCTTGAAAAATATTAGGATCTCTCACAATCTTGCAGTGGTCTTTAGAGCACAGGGCCAGAATTTCGGTGAGAATGCGAGAATCCATTCTCGTCAACATTCTCCGAAACTTGTCAATCTTTAAAAAGAAAACTAATTGACAAAAACCCTCATAGATTCTCCCAAAATTTTGCGAAATTCTGGCCCTGGATCAGGTATTGCTGTATTTCTGATCCGTCTCAGCTGGTTTTTCAATATATGTCTTACTCCAAGGATGGTCTTCAGGGCTAGATTTTAAGATTTTACATTGGTTAACAGAGGGACCACCATGCAACATCAGTCAAAGCACATGGCGACTGAATCTAGCTCAGAACCCAGATCAACTGTTTGTCACGCAAGACATCATTTGGGGGACAATTACTTCTCAAAAATTGAGATTCTGTTCACATGACACATAAACTGGCTTACCAGATATACATGTATACTATACAATTGGAGTTCTGATGTACTTTGTGAATCAAGATGTGTTTGATACATAGTACCTCTATCACTACCCATTGCGTGAACTTCCCTGTGCAATAATGTTAATAAAAAAACAGTCAAAAGTGCAATACACTTCATTCTTTATAAAATAAGTTCATTTGCCAGTCATATAAAAGTTGGATTAACATTTCTGAGTGTTTGAAGACCATATCCCTCCTTTCCAAATGTCACAAATTTTCCACAATTTTCACTGGAATTTTGTTTGGTGTGGGGGGGGGGGTGTCAGATGGTGTTCCGATGGGCCACACAAACATATACGCAACTTTTACTGCTGATTTATTTCCATCTGGCCAGTTACTGGCAACAAAAAAGTTTTAAGGGTGGTCTCAAAGAATTATTTTATGTTAGTTATTGTAAATAACTTGTAAAATGGCCAATATGACAAGATTTAATGTTGTGGAAATCTGTATGTTTTGTGACCATGGAATGGCAGAGTCTCGAACCAGCAACCTTTGATACCAACCACCTGGCAATAAAATGGGAAAAACACTGCACCAAATATCCAATGCTGAAAAGAATGGTTCAGTGCAGACAGGTATGTAAGAATGCAACAGTCCACATCGTCTGGTCTGGTTTATCGCATTTAATCCAGCACAAGTAATAGATTCGGAGTTGTCCCAGATTGGGGACGGCACATATATGCAAGTCCACCAGCATCAAAGGAGCACCAAAAAATACATGCTTTGTGACCATGGAGTGGTTGGGTTGCCAACCAGCAACCTTTGGTACCTATCACCCAGCCTATAACGTGATAACAGACATTAAGTACTGCAGAACACAACTGTGCCCTTATAGTGAGGTATGTCGAGCATGACTCGTCGCAACTGGTACTCTTGGACCATAAATGGTCAGCAAGGCATATGCCGTGACAGGCTTTCAAACAGGTAAACGACAAACTTGCATGTCTAAGTCTCGAGCCACTCTGGGCTTAATCTGTATATACATTCTTCAAAGTGGAGAGGCATCACATTTTCCAAAAATATGTTTTGTGACCATGGAATGGCCAGGTCTTGAACCAGCACCCTTCGGTACTAACCCTAGCCTATCACATGTGGTGCCAATTATTTTAAAACACATTGCTGCAGAATAAATTTATGCCATTTTAGAGAGGCATGGCTTACTCCTAACAGCACTCTCCGGCCCCAAATGGTCAACAAGGCATATGCCATGAGTGGCTTTCAAAGAGTTCTAAGAAGACTTGTTTGTCTGACTCTTCAGCCACTCTGGGTTTGATCTGTGTACATCCCTTGAAGTGGATAGGTATCACATTTCCTGGTTGTCCAGTCTTCCATCTGGTGAATATTTTTGCTGTTTACTACCACTGCCACTCAAAAGAGTTCCAGGACAGACTTTGCTCAAATTTGGCACACTGTACATATTGTATGCAAATACTTCATGTGGCTATGATGTACTGATTGGAATTCTGGGTCACTGTGACCTACTTGTCCTTTTCCAGCATGACAATTACAAAGATGAGCATACGAGTTTTCAAAACTATTTGGTCAAAATAGTGGGCCCTGAATGGTGGGGACCAAGCAGTCTCTGCACATCATGGTGTGAGGCAAAAGGGTTTTTTTCTGCTGACTCTGCCAGCTGGTGTTGACATATCAGTGATAGGTCAGAATCTTACACATGCTGACGTGTAGTTGATGTGTCACAGAAACAAGTCTGTTTGACCAGTGGGAGAGGGGCCACCCTCCCTGACTCAGGATATAGGGAATGCACTCCCTTGTACCTCTGCCTCTAAAGTTTATTCGGGCCAATGAAATTGCTAGTTGGGGTATCTGCATTTCGGGGTATCATTTACACAGGTTTCATGAATTTTTCATAAGTAAAAGTTGAACTACTAGTGAGAGTACAAACTGAGTTTCTTCCCCCAAAATACATGTATATTATCATGTGGAAGTAGACAGGAGAACTTCAAATGTATTCATAAAAGAAACTAAATTTATCACTGAACTTAAAGTAAGTTTTTTTTTTTCTATTTTGACCTTTACAGTCTTGTGCTAGTCCCCATCATTCATTCAGTTTTGCACAAAAAAAGAATGCAGGACAAGAACATGACCCATGATGCCCATCAAATTTGTCAAAAGTCCTTTGCATTTATTTTCCTGGTTCCAGCTTTCTGTATACAGGCATGGAAGTGGCCTGCTATAAAAAATTTTCTGAAAATCCCCCAAATCTGCATAATCTACATATATCTGAAATACCTCCAAATCAAGGAAAAAATAGAGGTTCAAAATAGCTGCACAATATCAAATATAAAGGAAAAATATGAATAATTTAGCTGAAATCAAGTGCCAAAATTGCTGAAATCAACCAAACATCTGAAATTCACATGCCTGGTATGGTTGGTCATGCTTACCTTGGCATGTGTGAAGTCATCTAACTGGCCCACCTTGGAAGCAATGTCTACTGCATATGACCTGGCATGCATGGGCACTCCAGCCTGCTCATACTCTTGATGCTGCCCATCTAAGATCTTGTAACAACTGACACAAACCACCACACTGTCCCTAGGTACTGCTGTTGCATCTTGCAAATTGTGAAACTCAGCCAAGAATGGATACTTTTTCAAACTGACTGTTCTGATTGACTTCCGAGTAGTTTCACAGGCACAAGTGCAACACATGAAGGTTTTGTATATATACTTGCGAAGCCAGCGGTTTTTGTCAGATTCCTTGTGTGATTTCTCATAAGAGTGCCACTGCTGTAGCAAAGTATCATGGCAGTAGCGACAGCATTCAATTGTACCACTAGCTGACATATTGTTTGCATTGTTTGCAGGATCTCGGTTTGCCAAGAACGGGAAAAATGGTGCAGCGTTCCCATCACCATCACTAACTGGACAGGAGTGCAAAATATACGATTGCCCCCCACTGCACTTAAATCCGCACAAATAACAATAAATGGTAGCTACCAATGATGGGTCCTGTATTCTGGATTGGTCATGGGATCTGTTTCGATGTTTATCAGGGTCATGATGTTGAAGGGAGTCAACAAATGGGGGCACAGCATCTCTGTTGGCCCATGAAGACAGAGCCTTACCAGGTTCAGTTTTCATTGCACGGTCATCTTCTGATTTACTGGCTGCTTTCTTAGAAGCTATTGCAAGAAGTCCTGGAGTAGTCACTGCATAAGGCATTGGACTGGTGGCACTTATGTGTACATTTAGTGGCTGACAGACTTGTGTGTTCCCATCTTTGTTATCCACTTTACCACTGGTCTTTCCACTGTGGCTGTCATTAGCTCTGCCACTGGTCATTGTACCCTTATTGCTGTCCACTTCAAAACTTGTCTTTTCCCTGTCACTGTCATTATTACTTCCAGTTGTCTTTGAACAGGTGCTTTCAGCAGCAATATTCAGTTTGTAAGTTCGTCTAGCCAATGCAGTCCCCTGTTGTTCATAAACTTGCCACTGCTCAGCTAGACAACTGTAACAAGTTGTGCAGGTAAGAACTCGACCAGCTTCATCTACTGGGGTTGCTTTGCGTGGAAATTTGAATAGAATAAATGGAAAGTGCATCACCATTTCTCCCTTCTCATTTTTAGGTACTGCATAGACATGACATAATGCATCTCTGCTACATGCATTTTCACACAAGAAACAGACTGCAATTTTGGATCCCTTCTGTTCCTTGTGAAATGCACCGCCATACTTGTCATCTGTGCATGGCAGCTTGTGCCTTTTAACTGATGGGCCTGACCACACTACTTTATTGCTGATGTGGTAGAATCTTTCTTCCTCTGGTGTGCCTGTACTTTCAAATGAGGTCCACTGCCAGTGAAGTGTCCTATTGCATGCATCACAGACTCTGGCATGTCCATGCCCAGTTGGTGATGCTGCTCCTTGTGCTGCTTCAAATTCTTTCAGGAATGGAAAATACGGTTCCCCCTTATTTTGTTTGTGGCTGTATATAAAGTGGGCAGATGTGGATTCTTGTTGAACCCCACACAAGTTGCAGTTGACCATTGTAGACCCCCCTCCATGCCCAAGCCCAGGTGATGCTGGTGTTGCACTGTTCTCAGACACTTGTGCCTCGCATACACTATGGTCGGTCCTGGGTCGACTGCTGGATACAGACAGGTCCAGAACTCCATTAGAATCTATGGAGTCATACTGGCGGGTATACAGACTATCTGAAACAGTGGATGCTGGTGAAAGTATACTACCGCCTGCCTGGAAGCCCCTGTATTCCCCTGCTGCTGAGTAGCCTGCGAGGGGCCCTGATCGTTCCGGCAACAAACCCATCACCTGCGCCGCGTACTCGCCTTGCAAACGCATCTCTGCCCCGGTAAACTGACCGTTGTCGGCTCTTTTTAGCCAGTATAACCTCTTGATAGCTGGTGTCTTTGTACGCTCAAAGGCATCCCACTGTTGATTAAGAAAGGCAAAACAGACGCGACATGAATCCACAACTCCGTCTGCCCCAGGATGACGCGCTCCTTTTGGTGGGTCATGATGCTCCAAAAAGGGAAAGAATGGGCCCTTTTCTCTTGATTTGACATGTACTTTGAATTCCCCACCAATACTGCCGCACACAAAACACACAGTCCGTGTATACAGTCCAGCAGGGCCCGACATCATGAGTGCAGGTGGCTGAATCTCCCCTCAAACTTCCAGTCCCAGGCAGCCGAACACAACTCGACACAACGGAAAAGTCGCCTGCAAGGGCGCAAACTGTGTATCACAAAGTAAATATCTTCACTTCAATGAAAAGACAGATCCGCCTTGATGCCCGTTAGTACATTGGCTTCTACCAGTGTCATTTTCAACGGGTCTAAAGGAATCCGCAGAATGCTTCCCACTGCCACACTCAAATCAGTTCGCGGCAACTTTCACACTTCGCCGCCATCTTTGAACAGCTGTCTGCACAACCCATGATGCACCATTCCGGTATATGCCAGAAGTGGCTAGCTGATCAAAACAAGGCGCGACAGACCAATCAAGCGAAGTCGATGTAAACAAACGAGCTTCAGAAGTTCAGTATACAACAGTCTTCTGAGCTGTGTTAGGCAGCTTCTATTTGTTAGGCCACACAATTATTTGTTTGAGTGGCATTGAAAGTTCGGACAAATGACGTTTAAGTATTGCATAATTATTCAAACTGTTGTACACATCAATGCTCAAACCACATCTGGAATATGGGCTCCCTTATGGTCGCCTCGTGTGGAAGTTGGCCGACCAAATTGTTCTTGAATCAGTCCAAAGGAGCGCTACAAAAAGGATTCCGAATTTTGGAAATTTGACTTACGTTGAAAGACTGAAAAGACACAAAATCCCAACCCTGTTGTACAGAAGACTTAGAGGAGACCTGATTAATGCATACAAGTATATGCACGACCTTTACAAAACAACCAAATGTTTACCCCCAATCAATGAGGATATCATATTGAGAGAACACAACCTAAGACTTAATTAAGATCAAAAACAAATATTATGATGTACTTTTTTAGCAACAGAATTGTAGACTGGTGGAACTCGCTGTCTAGGGAGGTAGTTAATGCATCATCAGTTAATTCATTTAAATCAAGGCCAGACATTTATTTCAAGGACCACCCTGTGGTCTCCGATCACAGGGCATGCGACAATCCCCAGAGGACTCAGATGTCTGTGTATTAATTATGAGCAGCTTACTACGGAAATAGTTTTTCGTACATAGCTGAATAAATCTAGTATCACAATTTGTGCATTTTTCTTTTTAATTAATCACTACGTAACTACGGTGTTTCATTTTGATGTATGTAACATGCTATGTATCAGAAAATTTAGAGAAGCTATTCACGGTGAGTGGGGCTGAAAAATTCTGTTTTCCCATGGAATCAGCAACAGTAGAGGAGCAGCCAGTCTTTTCTCGAACAGTGTAGAATATGTAATTTAAGAAAGTTATATCTGACACAGAAGGTAGATTCTTCATTGCAGAGGTTGAAACAGAAGAAATTACTTTTAAATGTTATGTCTATGCACCCACTATGGCACTAAGGACCACATTATATGAATGAACAAGTGAACTTTTTAAATACTTATAGAGAACGTCTACAGCATCTGGATGGCAACTTAATTATTGGTGGTGATTTTAATGTGATATTAAACTTTGAATTAGATAAAGAGGATGCAGAATGGATGCAACAACTGAGTATGGGAATAACCTAAAAACCTTTATAGAAGAGTTTAAATTAATCGATATTTGGAGGGCTCTTAACCCAACCTAGTTCATATTTCCTTGGCCTTCACCCCCCCCAATACAATGCAGGTTGGACTATTATTATTATTATTATTATCATCATCATCATCATCATCATCATCATCATCATCATCATCATCATCATCATCATCATCATCATCATTATTATTATTATTATTATTATTATCATCATTATCATTATCATTATTATTATGATTATTATTATTATTATTACTATTACTATCACTATCACTATCATTATTATTATCATCATTATCATTATCATTATCATTATCATCAGTATTATTATTATTATCATCATCATCATCATTTTTATCTCAGTCAGTCAAACAACGCGAAATGAAAACATCTATTAAGACAGAACATAGCCGTTTTCATTTAAAACTAGAAGGGAATTTATATAAGAAGCGTGGCAAAGATTTCTGGAAATTTAATAATGAACTTTTGTATGATAAAGAATATGTAGAAAAAAATACAGATGCAATAAAGGACTTCGAGGAAATTAATGCAAACATAATAGATAAAGGTTTACAATTATATTGGGATTCACTGAAATGCTACATTCGGGTAATAACATTGAAATATTCTTTCAACAGAGCTAAACGAAGCAGGGGAAAAAACTGAGAGGAAAACTAGAGGAGCTATGCTCAGATCTCAAGCATGGTGGTGTGAATATGGAGAAAAGAATACAAAATACTTTCTTTCACTAGAAAAAAAAGAACTATAAAAATAAATGCATAACAAAACTAAAAGACCCAAGGGTAAAAAAAACAATAAAATTAATAACCGACAAGCAAACAATAGAAAATGAAAGATTGCTCTCCTTAGAAGAATGTAAAAATGCTCTTAAGGACTTTAAAAATGGGAAACCCCGGAAACAGATGGATTTACTGCAGTTCTACAAATTCTTTTGCGTTAACATAGGAAACACAGTTCTGAATAGCCTAAACTATGTTATGCAACATGGACACATGTCAGTGGGTCAGAAGAGAGGAATAATAACGGTAATACATAAGAAAGATAAAGATAAGTCATATATAAAAAAAAAAACAATTAAACCGGTCCTGGGACTACTACTACTACTACTACTACTACTACTACTACTGCTGCTGCTGCTGCTGCTGCTGCTACTACTACTACTACTACTAAAGTTTGAAAAAGCATTTGATTCGCTAGAATGGCCATTCATAAACAATTCTTTATCAATATTTGGCTTTGGTGATAACCTAATACAAATGGCGAAGACTCTGTACTCAGATGTATGTAGTTGTGTAATAAATAATGGTTGTGACACTGTTTTTTTTTTTATATAAAACTTACAAGAGGGGTGAGACAAGGATGTCCTCTATCCACTCTACTGTTCATCCTCAGTGTTGAATCATTAGCAATAACAGTAAGAAAAACCCAAACCATAAAAGGTATTCAGGTTGGTGATACTGTTACTAAAATGTCTCAATTTGACATAACTTTTTTTTTTTTTTTTTTTTTTGTAACGGACGAAAAGTCAGCACATGGTGCACTTGAACTATTACAAGGTTTACATATCGCTCCGGTTTTCAAATTTAGATAAAACTGAAGCGAGATGGGTAGGATCCAACGTTAGCACCCACATGGTAACTTACAAGTAAAATGGACACGTGGTCCCTTTAAAGATCTATCACTATAATTGGTAAAAATATAATTGTAAAATCTCTAACTATATCAAAAAAAAACTGTATCAATGTTCTTGTATTCCAGTCCCCAAAGATATAAAGAAAAGAATGAAATAGGCAAAAAATGAATTTATCTGGGATAATCAGACACCTAAGGTTAAAAATGAGGTGATGTATTTAGCAATTGGAAAGGGGGGGGGGGCCTGAAAATTCTTAATTTCAAACTACAAATCAGTTCATTGATATTGACATGGATTAAAACGACTACTTGTTCAAAATAATTCTAAGTGGAACGTATTAGCTCATTTCTTTTTTTTTTGCAAAGATAAGACTTGTAGATTAAATAAGGTCAAGAGCAAACAACACGAACTACAACGTGAGTGGAATCAATTCCAAAGGCTATTCTCACCAGCTTTATTCAGGGACATATTGCAAGAATGTCTTTGGTATAATGACTTTATTCAAGTGGTAAATAAATCAGTGTTCAATCAAGATTGGTATGTGAAAGGTGTGATGTATGTTAAAGACTTATTGGATTAACAAGATGAACCATTATCCTTGGATAGATTGCAAGACAAACTTAATTTGAACACAATTTTTTTGCAGTATTCTAGTCTCTTGGATGTACTGCCACGTACCTGGAAACAAAAGATAAAAAATAATACTGTAGATTTTACATCAACAAATCAGTATAAGATACGCAGAAGGCAACTTGGTGCCAGCCAAATTTGCAAGAAACAAATTCTTTTATTGAGAGTTTCAAAATAAGAGGACTGCGATCCCGACCGCAATACAGAAATGGAACAACAAGTATGTTATTACAGAAGATTGTTGTTCCATTTCAGTATGTTATTACAGAAGATGAATGGGAAGAAATATTTACACATACATTAAAATTTTGCAGGGAAACAAAATTACAAACTTTCAGTTTAAAATTATTCACAGAATAACATTTACTAACAAGAGGCTGTGTTATATGTACAATAAAAATTCTGTCCAATGTAACAGATGCGCAGAGAATATTGATACAACAGAACATAGATTTATGAATGTGATAATTCCCAACAATTTTGGGATTCTTTTCAGAACTGACGGTAAAGTCTTTATAATATCGATATTCAGCTGAATGACAAAGACACATGTACTGCATTAGGATGTATAGGAAACCATACAATTTAAATTATTGTAAATGTATTTTCACAGCAAAACTTTTTGTACATATTCAGCTTCACAGAGAACATTATAACCTAAACTCAAGCTTTTGTAAAGGTATAAAGAAGAACGATACAAGTCATTAGACATATTATGTTAGACAAAGACAAAAAGCACATGATCGAAACTGGTTAATTATTGCAAACGACCTGGAGAATGTATAAATATCATATTTATGTACTAGCGAAAGCCTATATGGCATATGGGATGAATGAACAAATACAAGCGTATCTTGTGAATATATGATGAAATAAACATTATTAAAAAGACATTATATATATATATATATATATATATATATATATATATATATATATATATATATATATATATATATATATATGCACGATTTCCCTATTTCCAATAGGTTAAGCAGAAGTAAACTGGGCAACATGTACCCATTCTTATGTTCTGGACGATGAGAGGAAGCAAACAAAAATTAAAGGTGGCAGGTCTAATTTTAAAGATAGGATAAATTCATAAAATCTAACACAGAAAATAATCAAATTCTTTCATTACTTCACAGCACGGACGTTCAGTTACTTAGCTACCCCCAGACACAATAATAGCAATGTAACACTTTTAAACCTTCTCCTGTTTCTGATGGGCCTCTTTCCAGATGCCGTAAAAGTGAAAACTTCTTTTAATAATGTTGAAAATATTTTACAAAGGTGTATACCTTTCCTTTCATGTATTAGTATTTTAAAACACTTGCTGTATGAAATTTGTTTTTTGTTGGAAACTTTCACGAATTGGAGAGAGAGCTTTGTAAAACTTTGCAAAAAATTAGTCATTTTATTGATTAAGAACCTTAATTATTACAAGCCCTTTATGTTTTTTACCAAAAGGTTGATGATTTTACATTTAGACTGAAGAGTTAGTTGTTGAAGGCTGAAGGGTTTTTATAAATAAGAAAAAAAAGCAATGTGTAATGAAAATTGACACTAACATTGAATAACCCAAAGGCAAACAAACACTTATTTTTTTGTTTTGTTTTTTGGGGGGTGTTTTTTTCTTTCTTTCTCTCTTTTCTTTTCTTTTTTTCTTTTTTCTTTTCTTTTTTTTGTTTTTTTTTTGTTTTTTATTTGTCTTTTGTTTTGTTTTTGTTAATCTTGAACTACAAGCAAGGTATTACCCATTCCTGCAATTTGAATTGGATATATAATTGGTAAGTCTAGATTTGACATCAGATTCTGTCGTGGGCTTTTGTTCCGACCAAAATGTTGAAAGTCAAAAATGTATTGCCAGAGAACAAGGTAACATGGAGTTAAAATCACTAACCAAATCCAAAAAGAGTCAGAAATTCATGAAGACAAACTGACGGATTGCATATTTGTTGAAATTGTATTTTATTAATAGATTGATGAACTTTGCCGTTACATTTTAATCATAACAAAATTGTGATAGCTAATTGATGATGTGCAGCTACACTGAACTCTGTAAGTCAGCTCTTTGAGGCAGTTGGACCGCCTCCAGCTTGCTGAAGCAGATTTTTTTTATTTGTTTTTTGTTTTGTTTTTTGTTTGTTTGTTTGTTTTTCGTTTGTTTGTTTTTTCGGCTCTGTTTTCTTATTTATTGTGTGTGTGTCAATAACATAAAACTACGATATACGTGAATGAGATCAAGTTTTAAATAATCTTTAAAACTATTATTATTTCATTGGTATGCAGTTGTATTTGTTTCACATAATTTCATATAATTTATAACAAAACTGTATTTTATTGACATGTTAGTGAGGGCATATCAACAAATTTACGGAGACAGGAGACAGAAGTGACTGTTCATTCATGTGTGGTATCAGAAGACAAATTCTTTTGTTGTCATCTGAGCTTCTAGCTCAGCTGATGACACAAAATTGAGCTATTTAATAGTTAAATTTGTTTGTCTAGGCCAATGGTCTGGCAGAGATGTGACAAACACCAGGGCTAATGTACGTATCCAAGTTATCACAAAGGAAGTTGGAAATATAATTTGCGGCTGATTGGTGTATGTTGTGTTTCTTTTAGTGTTCTATGTTTATTGATATTCATGTTATGCTTCACAACTTTGCTGTTGGGAGCTTTGCAAAGTCAGTGTCCCATTTTTGTAAAATAAGCACAAGATGGACCCAATAAGTCCTTAGGCGCATGTAGTCATTGTGATTGTTATTTATGGTTTAATCATTTATCATTAAAAGATACAAATGTTTTTAAATTTTCAGGGTATATTTACAAGTCAATTATTGGTCATTCGAGCTAAAATGAAACTCCATTTGCCTGCAGTTATTTGTCGTGACCATGTTTATTAAATACATTTTTATCTTCCAAACAAACCATGCAATTTGCTTTTTTTAATCATCAAACAATAATTGAAACATAGTATGCTCTTAGCCCCAAGCAATGTAATGTTGTTTGCATACGCTCTAGTCAATATAATGCCAGTGAGAATTGTTAGGTTGTTGGGCCCAAGAGGAACTTTAAAATCAGCAACTTGTGACACACTATTAAGTAATATTGACAATAAATGATTTTTGTTTACTACTAATTATTATTCAATGTATATCCAAATGGTTCAGGGTGCCTCTCCTATTTTATTAGTTCTTTTAATATGACCAAATTATGTCTGTGACAAATTGTTTATGTGGTTTCCCATTAATCCGTTGGTTATTTTAATATGGAATGTAAGATTGATACAAAAATACACGCCACCTCAAGTAGACTGATTACTTAAGTCGATGGTAGTTCTTGAAGGATATCATTACGTTTATTCATAGAGTATATGCAGTTTTCGCTGTAATTCATGCAATTCATAAATATTTCGACCACCTTGTAGAGAGCAAACCGTAATGTTCATTTTAATCCCTTTGTTTTAAAGGTCAAGGATTTTTTCAGTGGATGGCTTCATCATCCGAAAGGTATGACGCGTTCCATGGTAGGTCCTTTGATAATCATCCAGGGTATCAACTCAAAAATTTTGATAAATGAACACTTTTTTCGGAAATTCCATGTCAACATGTTTTCTTATCATAAAAAACCCAAAGATGCTTACGTGATCGCCCAAAGTATTTTCCATCTGGACTTTAACTGCATATTTTTATCGGATCCCTTCAATGCTACATTTAACTTAATGCAACCTCACACATAGACCACTCATAGTTGCCTTTGTAATGACACCCAGCTTTATCTCCTTGTGATACATGTATTACAGTAAGAATGTTCAACTTTGACCACTGCTCATCGTGAGCCCATTTACCCACCCACCCCCCACCTCCCATACATGAACACAAACGGTTGTACATGTATATGGATTATGTCTGTGTACCAATACAGACATTCAAAGCCATACCAAGCGTTGTAGGTATATGTTGGGTTTATAATACTCAATTGATTTCATGATTCAATTTTGGTGGGCCTGATCATGAATGTTAGGTGTAGACTTATGCTTTATAAAAGTAGTTTCATTATATTTACGTGTTCACTACCTGCAAAGGTACATATATGTTTAAAAACCGATTTCACATCATTATTTCTAAAAAAGGTTCTACATACGTGCTTATTTCATTGCTGTTGGTTTTCCGCTTACCCATGTTTTTCCTGTTACTGTGTCTTCGGTCAATTATTTTTGCCTAACATATTTACATTTTACAAGAAAGATATACTGCGTATCTTTCCATACATGTCATATCCACTCATTTCCAGCAACGCAAACTCGGTGTTGATCGTGGGTTCTAAATAACCATCTCTATCTTGTGTTGTTTTGAAACCAGAAATGTGAAAACCAAAATGTTATTCATCGCATTTTCGCTCGTTCAAATTATCCTTGTACATGCATGCGATGGATTACAATTGAAATATATGCATCAAGCCATTAATACCCAGCACTTGTCGAGTGCAACTTCGGTTATTATTCTTACCAAGTAGCCGAAATTCTCCACAATATTGTATTATTTATTGACATCCACTCACTTAGTTTATCCAGAACATTTTCCCAGTATGTATCTGGTATCCTTATATTTCAGTTTATTATTTGTACTCTTCATGTTATATGTTGTATTAGTGTGTGTGCTGCTGAGGACATGTTATTTTCTTGTATCTAATGCAGTGTACATTGTTTACCTTTGTCGCACTACGTTTATTGAATTATTATCTCAAACTGTGCCAATGGCATCAGTGTTAATAGTACGACATGAACGTCTTGCTCATTTACAGGTATATTGCCTCAATGTTCTGCAAAAGCCTAGTCTTCGGACGATGCTTTCTTAGTATTCCCAAACATCTATTATGGCGATAGACACTCAACAGTATAGAGCAGCCATTGGTACCTATAATCTTTGTAAATGTCTGATCAAAATCATTGTACATGCACCTGGTCACCACGATAACTTTGTGAATGCTTTCACTCTACTGTCTCTCATAATTGTTTCATTCTTGTGTAAATCATCTTAGGCATATCTTTACAATTTTATGCAAATTACCTGAATGTGACATTCATCCAAATCCAGGGCCTGCAGATACCTTCACTCAAAAAACCCTCAAAATTTCTCATGCTAACGTACGTAGTTTGAAAAGTTCAGGCAAACTCGACGAACTCTATCTTCGGGCTGATTCCGAAAAAATTGACACTCTCACTTTGTCCGAAACATGGCTCGATAGCAGCGTTCCAAGTGAATTGATGTTCATAGAGGGCTTTGGCATGCCCATTCGGAGGGATAGGACTGCAGGACCCGGAGGTGGAGTAGCTGTTTACACGAGGGACTGGCTACCCTCTTCCCGTCGTGCTGACTTGGAATCAACAACCAGTGAATGTTTGTGGGTGGAATTCCGACTCAACTTTGGTTTAGTATTATTAGGGGTGTATTATCGACCACCTGGTCAGTGTGCCGCTGAAAGACATTTATTCCTCAGTGACCTTGATCACTCAATCACTAGTGCTCTTGAATGTAACCCTAAAACACTCATTATAGCAGGTGATTTTAACAACAGGTGTAGGTCTTGGGATTCTGACCACTCGGAAAGTGATCTGGGTCTGGATTTGGTAAATCTCGTATCTTACAATAACTTATTCCAATTAATATCGGGTCCCACCCGTATCAATGACTTGACAGAGAGTCTTCTCGATTTAATTATTACCGATTCACCCGGTTACATCTTGAATTGTGGAATTTTGCCACCGATCTCTGCGTCTGACCATTCGGTTGTATTTTGCACGATTTCCACTTCTCATCGCATAGACCGCCCCTATAAACGTAAAATATGGGATTACAAGAGAGCCGATTTTGAAAACTTAAGTAATGCTGCCCTTAATGCCCCATTTAACACAGGTTTCAAAACTTTTGATGACATTAATGACATGGTGTTTTACTGGACAAATCTCTTCACTGATCTCTGCAATCAATTTATCCCTTCTCGTGATATTCTCTTCAGGCCGAAAGATAAGCCATGGGTCACATGTAAGATAAAAAAGTTACTCAGACAAAGGGATCGCGCATGGAGACGTTTCATGCGACACAGCAGCAAACTTCGCCCCTTTACGCTCTCTGAAACTCTTAACATTGAACGACTCTTCACCTTTTACAAGCGCAAACGTAACATAGCTGTCAATGCCCTCCGTTCTTCAATGAAATCGTATTTTTCCAAAATTCGCACTGAACTCGACTCAAAAGATATTAATCCCAAGAAATGGTGGAACCTTAGTAAAAGTCTACTTGGCTCCAAGCTTCACCAATCGATACCTCCCCTTCTTGAAAATGATACAGTTATTTCTAGTAATGTGGACAAATGTGAAATCTTCAATAAGTATTTTGCCAACCAATGTAAATTACCTCATGAAGATATTCCTATGCCATTGCCTGAGTTCTTCTACCGAACTGAGGCTCGTCTAAACTCTTTTCAAGTTGATGAGACTAGTGTGAAAAAAGTTTTACAATCATTAAGGACTAGCTCCGCAACTGGTCCTGATGGCATTGGAAACATGATTTTGAAGAATACCGCCTTCGGCATCAGCCCTTCTCTCACAAAACTATTTAACCATTCCCTGCGCACTTCCTCCTTTCCGGATTCTTGGAAAAAGTGTAATGTATGTCCAGTGTTCAAAAAGAACGACAAGCAAACAAAAAGCAATTACAGATCCATCTCTTTACTCTGCAATGTCTCTAAAGTTTTCGAACGCTTAATCTATAGTCTTGTATGAGTACTTCATGCGTTATGAACTATTGACCTCTAGAAATTCCGGGTTTCGGTCTAACGACTCAACAATAAATCAACTTCTCAAAATCCTTCATGACATATATAATGGTCTTGAGCTGCAAAAGTAAGCCAGAATGGTTTTCCTTGATATCAGTAAAGCGTTCGACCGTGTCTGGCACGTGGGTCTACTTTTTAAATTAAGGCAGCTCGGTATCGAGGAGCCGCTCCTGAAACTTATCAGTAGCTATCTAACCAATCGTCATCAGTGTGTAGCAATCGGGGGCCAGACGTCATCTATGCTTCCTATTGAGGCAGGGGTGCCCCAGGGCTCTATCCTGGGACCCCTACTGTTCTTAGTTTTCATAAATGATATTACTGTTGGCATCTCTTGCGACATCAAACTGTTTGCTGATGACACCAGCATATTAGAGATCATATTTGACCCTGCCACTTCTGGTAGGCGTATAAATACTGACCTTGAAAGAATCTTTGTTTGGGGCAAACAGTGGAAAGTTACATTTAATGCAACTAAGTCTCTAGCCCTCTTGTTTTCAGCTAAACACAACAAACCTGATCATCCACCTTTATTTCTCGGCGAATTTTTAATCCCGGAAGGTTTAAATCATACCCATCTGGGAATTACCCTTTCTCATAATTTGAAATGGAATGCTCACATAACTAGAATCATTGACAAAGCCAGGAAACGCCTAACTTTATTTTTTATACTTAAACATAGATTATCGCGTAACACCTTAGTCAGACTATACTAAGCCATGATACGCCCTATTCTGGAATATGGATGCGTCCTATTTGACAATTGCACGATGGACCTGACAAATTCACTTGAATCTGTTCAGTATGAAGCGGCACGCATTTGTTTGGGTGCACTTAAACGTACTCCTCGACATTTACTTCTTAACGAATTAGGTTGGCCAACTTTGGCCAGAAGGCGCCTATACTACAAACTGATTCTGTTTTACAAAATGGTTAACAGGCTGACCCCTACTTATCTTTCGGATCTGGTCCCACTTGATGCCGTTCATCCAACCTTCCATCTTCGCAACCGCCGGAGTTTGAGACAAATAAAGTTTACATCAAATCGTTTTGGTAATTCTTTCATTCCCTCTGCTATTAAACTTTGCAACGACCTTCCGGACGATATAAAGCAATGTACTTCACTTGCTCAATTCAAATCTAAACTAAAAAGTACTCTTCTGTCCGTTGATCCTGTCCCAGGTCACTACTCGCATGGCAAAAGATTTCCCAATATTATACATACACAACTACGTTTGGATTGTTGTCGTCTTAATTCTCATCTTCATAGACTAAATATTCTTCCGTCTGCTGCATGTACTTGCTCATATCCCAATGAAAGTACATACCATTTCTTCCTCGAATGCCCCCTGTTTTCATACCATAGAGTATCCTTGTTGCGAACGGTTTGCAATATTTTGGCCCCAGGAGTCAATCCAAGCCTAGTTGTTCATTTAGCAGGTGATATAGTGCTTACTTATATGACACATGGTAATGACAATCTTTCGTCAAGCGACAACTTAGATATTTTTGATTCTGTCCAAAACTTTATTATAGATACAAGACGGTTTATACCTTGAGTTGGTACGAGATGAATATTATGTTAGTATACTGACTAATTTATTTGTCCTCGGATGTCGTTTTGTCCTGTGTGTTTTGTACATATGATTGTGTGTCTCTCTGTGTCTGGAGAGCCATTCATTTAGTATTGTTGTACTACTTGGCAATCCAGGTGAAATAAATATGTTTAAAATAAAAAAAATAAAATATTTATGTAATGTGGGCTACATGTTTAAGTAGGCCTATAAACAAAGGAGCATCATATTCGCTTTATTCCGTAACACATCAGCTCGGGATGTTTGTATTGGAAATGCAAACATGGTGCCGCCAGTAAGCAGAAAAACTTATCCGGGGATTAATGGCACCGAAACAAGTCTTGGGCTGAATCCCCGCTGATGACCCGATTCTATAAAGGCTAATAAAGCCTAAAACTATCTTCTAAATTTCAAATGTTATTAATATGATTTGTTCCATTCACAAATTAATTTGCTATAATGATTTAGAACAATGCAGTTTTTCGGTGAATGGTATACGGAATAAGACTTTGCTCTTAGAATATCGGACTTGATAGTGTTCAAACGGTACATTGGCTTACAGATTTAAGTTTGTTAAGTTTCTCTTTTTATAAAATATGAATTTGCGCACATATATCTATATACCATTACAGGGATATTGTGCAGATATAGGTCTATCAAGTGTGGAGTCACGGTGACGCCACTGGTGGTATTAAGTGAAATTAGCATCACAGGTATTACAAGTACATTGAAATTCATTATTTGTATTTGTAAATTGAGAAGAAACTTGTAAATTTACACCAAATATGTGCAAGGCCAATGGTCAAATTTCATGCAAATTTTGGGTGACCCAAAGGTACCGCAATAAAGTAGTTAACTTGGTTAGAATCTCTGTCCGCACCTATTTCTCTAGTTTGCGTCGGCAACATTAATCCTAAACAATGGTGGAGCCTGTCCAAGTCTGTTCTGGGATGCAAAATTCACCAACATATACCCCCAATCATTGACGATAACAAAATCGTATCATGCATCACGGAAAAATGTGAAATATTTAACTCTTACTTTGCCAGCCAGTGCAAAACACACCCTGACGCTGATGCCCCACCCCTGCCCGATTTCACGTTCCGAACTGAGGCACGTCTACGCAATATTACCATTAATGAAGACAGTGTCAAGAAAGTTCTATCTTCCCTGAGGCTATCCTCAGCATCAGGCCCAGATAACATAGAGAACATTCTACTTAAGAACACAGCAGATTCGATATGTAAACCACTTACAAAAATCTTCCAACTTTCTCTCAGTCTTTCTTTCTTTCCCAATGCTTGAAAGAGATCCAACATATGTCCTGTCTTCAAAAAGGCCAACAGACAGATTAAAAATAATTATCGTCCTATTTCTTTGTTCTGTAATGTTTCAAAGGTGTTTGAACGACTGGTCTTTAATGCACTCTATGAATACCTTGCACAAAATAACCTACTCACTTCCAAAAATTCTGGCTTTAAGGCCAATGACTCTACTATCAATCAGCTTGTGTACATCCTTTACAATATCTACAACGGCCTAGAACAGTCCAAAGAAGCCAGAATGGTGTTTCTAGACGTATCCAAGGCGTTTGACAAGGTTTGGCATCCCGGTCTCCTTTTTTAAACTTCGACAACTCGGCATCTCCGATAATCTTGTAGCATAGATTGATAGTTATCTCTCAAACCGATCCCAACGAGTGATTATTCATGGCCAATCTTCATCATGGCTACCTATTGAAGCTGGTGTGCCCCAGGGTTCCATCTTGGGTCCACTTCTCTTTCTTGTCTATGCTAATGACCTAGTTGACAATATTACATGTGATGTCAGACTTTTTGCTGACGACACCACATACTTGAAGTTGTTAATGACCCAATTGAAATTTCTAATCACTTGAATATTAATCTCTCTGTTATACATAACTGGGGAAAGTTGTGGCGTGTTATCTTTAACGCTTTAAAGTCTCTTTCTGTTATATTTTCAACCAAACTTGTTAAACCACACCATCCATCCGTTCGTCTTTGAGACTCTGAAATACCTGCGGCAGACTCACACATTCATCTTGGTATTACTCTCAGTAGCAATTCATCCTGGCATGCTCACATTACTCGTATTACTACCAAAGCGAGCCAGCGAATTGCCCTTCTGCGTAGATTCAAATATAAACTTTCCCGCAAAGCTCTGATTAAACTTTATTTAACTATGGTTCGACCAATTCTTGAATATGGTTGTGTGCTCTTTGACAACTGCGGTCAGGGACTTTCCGATCTTATTGAATCCATACAGTTTGAAGCTACCAAAATATGCATAGGTGCATTAAGGCACACATCACGCGCCAATCTCTTACGTGAGCCTGGTTGGACAACACTCGCCAGCAGGAGGAAGTATTTTAAGTTACTTCTTCTTTACAAAATGTATCACAACTTAACACCCTCCTATCTTTCTCAATTAACTCCTCCTAATTTTAATGCTCGAAACCTCCGCCACACTAGCTCCATACGTCCCATCAATTGCAAAACTAACCGCTTAGACAAATCCTTCCTACCTGACGCTATCAAGCTGTGGAACAATCTTCCCTCCGATATAAGAGACTCAATTTCCCTCCAAATATTCAAATCAAAGCTGAAAGTAACACTACTAGCAGTGGATCATGTTCCTGTTTACTATACCCAAGGACACAGATTTGCCAACATTTGTCATCCCCAGCTTCGTCTTGGATTCTCGAGACTTAACTTTGATCTCTTTAAAGTCAACATCATCCCACAACCTACATGTTCGTGTTCCTACCCCACTGAAAATCTGCAACATTACCTGTTCTTTTGTCCAAAGTATTCAACTTATAGAATTAGACTCCTCAACTCCATCATTCCTATTATTGCTCCCGGTGTCCACCCAAATCTGATTATACACACTGCAAGTGACAAACTAGCTCATATTCTTCTCTTTGGTAGCTACCAATTGTCCATTCCCTTCAACATACAAATTTGTGATGCTTTCCACAGATACATCGTAGACACTAGACGCTTCATATCTTAGTTCTGTTATGCACAAGCAGTAATTTTCAATTGAGTTAGTCGCTGATTCACATAATTCTTACTTTCCAAATGTCCTTTATGAAATTTCCTACCGCTAGTCCGTATTATTGTGAACAGGGACGTATATGTATACATTCTACCTGCAGTTAACTATTTTGCTTTGTTTTGCATTTTGATGACTACTACTACTGTGATTTTTGTATGCAGGGTACAAATCTGAAGCATGTGTACAGCTTCTCTGTTAATTGGGTAACTTTGTTCTTGTTTTGTCCTGTGTGTTTTGTAATATACATTTTGTGTGTCACTCTATGTTCTGGAGAACCCCTCGATTAGGGACATCTTGATGTACTATAGGGCGATTCAGTTGAAATAAATATGTTTAAATTAAAAAACAACTTGATGAAAAGGACATCAACCCCAAAAAGTGGTGGAATCTATCTAAGACTGTTTTGGGGTGTAAAATACACCAGGATATACCCCCTATTTTAGGAGGCGATAAAATTGTTTCTTGCATAACTGAAAAATGTGAAATTTTCAACACATACTTTGCCAGTCAATGTAAAACACTTCCTGATGTCGACGCCCCTACATTGCCCGAGTTTGCATTTCGAACGGATGCAAGCTTACATGAAATTAGTGTAGAAGAACAGTGTGTCAGGAGAGTCTTGACTTCATTGAGATTAACCTCTGCTTTAGGCCCAGATAACATAGGAAATATCTTACTAAAAAACACAGCCGACTCGATCTGTGAACCTCTCACTAAAATCTTCAAACTTTCCTTAAGCCTGTCTTGTTTCCCTGATTCTTGGAAGAGATCCAACACATTTCCGGTATTTAAGAAATCAAACAGACAGATCAAAAGTAACTACCGTCCGATCTCCTTGTTATGTAATGTATCTAATGTGTTTGAACGACTTATTTTTAATGCTATTCATGAATACTTAATGCGGAATAATCTCCTCACCTCTAAAAACTCGGGTTTCAAGGCCGAAGACTGTACCATTAACCAACTTGTGTATATCCTCCATAATATCTATAACGGCCTCGAACATTCCACGGAAGCCAGGATGGTCTTCCTAGATGTATCTAAAGCCTTCTACAAGGTTTGGCATCCTGGCCTCCTTTTTAAATTGCGACAACTAGGCATCTCTGATAAAATCGTAACATGGATCGATAGCTACCTATCAAACCGCTTCCAACGAGTCATTATTCACGGACAATCGTCTGCATGAATACCTCTTGAAGCTGGAGTACCTCAAGGATCTATATATTGGGCCCACTTCTATTCCTAATTTACGTTAATGATATAGTCGATAATCTTACTTGTGAAGTCAGACTCTTCGCTGACGACACTAGTCTTCTTGAAATCGTTAACAATCCCATTGAATCCTCCAATCACTTGAACAATAATCTCTCCATCATACAGAAGTGGGGGAAGTCATGGCGAGTCATCTTTAATGCTCTAAAGTCTATTTCCCTCATCTTTACCGCCAAATTTAATAAATCTAGCCACCCACCTGTGCGCCTAGGAGAGTCAGAAATACCTGAGGAAGATACACCCACCCACCTAGGGTTAACTCTGAGTCATAACTTATCCTGGCGTGCACATATTACACGGATAACAAATAAAGCTGGTCAGCGGATTGCACTCCTTCGTAGGTTTGAATATAAACTTTCCCGTAAGGCACTTTCCAAATTGTATTTATCTATGATTCGACCAATTCTCGATATGGCTGGGTCTTGTTCGACAATTGTGGTCAAGGCTTGTCCGACTTACTCGAATCAATCCAAAAATTTGCACTGGTGCTCTTAGACATACCTCACACGTTAATCTTCTACATGAACTCGGTTGGTCAACTCTCGCCACCAGGCGCAAGTACTTTAAATTGATCCTCTTTTACAAAATGTACCATAAATTAACTCCTCCATATCTTTCCAATCTTGTTCCTCCTTCTTTCCATGGTCGTAACCTTCGACAACCCAGTTCCACTGTACGCTCTATTAAATGCCGAACTAATCGCCTTGGAAATTCTTTCCTTCCTGACGCCATCAAACAATGGAATAACCTTCCTTCTGATATTCGCGATTCTATCACCCTTCAAATATTCAAATCTAAACTGAAAGCTTCCGTGGATGACGTTCCTGATTACTATTCCCATGGTAACAGATTTGCCAATATCTGTTATACCCAACTGCGACTGGGCTACTCTAGGCTAAACTTCGATCTTTTTAAAGTCCACATTATCCCAAACCCTACCTGCTCTTGTACTTACCCTACTGAAGATCTTGAACACTTTTTATTTTTCTGCCCTGAGTATTCCGTACCCAGAAACAATCTCTTTGACTCTATTTTTCCAATCTTAGCTCCAGGCGTCCACCCAAATCTGATTGTGCACCTTGCAAGTAACAGATTAATCGAAATTCTCCTTTTTGGCAGCAAGGAACTGTCGGATCCCTTAAACTTTCAAATCTGTGAAGCTTTCCAAAAATACATTGTGGACACCAGAAGGTTTCTATACTGAAAAAAGAAAAAGAAAGAAAAAAAAAAGGATCTTGTGTGACTGTTCAGCTCTATTATAATGATATATGATTGTTTACTTTCTATTCATGCAATATAATATGTATGTAATTTCTCATTATGGGTATGTGAGTCCATATCAATGTACTTTGTATCCCTACAGTTGTTTATCTACAAAGAATTGGTAACATTGTTTGTCCTGGGTGTTTTGCACATATGGTATGTGTATCTCCATGTTCTGGAGAACCCAACTTATTAGTATCATTTCGATGTACAAAAGGCCATCCAGATAAAATAAATATGTTTAAATCAAATCAAAATGACCTTGACCCTTTTTTCAAGATCATGAAGGATGTCATTAAGGACACTCCACTCTACATAATGAGAAGAAGGCTAACGATACCAACTTTACCACAAATAAATGTTTACCACATATATAAGTTCGATGTTGTATCATGACCTGCGACTTTGCTCTTCGAAAATCGGACTTGGTAGTGTTCAAACGGTACTCGGGCTTAGAGATTTGGGTTTGTTAAGTTTCTCTTTATTATTATTATTATTATTATTATTATTATTATTATTATTATTATTGTTGTTGTTGTTGTCGTCGTCGTCGTCGTCGTCATCATCATCATCATCATCATCATTATTATTGAACTTCAATCTTTTAGGTTTGTGCTCCAGGTGCATCCAATGAACTGAAAGTAAGAGATGTAAAATTTGATTTCATGCTAATTAAGCATGCATCCGAACTTTAAATGTTTAACATCGTCAAATATATAGTAGACAGAGGTGTCCGTAGCAATATCAATTGGTTGGTTTATGGCATAGGCGCATCCAATGAAATGATAATGCAAGCTGCCAAATTTGAAATTGAACTGATTAGGCACACCTAGAAGATTTTAATGTTCACCACTTTATACCTATTAACGCTGCCTTTCTTTGGAGGTCGGCCAAATTATGGACGGCACGTGCACGGCGCATGGGCACAGTTAAACAAATATTTAAATCAGCAGGAAAGCGACTCAGTTGCGTCTACTGATTTAAAGTAGACCTGCTTGTATGGTTAGATATATGATCGAGAATAACCTACCTTCAAATTTTGGACAGAAGCCCAGGTTGGAAGAAGATTGTGGTCCTGTTCTACTGAATGTTGCAGATCTTTTGTTTCTTGTTTCATTATACGTTTATTGTACATTGTATTAATTATTGAGGCTGGGCCCTGAACAGTCCTTGACTGAACGGGGGCACCCTGGGTAAATATATTATAATAAATATGAAATATTTAAAATAATTGTACAAAGAGGAGCAATAGTGTCACATCTTCCATATTGTTCTGAACCAAGAAAAATTTCACAATCCAATCTCTCTGTGCTCCGAAGCCGATCCAATCACATGTCTATTCTAAACCTATAAATTAATTAGCATAGCATCACGATTCATATTCAAAATTCTGAAACTTCTAGGCTTCAACATGCAAACGAATTTAAACGGGTCATCAGCGGGAACCCATCAAGTATGTGTCGTAGATATTATCAGTTATGCCATGCTCTGCCGTGCCACACGAGATTCGACCAACGAAGCATACTGTGTACCACTCAGCCCTTCAGGCTTCGTGGTACGCAGCTTGCTGAGGTGGCCAAATTTCGTGTACCACGGTAGAGCAGGGCATGGCGATTTTATCCCATATTCAAAGCAAGTAGTTGGCAAAAAAAAAAAAAACAAAAACAAAAAAAAACAAAACGATTAAGTCCACATCGAACATGTTCAAGACTGGATTTTTTGCACAATAGGAGACATTCATATTTAACTGTGATCCTGTTCACTTCCTGTGTTGCCGGGGCAACAGACTGATGCTTCCACCATGATCAGGGCAGATTTGTATTATATACTACATAAACATCCATAAATAACACCCTTTCAACCAAAAGAGAGCCCATTTCTAATTATTTTAGGCATCCTTTATGTTTCAAATATATGTTAATACATTTTCTTAAGATTATTGTGTGTTTGTGTTGTTCATTTTGTTGAGAAAGTACTTTTGCTAAATATATAGATCTGCCCTGATGCAGGTGGCTCCCTCTTTTGCTCAATAGGTGTTAGAGTAGGACCGCACTTAGATATGAATACATCCTATTCATCCTCGCCAGTTCGAGCCGCAAACCAGAATTTAGACAACTGCTTGTAAAGTTCTTCCTCCGTAAAGTAACTGCTAAAGTGAAGGAAGTCCACACTCTGTCCAGTTTCTAGGAAGTATGCCCTGAATAGTTTTGCTGAACTTTGATTGGCTTTTTGGGTGTTCTTGGGCATTGATGCCGCTCTTTTGGAAGATAAATCTCCTTCAATAGGTTCAATAGTAAAACGTCGCTTTTTCGCCATTGCCATTGTTTTCGTCTGCTATGAGATGAAAACGAGAATACCATTTTACACAATTTCCGTATACCTCCCCCCCCCCCCTACGAAACAGGTTGGCCTTCGAAATTGCATTGGGGCACTTCTAGTAAACCTCAATTTCAACAGGTGGCGCTGCGATTTTTGTCTGTTTGTGATTTTTTTTTCTCTATTTTTTCACAAATTTGTGTATGTACGTTCGCTATTTTTCATTTCTTCTCCAAACACCATCACCAGATTGTGCTGAAACATGAGGAGCATGTACCTGTGGAAGGACTAAACAAAGATGGTCAGTTTCTGGTGATGCTGCAGATCCCTGATTTTCATTGATTTTTTAAATTCGGGTACACTGTTGGTTAATGCATTTATTCCTACTGGTTACAATGACGGGCCATGGTAATTGCAAGGTAATTGACGATTTTGACTTCTCTAAAACTGTCAGCCAGATTCACTTCAAATGTGGCAAACATGTATCTTGGATGGCTCGATACTGAGTATGTTCAAATGGGCAGCTTCGGTGATTGGATACACACACACACAAACACACACACACACACACACACACACACACACACACACACACATGTATGTATGTATGTGTGTGTGTGTGTGTGCGCGCGCGCGCGCGTTGGAGGGAGGTATTTGTTGACAAAATGTTAAAAAATCTTCATCCCCGAAACAACTGGGCCTTTTAAAATTGCACAGGAACACTTCTAGGTATCCCCCACACCAGAACTGGTTGAATGCTAAGGTGAGCTGAGGACAGCTTGTTCACACTACGTTCTAGTTTTTTAGAATGTCTTCTGAAAATGGTCAGATCATAACCTTCATGGGTGTATTGATGCTGCATACACAAATAAGCGTATAACACGCAAGTGCCCAGTAGGCAAAGTAGTTGTTTGAGGAATGAGAATTCCAACATCAGGTGACAGGGATCATGAAATATACCCACAGAAATCACTATGACTGTGGCAATGGATATGCAGTTTGATCATTCAGAGACGAATGTAAACCAGTTCAGTGCGAAGCTATGCCAAGCAGCGAACTGTTTGATATGTGTCTTACCTGAATACATCACCTACTGCTAGTATATCACAGTGATTGGGAAATTTATTTCTCCTACAGGCCTCTATCAAAAGAACGTAAAAGATTCATGCAAAAGCGGTAGGCCTAGAGATCAGGTGTGCGTTCTGTAATCAAGGTCAGAATTATTGTTTTAAGTCCAAAGTAATCTAAAGTGGACATTTTATTGCTAGTTTACAGAGGCAAATTCAACACCGTTGAAAGTCCAAAGTAATCTGAAATGGACATATTATTATTAGTTTACCAAGGCAAATTTAACACAAAACGCAATAGTGATAGACCTACGATAAAAACCATTTCTTGATACGATAATATTTAGGCTACATTTGCTATTTTTGTCAGAATTGACAACAAAGGGACAACTTGCGATGAATGCCATGCACAGCCTCACGCTCAAGCGAGATGTTGTTGTTTTCCTTTAGGTAACCGAAAGATAGCCATGCTTACTTGGCTCCTACCATTTATAAACAAAATGGAGATGTTTTTTTTAAAAAAACATTGAGCCAAAAACGTCTGCGAATATAATATCAACTAGGAAAGATGATTTGCTGCATAGCAAATCAGTGTGTGTGTCTTAAAAGCATATTGGTATGGCAATGTACAACTATTCCATAACACAGCAGAAGAAGTTGGAATTGGCATCTCTATCTATCATAGTGTTGAAGATGTTCAAGATTGAAAATTTCGAATACTGCTAATTAGCATAATTTAAATTGCTACAACTTTTGTTTTAGATTCATTACATGCGCAATGGTCAACAACCCCTCGTAGAAGTTGGAATGACATCTCTATCTATAATAGTTTTGAAGATAATCAAGTTTTGAAATTTTAAATGCTGCTAATTAGCATAATTTAAATGGGTACAACTTTTGCTTTAGATTCATTACATGCGCAATGGTCAAAAACCCCCGAGTAGAAGTTAAAATGACGTCTCTATCAATAATAGTTTTGAAGATATTCAAGTTTTAAATTCTTAAATGCTGCTAATTAGCATAGTTTGAATTGCTACAACTTTTGTTTTAAATTCATTAGATGCACACTGGTCAATAACCCCCTAGGAGAATTGGAATGACATCTCTATCTTTTATACTTTTGAAGATATTCAAGATTTAAAATTTCAAATGCGCCTAATTTGCATAATTTTAAACATCTTCATTCCTTTGTATAAAACGGTCAAACTCCTTGTATGGAGGTACAATTATGCCAAGTCTGGAGTTTCTATGTATAATAGTGTTCGAGAAAAGTGTCAGACAAATTTGCTGGTAAAGAAGAAAGAAAGAAAGAAAGAAACTAGGAAAGATGATTTGCTGCATAGCAAATCAGTGTGTGTGGCTTCAAAGCATATTGGTATGGCAATGTACAACTATTCCATAACACAGGAGTAGAAGTTGGAATCGCATCTCTATCTATTTTAGCTTTGAAGTTATTCAAGATTTAAAATTTCTCGTGGTGCTATTTAGAATAATTTAAATTGCTACAACTTTTATTTTTAATTCATTAGGTGTGCAGTTGTCAACAACCCCCTAGAAGAAAATTGGAATGACATCTCTATCTATTACAGTTTTGAAGATATTCAAAATTGAAAATTTCGAATACTGCTAATTAGCATAATTTAAATTGCTACAACTTTTGTTTTAGATTCGTTATATGCGCAGTGTTCAACAACCGCCTAGTAAAAGTTGCAGTGACATCTCTATCTATAATAGTTTTGAAGATATTCAAGTTTTAAAATTTCCAATGCTGCTAATTAGCATAATTTAAATTGTTACAACTTTTGTTTTACATTCATTAGATGCGCACTGGTCAATAACTCCCTAGTAGAAGTTGGAATGACATCTCTATCTATTATACTTTTGAAGATATCCAAGATTTAAAATTTCAAATGCCCCTAATTTGCATAATTTAAAACATCTTCATTCCTTTGTATAGAACGGTCAAACTCCTTGTATGGAGGTACAATCATGCCAAGTTTGGAGTTTCTATGTATAATAGTGTCTGAGAAAAGTGTCGGACAAATTTGCTGGTAAAGAAGAAAGAAGAAAGAAGAAAGAAAGAAAGAAAGAACTAGGAAAAATGATTTGGAGTATAGCAAATCAGTGTGTGTGTCTTCAAAGAATATTGGTATGGCAATGTGTAACTATTCCATAACACAGGAGTAGAAGTTGGAATCGCATCTCTATCTATTATAGCTTTGAAGTTGTTCAAGATTTAAAATTTCTAGTGGTGCTATTTAGCATAATTTAAATTGCTACAACTTTTGTTTTAGATTCATTAGGTCAGCAATGATCAATAACCCCCGAGTAGAAGTTGAAATGACATCTCTATCTATTATACTTTTGAAGATATTCAAGATTTAAAATTTCAAATGCCCGTAATTTGCATAATTCTAAACATCTTTATTCCTTTGTATAAAACGGTCAAACTCCTTGTATGGAGGTACAATCATGCCAAGTTTGGAGTTTATATCTATATTAGTGTTCGAGAAAAGTGTCGGACAAATATGCTGGTAAAGAAGAAAAAGAAAGAAAGAAAGAACTCGAGGAAAAACAGAAAAGTGTGTGTTGACTCACACACTTTAACTACATGTGCATGTACCTGTGAACTGAGACATGCATTATAGTGACTCAGTGAATGGCTATGAAGAACATGCTTCATCTCACTGGTTACAAGAAAACAAAGACATGAAAGTGTCCAGTGAGATGACACAAATCCACACACTTTTTCAAAATTCACCAAAATGTGAAAACAGTCATTTGAGACTGTAAGCTCTGTATGTAGTCTGTTTTTAACAGAGGGTACACTCTGCCAGGCTTGTTCTGCCTAGAAGTCCAGTCCGTCTGATCCCTTGAGACTGATGGAACTGATAAGCCCAGCACACTCCTAGCCTAAGGGTAAAACAGACCAGCTACCAGGACACTCTGACTGGTCAGTTTCAGTCATGGTGTACTTACAGCTCTGTCCAGCATTAGTGTGAACATGCAGCAGATGTGTTTCTTGCATGAACAGAAAGAGATCCTCTGTATTTTATTGAGAGCCTCATTACACAGTTGTTGGGAGTCCCCCCCCCCCACCGCAATTTTCTACAAGACCAAAACCTTCCAAAGTGTACACTCAACATGCATGGACAGAAAGCTGTGAGACAGGTTCAAGCTAATTAATAATGAATGTAAAATGGTTGCCTGGCACCATAGAGGTCAAGCAATAGGTCATACAGGAGGCAGTTGAAAGCCTGCATGTGGATTGGGGAGAAATTTGGTGAATTTAGCGTACATTAAAATTCCCCAAGTTTTGTTTGTGTGCTGTTGGATTTGCCAGTTGTCTCAAACCTATATGTGTAAGTTAGAACTTTGTGTCTATCTGCAATATTTTGGAAGATATGGAGCTTTTAAAATTTCAAATGCCCCTAATTTGCATAATTTTAAACATCTTCATTTCTCTGTGTAAAACGGTCAAACTCCTTGTATGGAGGTACAATCATGCCAAGTTTGGAGTTTCTATATATAATAGTGTCCGAGAAAAGTGTCGGACAAATTTGCTGGTAAAGAAGAAAAAAGAAAGAAAGAAATAAAGAATTCGAGGAAAAAAAGAAAAGTGTGTGTGACACACACACTTTAAATATTGCACTCTGGTGAGCGTTTGGGTCTCGTTTTTGTCATATAATCAAAATCTAGCTAAATATTTCGTTTATTCTCAGATATTCGTGCAGTGGACACAGGTTTTGGGTGGCTGGTAGGAAGCACCCAAAATGATTCACAGGCATACATTTTTTTGCAATTTTCTGGATCTAAAGAGTCAAAATATCAAAGGAAATAATATGTTTAAATCGTTGACTCTCTTGAAAAATGAAATCTTGACGTGCTTTCGTATTTTCACTTGAGAAACCTTACCCTTAGAAGTTTCTTTGAGCCAGATGAAATTCAGACATACATGCTTCTTCCAAAACCGTTAGCCACATCCACTTCAAACTTGGCGGGACCATGGGTGAGTCTCTGCCAGGTTCATTCAAATGTTCATGCTGCAATTAGTTTTTGGACTATTTTATGAATTTGTTTGTTCCTTTTTTGAAATAATCGTTCAAAATCGTCTTCCCCCAAACCGCTTGGCCAATTGTCTTAAAATTGCACTGGGGAACCAGAGCTCAATTCGGTCAACAGGTAGCGCTGTGATCTTTTTCTATTTTTTAAACGAATTTTTGGGTGCCTTTTTTTTTCCGACTTCGTCTCCAAAATTAAATTGTGTGTGTCAACACACACTTTTTTGTTTTTCCTGAAATTCTTTCTTTCTTTCTTTCTTTCTTCTTTACCAGCAAATTTGTCTGACACTTTTCTCGAACACTATTATACACAGAAACTCCAAACTTGGCATGATTGTACCTCCATACAAGGAGTTTGACCATTTCATGCAAAGGAATGAAGATGTTTAAAATTATGCAAATTAGGGGCATTTGAAATTTTAAATCTTGAATATCTTCAATGGTATAATAGATAGGGATGTCATTCCAACTTCCACTAGGGGGTTATTGACCAGTGCGCGTCTAATGAATTTAAAACAAAAGTTCTAGCAATTTAAATTATGCTTATTAGCAGCATTTGAAATTTTAAAACTTGAATATCTCTAAATATATTATAGATAGAGACGTCATTTTAACTTCTACTCGGGGGGTATTGACTATTGCACATGTAATGATCTAAAGCAAAAGTTGTAGCAATTTATATTATGCTAATTAACAGCATTGGAAATTTTAAAACTTGAATATCTTCAAAACTGTTATAGATAGAGATGTCATTTCAACTTCTATTAGGGGTTGTTGACCATTGCGCACCTAATGAATTAAAAATAAAGGTTGTAGCAATTTAAATTATGCTAAATATCACCAATAGAAATTTTAAATCTTGAATAACTTTAAAGCTATAATAGATAGAGATGCCATTCCAACTTCTACTCCTGTGTCATGGAATAGTTGTACATTGCCATACCAAAATGCTTTGAAGACACACACACTGATTTGCTATGCAGCAAATCATCTTTTCTAGTTTCTTTCTTTCTTTCTTCTTTACCAGCAAATTTGTCCGACTCTTTTCTCGAACACTATTACACATAGAAACTCCAGACTTGGCATGGTTGTTCCTCCATACAAGGAGTTTGACCGTTTTATACAAAGGAATAAAGATGTTTAAAATTATGCAAATTAGGCGCATTTGAAAATTTAAGTCTTGGATATCTTCAAAAATATAATAGATAGAGATGTCATTCCAACTTCTACTAAGGGGTTATTGACCAGTGCTCATCTAATGAATTTAAAGCAAATGTTGTAGCAATTTAAATTATGCTAATTAGCAGCATTTGAAATTTTATAACTTGATTATCTTCAAAACTATTATAGATAGAGACGTCATTTTAACTTCTACTAGGGGGGTATTGACTATTGCGCATGTAATGAATCTAAAGCAAAAGTTGTAGCAATTTAAATTATGCTAATTTGCAACATTTAAAAATTTTAAACTTGAATATCTTCAACGCTCTGATAGATATAGATGTCATTCCAACTTCTACTTGGGGATTGTCGACCATTGCGCACCTAATGAATTTAAAATAAAAGTTGTAGCAATTTAAATTATGCTAAATAGCACCATTAGAAATTTTAAATCTTGAATAACTTCAAAGCTGTAATAGATAGAGATGCCATTCCAACTTCTACTCCTGTGTTATGGAATAGTTGTATATTATCATACCAATATGCTTTGAGGACACACACACTGATTTGCTATACAGCAAATCACCTTTCCTATTTATGTATTAGATTATTCTGAAATTCGAGAGAAATATAGATTGTGGGAGGAATTAAAAAGTTGTTCATCGTATTGTGATACTCTGGATCCCTGATTTTTAACGGATTTTTCAATTTGGGTGCATGTCGGTTAATGATGCATTCGCATTCATTACCATTCAAGTCAAAGGCGATTGTAATGGAAATTCACATTTTCAACTTCTCCAAAACCGTCGACCAGATTGACTTAAAACCTGGCGGGCTCTTCATCAAATTTGTGAAAATAATTACGCTTCAGTGATTTTGGGATTTTTTTTTCATGAATTGTTTTGGTCATTTTTGAAACAAAACAAAAAAAAAAAAACCAAAGAACAAAAACAAAACAAAAAAAAAAAAAAAAAACAAACAAAAAAAACAAAAAACAAAACAAAACAAAACAAAACAAAAAATCTGCAAAACCGTTTGGACAATACCAGACTTACGAATTCATAGTACCTGCTTCTGGCGCCAGAATCGCACAACACTCTACTTTGCAGGAATTAGGACACTTGCTGGAGCGGCCGTAACACAGGGTATTTCGTGAGTCATAGAGCCCACTTCCAGGTAGAAGATTACAAAGTGCATAATTCTGACCACAGGAAGATATTTCTTGTGTGGTTATGTGCAGTCTCTACTACTTGTATCACAGGTATTCATTTACTTTTTCTTACTCCTTATTTTCAATATGATTTCACGTGTAGCGTCAGTTTTACCAACTCCTATGTCAGGAGTTTGTACCATATTTTCTGAGCTCCTTCTGTATTGTCGTGTTATTCGTTTTGTTACCATGGTATATTGTCCGAATATTTCCATACACCTATCACCCATAAACTACACCATACATCCGCCTTCCGACCTTTTAATGCACATCCAAACTAACCCCTGTCTTCTGCCACTCACTTCTGGCCTCTCAGCGTTTATTGCACATTTACAGCAACCCATTGTTAATGCCGTTTCTTCCTTCCCTCATATCAACCGTCATGGGGATTAGCATTGATCATTATAGAGTGGCAATTGGACTTTTTCACAACTGTTGGTCAACCCCACGAAAGTATGATTGGCCCAAGAATACTGCTGATTCCGAAATAATCCTTTCTTTCTGTTTCTTGTCCTTAGTCGCAATGAATGTGATTCTACTAGGTTTCACGTGTCTACAACACCTACTGTCAGTCTTGCAAATTTTCTTTCAGTCCTGCATTGATGTGCATCCAACCCCCCCCCCTCCGACAAAACGACCCCTCTGCAAAAAATTATTTAAAACTATGCCACTCAAACGCCCGTAGTATTAAGAGTTCGGGCAAACTTGATGAACTTCAATTATTAGCGCAAGTCGAAAATTTTGATGTTATCACTTTATCAGAAACTTGGCTTGATGCGAATTATCCTGATCAACTCCTCCATATTGACAATTTTCAACCTCCTTTCAGAAGAGACCGTCCTACAGGACGAGGAGGAGGAGTCCTTACATATGTTTCTGCTTCGCTGCCTTGTCGAAGGCCCCCTCCCCCCTCCGAGCCCCAGGGCCCAGCCCGTGAAGCCCGCCGAGCCTCCCAGCCCGCGCCCCCGGGAACCCCCCGCCACCAGCCCCGCGGCCCCCGCCGAAGCCCCCAGAACCCGCCCGGGAACCCCCCCGCCCACAGGCCCCGACCCCCCGGCGCAGCCCCCGAAAACAAGGACCGAAAACAAGGGACCACCGACGCGCCAGGCCCCCAGGGGCGGCCCACCCCCTAGCCGCCCCGGGCCTCCGAGACGGTCAGGGACGGCATGCCCTCAAGGATCTCGTCGATTACATCGTCAAACCAGTTCCCTCCTCCTTCAAGGAGCAGGTGGTGGGTGCCCCTCCGAACGAAGCCCTCCCCGCCAGGAGCTCGGACGCAACGACCGTACTTCTTCCGATATTTTCGTCGAATGAACGGCCTGAAGAGGTGGTCGATCATTGCCCACGAGCTCGTAACCGCGACGATGGTCGCGGTGGCCGTCTGGAGGTATTCGAACATTTCCACGAACATATGCGTTCCGTCCAGAATGTCCCCGTGGGCATCCACTTTGACGCGCTCAAGCCCGAAATACTGCTGGTTCCAGGAGTTGAAGTACGGCGGGTCTAGGAAGATCAAGGCTCGGGGGTCGTCCTTGTAGCGGTCCACGCACTCACGCCAGTCCGTGTGCGTGATCTCTGCCTCGGCGAAGCAGGCGTCGGCGCCGACCTGTCGAGGCCCCTAATCAGCATGGGCCACTTTGTCAGCGGAGTTCTGGTCTGCTCGAACTTCCCTCGGATACGGTGCTGGTAGAAGTACTCGAAGACGGACTCGGGCACCTTTTTACGGTGGTGGGCGTGAAAGGCCTCTGGCGTTAGCCGTCCACGGCAGTACTCGTAGAGGAGCTCAGAAGTGTGCTCAGCGATGAACCTGAACATCTCGATCAGGTGCAGATCGGTGTCGTTGATGACGTGGCGCTTGCGGAGTTTGCGTGCGTGCACATCCAGCGTGAGGGCCGCCGAGCCGCAGAACTGCTCTACGACCGTGCCATAGCGGCCCCAGTCGACGGCAGAGTCGACGTGCTGGAGCTCTTGCCGCTTATTCCCTAGCCAGGTAAAGTAGAAGCAACTCATCTTCCCTGAAGAATATGCTATTAAGAGACTTCTAAAACAGGCCCGCCCACCCCCTGGCGGGGCCCAAACCCCCGGTGCCTGCCCGAGATCAAGGGACAACCGGCGGGCCGGGCCCTGAGCGGGTAGCCCCCGACCGAACGGGGATTTAGAGAAACGGGGGTCTATGGCATACCTATCCCAATGAGGGGTCAAAGGACTTGTGAGTAGATTCTCGTCGGACGCTCCGACCGGTATTCTCGCAGCTGCCTGGGGGCCTACTGCAAGGTCCACCTCGCCCAGCAGCGGCGGGGCTCCGTCCCCTACACCCGTATCGTCGGTGCAGAGTCGGGACTCAGGCCGAAGCTCGGCTCTGCAAGCCCTGCGGCGCGGAGAAGGGCAAGAAGAGACTCGCACGGGCTAAAGCGCAGGTCCCTCGACAGTTCCCCCAGGTTCAGGCCGAGCTGCAGAGCCGAGCAGCATGGGCCCGCCGGCTTCCAGGGTTCGTCGGTCTGAAGGGCCGTCGGCCTGTATTTTCGCCCGAGCCCGACACCCGCCCGCTGGTATCGCCAGCCGCCGCCCAATTAGACAGAAAGCACTGCTCTAGTATACTGACCCGACAATGACACACGCACAACGAGCCCGCGAGATCCGCGCACGATTCGAAGCAGCCACAGGCCTTCGACCCGCCTATCCCCGCTCACATGCCGCCCGCGAGGCTGGGTCTTGGCGGGCCGCGCGTGACGTGATCGACGAGCTAGGCCCGGAGGCCCGCCCGGAGATGGCACGCCACCCGTGCCGGCGGTGCAGGCGCCCCCCGCGGGCCGTGGCTCGCCTGTGCGGACCCCACGGCGCGGCGAGGGGGAAGGCTCGCCTGTGGTCCGAAGCCCAGACCCGACGCCTGCACAGGCGGCTCATGAGCGAAATCCGGGAACGCGCGGCGGTCCATCGGCACGCGGCGGACCAGCGGCGCGTCCCTGGCTTCGTCGGCCTGTAGAGTCGGCAGGTCGGCGCCGGCCTATTATTTTTTGGGGGGCGCCCGGAATTTGCCGGACAGTATATAGAGCCGCCTCCCAATTAGAGAGAGACGCCGCTAGAGTATACCGATATAGCAGGATGGTAGCAACACACGCAGAATGAGCCCGCGCACTACTCGACGAGATCGAAACCTTAACCTGCATTTGGCCCCATACCCTCGGTCTCGGGTAGCCCTTCAGGGCCTCTGAGAGCGCTTCGACCGCTACAAGGCGGCCCTGGCTGCTGTCAAACGGCCGACGCCCGGAGACGGGCCGAGAGAGACTTGGCCGACGAGTCTGCTCGCCTAGGGCAGATCGACGCCGTCGACGACTTTGACCTCGACACGCTAACAAGCGCCGGAGAGCTTGATGGGGAAGCCGGCCGGCTCCTACGGCGGGCCAAGGCCAAAGACCGACGAGAGGGCGCCACCCACGTCTTCAGCTCCTGGCGGCAGGAGACCCCCGACCGCTACGACCTCGGTGACGTCGACGTCGACGCCAACATCCGCGTTCGGGGCGGTAACATCGTCATGGACTACACCCTGTCCACAGAAAGGGCCGCGGGAGTCCTCGGGAGGATCCGGGGCGAGTACCTCGTCCAGGTTAAGTTCCTCCGCGAGCGGGGGGACGGCGTGCGGGCCGTCGAAGACGGCTTCGCCCCCCTGAAGCTAACCATGGGCGGCAACGTTCTCGAGGTGACCCCACAGACACGACCGGGCGCTCTGGTAGGGGTCGACCGGCTGTACTACCGACAGGCCTACCCGGTCTCGGTTGTGGTCTACGGCCTCTACCCCATCCGCGAGCCCGACGAAGGCAACCTCGCCCCGATGAGGGACGGCGACCTTAACTGCGTCGCCGAGCGAGTCATCGAGCACTTCGAGGGGACTCGACGCGGTCAGGGCCTCACCCCAGCCAGGCGCCAGAAAATCGCCCAGTGGGAGGCTCGGGTCCACGAAGGGGGCGCCACCCTCCAGGATGTTGCCGAACTCGAAAAGGTCCTTAAGAGGGCCATCATTGTCCGCGACATCGCCGGGACAGACCTCTATAGCTCCGGAAAGTATAGGTCTAGCGGCTGGGCCCCGATCGAACTCACCCTCCACAACGGCCACGCTTGGGGGAAGGACCTCCACTTCCCCACGGCTCGCGAGGTCATCATCTACGAAGGTGACGTCTGGGACGCCATCCGAGAAGCCACCCGAGACGCAGCCAAAGCTCTTTGGGTCCTCGGAGGAGGCCAAAACAGGCGTCTCACGCTCGACCAGTTCGTTCTTGAGGACGGACTGACATACAGAACCGACGCCTTGCTGAAGGCCTGCCTCCACCTGGCGCTCAAGGACCCCGAGGCCCTGGCCGAGAAAGTCTTCAGAGACAACCATGCTGCGAGCGTCGTGACACGCGAAAAGAACACCTGGAAGCCCACGCCGGTCAACCTGCTTGAGGAGGTACAGAAAAGCTGCATCGAGCACGGCCACGATGGCCTCTGGAATGCCCCCGCCTACCACGTCGAGGATGTGGTTTCCATCGACATGAAGGCGTGTTACCCCGCAAGCTTCACAAGCCACGGAGAGGCTGCGCCCTGGTTCCAACGATTCGGGCACCCCCGGAACCGCATGACCCGGGTGGCCATCAACTGCTCGTTGCCTCAGGACATCGGCGCCGGGTTCGCCCAGGTCCGCGCCTGGCGGTTCACCGAGGGCCTCCACCCCGTTGTAGCGGCCTGGTTTGGAGGGCACTTCAAGGAAAAGCAATGGGCGCCAACGGCCTTACTCGCCCACATGGTTGAGACGGGTCTCCTCACGAGCCTCGAGGTGGCCGAGGCCATCCTCGCCTACAAGACGCAGACAGACGTCTGGCTCCCTGACTCGAGGGATCAGGCATGTGCGGTGATCGGCAAGTTCACCCAGGGCGCCAAAGCTGACGGCAAGAGGCTTACCCGCCGGCTGGTCACAGATGAGGGCGAGCTCGATCGACTTCCTCGTCCGTGACACCCGCCAGAGCGGCACCCTGGTCGGTGCTCCAGAAAAGTGCCCGGCCGGCTGGATTCTCACCTACTACGATGGCAGTTAGCCACAGTATGCCCACCTTCGGGCCTCTATGCTGGCCTTTGCCCACATCAACCTCTTGGCTATGCTTCGGCGCTTTACCCCCGATGAGGCCGTCCGGGTCGCCACGGACTCGATCTACGTGAAGAAGACAGCCCTCCACAGGCTCGAAGGCGTAGAGGCGTACTCCTCCCCGGTGCTCTGTCATTGTGGAGACCCCTGGTGTGCGAACTGTCTCCTAGGGGAACCGAGTCTGCCGCCAGTTGCCCCGGCACAGTGGCGAGACAAGGGCGAGACCATCTACTCCGCCCAAGAACACGCAGCCTACGAGCCCAAGCCCGAACACTGGGGCGCCGAGAACGACGTCCAGGAGAGCACAGCACCGCCCTGGGCCGACCCCCTGACCCGGCACGCTCTGAGCTACTCCAACGGGGGGGGGGGGGGCTCGGGCAAAACGACGAGGGCGATCGAGCTCTTCCGAGAAAGAAGGCCTCTCGTCTTCACGCCGACCCACCTACTGGCCAAGTAAATACTAAAAAGAGGGGTCCAGGCTCAGACCTACCACAGCTTCTTCCGGTGGCCGGGCCGGACAGAGTTGACGCCGGAGCGGATGGGGCATAAGTACGTGCCCAGGGTGATCATATGGGACGAAATCTGCACGGTCCCGCTCCCCGTGCTAGAGACTTTCCTCGACTTGCTCGACCAGCGTGGCGTTCAAGTGATCTGCTGTGGGGACCAGGGCCAGCCGCCGCCGATTGCCGGCGAGTCCCCTCACGACTGGCTGCGGGGCCTGGTCGACTACTACGAGGAGGTCACAGTTGACTACAGGAGCAAGTGCGAGAAGCTGCGAGAGCTCAAGATGGCCATTCGGCTTCAGCCCGATCGGGTCCTGTGCCGGGAGATGCGACGGGCTCTCCCTAAGTGTCACGGCTGGAACGACTTTGTGATCGCTTGGCATCCCCGCGACCTCCTTCTCGTCTCGCGTAAGGTCCCACGCGACCAGGCCCAGAAGCTCCTCTTCGAACACCACCGGGAAGCCTTCCCGACCGAGCCCGTTCCGCTCCTCTATCGCCCGAGGGACACCCGCCTGCAGAACGTTATGGTTATCATACCTGGGCCCCTGCTCGGTGACGGCCAGCCCGACCAGCAGGAACTCTTCCTGAACGACGTCGTCGAGGTGAGCGTTCAGACGGCACAAGAGGTTCTCGACGGCAAGTGGCGACACCACTGGGGTCTGGGCTATGCCACGACCGTGCACAGCTCCCAGGGCCACGCGATCGAAGACCCTCAAAGGGTCTGGATCGTCGACGACTACCTCCAGTGGTCCAATCTGGCGTATCTCGCGGTCTCCCGAGTTCGTTACCTCCACCAGCTTGAGACGTGCTGCCCTCCGCGGGACGCCGACGGCCCGCCGTCCCCGCCGTTCGACAAGGCCACCCCCAGCAAAAACGTCGGCCGCAAGCTCCAGGCCTACAAGCGCGTCGACGCCGCCAAGGGGCACAAAAACAACCTCCTTATGGCGGACGTCGAGGCCCTCAGAGAAAAGCAGGGCAACCACTGCGCCACCTGCAACATCGGCCTCCTCTGGAGCTACGCCCCCAAAGACTCGAGGCAGTTCAGCGTCTACCGACTGGACAACAACCAGGGGCACACTCGAGACAACGTGCGTCTGGTGTGCCTAGAGTGCAACCGGAAAAGGGGGGCGGCCGCCCTATTGCAAAGCGCCGGCTTGAGGCTTCTGAGTATCTAGGGGGATCACCTGAAGCTCTTCGCGAACGAATCCCCTTTGGGGGCCGTCCAACAGGTAATACAGGACGGGCTCCCCGGTCTTGGCCACGGCCCGGGCGAGCCGATGAACCGTTAAGGACCAAACGGGATCAGTTGCGCGCCGGTGACCGCCCTCAAGCTCCCCCGGCTGATACAAATACGAAACAAGGGCGTCGTGCGGCAGACGTCTTTCCTCGAGCCCCACCGGCCTCCGGGCAGGGGCTGCCAGGCGGGAGCTCGTCGAGGCCTGTCTAATAGCCTCCGAAGGCCGGCGACCCGTCAGCCGGGTGACTTCGTTGTTTAAGGCCGCCACTACTGCGGGGAGCCTACGCACCCACTCGGTTGAGCGGGTTGAGGGGTCAGCCAGCTCAACGGCATACTGGTGGCCGAAGAGTCTCTCGGCGAGGGTCCTATTCCATCTTTCGACAACGGCTTGGTCTCTGTGGATATCAACCCGCCCGCGCCGCGCCTTGACGCCGTGCTGTGCGAGCAGCTGGGAGACAGCGCCCATGAACTCCCTTCCCGGGGTCGACCTGGAGGAGCTTTGGCCACCGAACCGGCCCCCGCCTGTATATCCTCCCGAGAGCGGCCGCGACCTCTGCCGCTGTCTTGGCAGTCAGGAACGCGGCCTCCTTATAGCGTGAAGCCACATCGACCACGGTCAGGGCATACTTGTAGACCTTGCGTCCTACCCGGTCGTGCGGCAGAAACAAGAGGTCAGCCTGATGGACCTCGTTGGGGGTCCTAACATCATAACGCGGCCGGGGGACATAGCGGGGCGGAGGCAGGTAGACCTGCCAAACGGCTTGCCTCTCCAACCAGGCCCAGGCTACATCGTGGGGGGCTTTGACGGCCGCCGCCAGTTTCTTCACTGCGGCGAGGCCTTTTCAATGCCCCCGGGGGCTGTAGTAAAGGGATGACAGCCTAGCTTCCATAGATCTCGGCGAGGTATTCCAGGACGGCGACTAGTCTCCAACATGCACGGGGGCTTAGATCGGGGAGCTGGCCGGTGGCCCTGCTAAGGTTAGCGGCGTTGCCCTTTAGGACCATGGGGGCATACATGCCCGGCGCCCGCTCATCGCTCCTGAACAGCTCGAGAGCCCTGTGGGCGACATCCTGAAGGGCGCGAGCAGGCCCGGGAATGCGGTCCCGCAGGGCAGCCGCAGACACGTCGAGGAGGGCAAAGTAGAGTTCCTCTGCGAGGCACATCGTGGAAATGTATCAGGACCCGCAAAATCTCGGCGGCCGAAAATAATGCCGGCGTCGGAGACTAACATCCGCACCCGGCTCAGCAAGCCTAGGCCGAGTGATACCTTGCCCCGATAGCGCCACGGACGAGGGCCCGCTCGACCCTCTCGTGCAGGTTCGCGGGCTTGATGGCCTTGAGCTCGTCGAGCATCTCGCGGATGCAGGCGTGCTTGCCCCCGGGCTGGTCGCCACAGTCCCGATAACAAATGTCGTGGCGCATGGCCGTGGCGCCTACGGCGTTGAAGGGCAGGGTGTGAGGTAGAGGCTTGTCATCGGCGTCGAGCTGGGACGAGAGCGGATTGAACGGGCCAGTGTATCTGTGAGACGGAAGCGTGAAGCCCCCCCTTCGGCCGAGGCAGCCGGCCTATCACGGCGTGGATGTCGAGGGGGCCATCCGCCACGGCAGACCACCACTCAGGGCGACCGAGAAACTCGGCGAAGAGTGCGTAGACCGCTTTTTTCTCGGTCCCTGCGTTCGGGGAAGCGGGCGAACAGCGAGGTGAAGCCCTCGGACGAGCCGCCCGACGCCATCCACAATAAGTATAGCAGGGCGAAGCGCCCGCAGTCATTCGAACCGCGGGACTGCACCTGGAGCGGGTTCCACAAAGGCGGAGCGCCGGCCCAGCAGGTCAGCTTCTCGGCGATTTCGTGGGGCGGGCTAATTCCATAGCTGTCCCACCAGGTGCAGGGGCCGGCGGGGAGTAGAGAGACCGCCACCCAATGGGTGCCCGGGCCGCCGGGGTGATCTAAGTTGACTATAAAGGAGGAGGGGCGGTGCGCGAGGGCCGGGAGCTGGCCGTGAAGGTACACGCCGTGCCACCCCGCAGAGGTGGGCAGGCGGGTCCGCCCGAGGCGCTCGAGGTCGATGTTCGAGAGGGTTTTGGTGCTGAGGTCCATGCTGCTATCCTCAGGCGGGCGGCTTGTTCAGTAGGGGGGAGGCCTATCGGCGCTTGTAATCCTGCATCGCAGGAACGACCACGACGCCTGGCGGCACGAGGCCCCTGCCAGGGATACGGAGGCCGCCCCCAGAGGTTGGGGCCTTCTTTGCCGCTGGCTTCTTGGCGGCCGGCTTCTTGGTGGCCGGCTTTCGGTCCTCTGCCCTACCCACCTTTTTTGCCTAGTTCTACGAGTTCCGGACGGGTGCAGCCGTGGACGAAGGCCAACCTCTCTCGGGTTAACTGGGCTGGTGTCCCTCCCAGCCCTTCGCCAGTGACTGGGGTCCGGTCGTCCAGGGCCTCAAGGGTCTAGTCACTGATCCGGCGGTCTGCGGCGGGGGGCCCCTGTTGCTCTGCAACATCGGGTGCTTCTGCGAGGAGGCCGCGGAGGCCCAGGCGGGCCATTCCCCAAACCCCTTCCATGCAGCGCTTTAAGTCCTCAAAGCCTTGCCCACGTGCAGCGCCCCCGTATCGCGCCCGGAAGACATACTTCTCCCACGCCTTGGCTGATGTGTCTCTCCGGGCCCTCAGAAGCTTCTTTCGCTCCCCATCGGGTGGAGGGTTTGCCGCGAGTTCTTCGGGGTTCTCCAGGAGGCGCGGCGCCAGGGCTCGAAGGGCCTCAGGGCCGAACGGCTCTGCGGGTTTGTTGGTCGGAAGCATGCGCAGGAGGTCGACCTCAGGGGCGGGCGCCGGCGTGGGGGCGGCGGCCTCCTCAATGGCCGCGGTGACCTGGTCGAGCTTTTTGCCCAACGGCCCTGTGATCGGCGCCGCAGCGCGTTCAAGGGCTTGGTCGACTCCCAGCTCGCCGAGAGCCCTAGCCCGGGTGTTCTTACGGATCTGCTGCTTCGTCTCGGCGACCTCTTCGAGGACCGCCGCCTGCTCTTCGAGCTCGGGGTTTTCTGCCGCTGGCGGCGCTTCTGTGCCATCTGCGTCCGCGGCGTCTGCCGCCGCGGGCTTTGGGGCGTCGAGTGCCTCGGTTGCTGCAATCTTGTTCGGAGAGCTTCGAGCTTGCTCATCGTTGGCATGTTCGTCATATTGGTGGAGCCTTCATTAGTCTATTAAGGCGGACCCCCCCCCCCCCCATCCTCGCGTGACCACTCCGTCGGCTCTGCGGATGACGTAGAACGCGTGCCTGTCCCTCCGCCACGTGTCGGTGAATCGGGTCGCGAGGTCGGCCGCACGGTCAGCCGGAAAGAGCTTGCCGAGGGCACGGCGGAGGCCCCGCAAGCTGTCGGGAAATGCACCGGGGAACAAGATGATGCGAGTCGCATTGGCCCGGAGGGTGCGGAGCTGATCACAGCCGGCTGAGGCCCAGCGGTGCAAGATGAAGGCAACGGAGGCGTTGGCGTGTCAGGATCGGGTGAACCACTTTTCTGCTGCGACCAGGGCTGTCCTCTCGGCCATGCAGTCGTCGAAGACAACGAGGCGTGTTCGGGTAGGGTCGACGTCGGCCTGGTCCCGAACGAGCTGCCACTTGGGTTCCCCGGCGTTCGGTGTGATGACGACAACGTCGTCGACTGGGAAGTATCGATGTCCGTGTTTTCCTCGCCCCTGAATGACCTTGAGGACGTCGCCCAAGAGGAGGGTCATGATGCACATCGTCTTGCCGCCGTCCGGGCCGCCTGTGTCGTACAGCCGGCACGGATGGTCCGGTGCGTCAGGATGAGCGTCCGGGAGCGGCGCGTGCTCATTGAGGGTGTACACGTATTGCCGCATTGTCGATCGTTTCTATTGGAGGCGGGCCCGCCTGCTCATATAGAAACGATCGACAACAGCAACGATGTCTTGGTCCTGGAGCGGTGAAATTATCGGCGGGGGGTCGGGCCCAGGCGCGCCCGACCTTAGCGCCTACGCCATCTCCCAAGGCTACGCAGACGGCCGATTCATTCGACAAGGAGGGGCTGTCACCAGTAACCTGCGCTGCGACGCCGACCTGGTCTTCTCCATCGGCTCCGGAAAGACCATCACCGGGGTTGCTAATCCCGTGACCGCCCAAGACGTGGATCCCCGCGGGTGGGCCAACGCACAGTAGGTTGCGAGGGCTGCGGCCTTTCAACAGATCTTCGGAACGCTCTATTTCGGGACCGCACTGCAGGCCCGAGAGGCGGCCAAGGTCAAGAGAAGCCACCACACTATTACCGGCCTCCCTCTGCCTGAGGCGGCTACAGACGTCGCCAGTAAAGCCTATGTGGACCAGGCTCAAGCCGCTACGCGCGCCTACGCAGACACGGCGGTGGAGGCCTGGGGGCCCTATACAAGGGGCCAGGCCAGCCGGCGGCGCCCGCAATGTACCTCTCGGCCGAGAGGGTCCTCCTCAATGCTAAAAAGGTGCTGGAGCTCACCAAGCACGGAGACAAAGCGGTGAGCACAGCAACAATTCCCATGACGAAGGGCGCGGTCTATCGCGTAGGCCTATACCGGCGCGTCTTCTCGGCAACGGCGGCCAAAAAAGAGGCTGCGTCCGGCGTCGTCCATGTGTTCGGTCTCGGCAAGGTTGCCACCCAGCTCTTGACCGTGGACATCCCGGCCGACAAGCGTTCGTTCCATGGCGTGGACATAGTTGCAGCCGACGACTCGCAAACCCTACAGATAACGAGGGAGCGCCTTACGGGGAGTCACCTCGGTGTGGGTTTCACCATGGCCGTCGAGAGGCTCATTTAAACGGCATGGACCTACGGCTATACGCCAGGATGGACGACAAACAAACGTCGATATACCCCACCCTCGATGCTGCCACTGCCCTGGCGTCGCTGACGTCCGTCGCGTCGGCGCCGCCGTCTGATGAAGACGCCGCCTAGAGCATCCGTCTCGCAGAGATCGGGCGGATACGCGACCATCTTGAAGCAGAGGCCCAGAGCCACGGCGCCACCCGGCGGCTCTACAAGAGGGCAGCCAACGCCTGCGCCTACGTCGGCATGGGCGCGAATGTATCGGCGGCCGCCTGCGGTGGCGCTGGTGTCGCAACACTGGCCAGCGGTATCGCCGCGCCCGCAGCTCTGCCGCTCGGTGCCGTTGCTGTCGGGGCTGGGGCTGTGGCCGCTGGCTGTGGCTTGGCTAGCAAGCTCATAGCGAAGAAGGTGACCAAGCACGAGCGCTTTGAGACGGCCGCCCGGACAGGTTACGACACTGTATCGGCCGTGGTCTCAAAGGCACTGGCTGACCAGCGCGTTAGCCACGATGAGTACGCTGTGGTCTTGAGAGGCATAGCAGTATAGAAAGCAAAAACAAGGCTTCCGCGTCGCCTACCGCAAAGACGCCTCTGGCGAGACTGTTGATATTGAGAAGGCAAAAAACGAAATCAGAGCCGAGGTCCAGGCCGAGCTGATCGAAAAGTTGGCTGGAAAATCACCCTCTCCATAGGCTTTCACAGAGACCGAGAGCCCTCAGCACAATTACCCACGGCACCCTCATCATACAGTGACTAGTAGATCGATAGTGTTGACACAAGCCGATAAGCACACAAACAGTCCAAGAGGTCACTGATAACGGCCTGGCTGCCTGTGCTGCTTATACACAACAAACCAACACAAAAACATTTTTCATGTTGTCGACAACATGTAGCGGGACAGAGTGGCCGGAAAACTATTTTACGGTCGGATCGGAATGCTAGTCCCCCATCGCAATGCGAAAAACAGGGGTCAGATTGGTATGCCGGGCATATATACTCACTCAAGGTAATAAAATGCTTACAGGCCGGGCCCGGGGCGGCTAGGGGGGTGGGCCGCCCCTGGGGGCCTGGCGCGTCGGTGGTCCCTTGTTTTCGGGGGCTGCCCCGGGGGGGTCGGGGTCTGTGGGCGGGGGGTTCCCGGGCGGGTTCTGGGGTTTCGGCAGGGGCGGCGGGGCTGGTGGCGGGGGGTTCCCGGTGGCGGGGGCTGGGGGGCTCGGCGGGCTTCACGGGCTGAGCCCCGGGGCTCGTAGGGGGAGGGGGCTGGGGGGGGCTCGGTGGGTCTTTCGGGCCGGGCCCTGGGGCTCAGAGAGGGGCGGGGGCTGGGGGGCTCGGCGGGCTTCACGGGCTGGGCCCTGGGGCTCGGGGAGGAGAGGGGGCTAGGGGTGCGGCGGGCGGGGCGGGGCTGGTGGCAGGGGTTCCTCGGGGGCGGGCTCTGGGGGCGCGGCGGGCCGAGTTAAGGGGCCATGTGCGGTCTCCCTCACCAGGGGGTGGGGGGCGCGGACGCCCGCACAGCGGCCTAAAAGGGGGGGGCATCCGGGGGGCCAGGGTGGGAGCCGCGGCGCCCCCCCCCAGAGTAGGTATGATCCCACTTCCTGTTGCTGAAGGGCTGAGTGGTACGTAGCTTGCTGAGGTGGCCAAATTTCGTGTACCACGGTAGAGCAGGGCATGGCGATTTTATCCCATATTCAAGGCAATTAGTTGGCATAAAAAAAAAAACAAAAACAAAAAACAAAAAACAAAAAAAAACAAAAAAACGATTAAGTCCACATGGAAGATGTTCAAGACTGGATTTCTTGCACAATAGGAGACATTCATATTTAACTGTGATCCTGTTCACTTCCTGTGTTGCCGGGGCAACAGACTGATGCTTCCACCATGATCAAGGCAGATTTGTATTATATACTACATAAACATCCATAAATAACACCCTTTCAACCAAAAGAGAGCCCATTTCTAATTTTTTTAGGCATCCTTTATGTTTCAAATATATGTTAATACATTTTCTTAAGATTATTGTGTGTTTGTGTTGTTCATTTTGTTGAGAAAGTACTTTTGCTAAATACATGGATCTGCCCTGATGCAGGTGGCTCCCTCTTTTGCTCAATAGGTGTTAGAGTAGGACCGCATTTAGATATGAATACATCCTATTCACCCTCGCCAGTTCGAGCCGCAAACCAGAACACACACTTTTTTGTTTTTCCTAAAATTCTTTCTTTCTTTCTTTCTTTCTTTCTCTTTTTCTTTCTTCTTTACCAGCAAATTTGTCCGACACTTTTCTCGAACACTATTATACATAAAAGCTCCAAACTTGGCATGATTGTACCTCCATACAAGGAGTTCGACCGTTTTATACAAAGGAATGAAGATGTTTAAAATTATGCAAATTAGGGGCATTTGAAATTTTTAATCTTGAGTATCTTCAAAAGTATAATAGATAGAGATGTCATTCCAACTTCTACTCGGGGGTTATTGACCATTGCGCATCCAATGAATTTAAAACAAACGTTGTAGCAATTTAAATTATGCTAATTAGCAGCATTTGAAATTTTAAAACTTGATTATCTTCAAAACTATTATAGATAGAGACGTCATTTTAACTTCTACTAGGGGGTTATTGACTATTGGGCATGTAATGAATCTAAAGCAAAAGTTGTAGCAATTTAAATTATGCTAATTAGCAACATTTAAAAAATTTAAACTTGAATATCTTCAGCACTATAATAGATAGAGATGTTATTCCAACTTCTATGAGGGGGTTGTCTACCATTGCGCACCTAATGAATTTAAAATAAAAGTTGCAGCAATTTAAATTATGCTAAATAGCACCATTAGAAATTTTAAATCTTGAATAACTTCAAAGCTATAATAGATTGAGATGCCATTCCAACTTCTACTCCTGTGTTATGGAATAGTTGTATATTATCATACCAATATGCTTTGAGGACACACACACTGATTTGCTATACAGCAAATCATCTTTCCTATTTATGTATTAGATTATTCTGAAACTTGAGGGAAATATAGATTGTTTGCCTCCTAAGCAGACTTTCTTGGGGCGATACACTATGTTGGTGGGTAGTAGACCGCCAAGAACGGATGTTTAGCAGGCAAATAGATTGTGGGAGGAATTAAAAAGTTGTTCATCGTATTGTGATACTCTGGATCCCTGATTTTTAACGGATTTTTCAATTTGGGTGCATGTCGGTTAATGATGCATTCGCATTCATTACCATTCAAGTCAAAGGCGATTGTAATGGAAATTCACATTTTCAACTTCTCCAAAACCGTCGACCAGATTGACTTAAAACCTGGCGGGCTCTTCATCAAATTTGTGAAAATAATTACGCTTCAGTGATTTGGGGATTTTTTTTTCATGAATTATTTGTTTATTTTTGAAACAAAAACAAAAAAACAAAAAAAAAAACACACACACACAAAAAAAAAAAAAAAAAAACAACAAACAAAAACAAAAAACAAAAACAAAAATCTGCAAAACCGTTTGGACAATACCAGACTTACGAATTCATAGTACCTGCTTCTGGCGCCAGAATTGCACAACACTCTATTTTGCAGCAATTAGGAAATTTACAAACATGGAAAAGAGGCCATGGATGGAAAGTGCTACTTTTCATATTTTTCCCCACAAGACAGACAAACAAGGAAGGAAAGAGTGGATCAACATGGTCAGGCGGCCAAAAGACTGGGAGCCTAGTAATTCGACCGAATTTGCTCCAGCCTCCGGGTTTAAAAATTCCATGGGACACTTCTGGGGATCTCCAGACCTTAATTTGTTCAACAGGTGGCGCTGTGATTTTTTCCCTATTTTTCTTTATGAATTTATGTTTTCGATGTTTTTTACTTCTCCTAAAGTGTTACTCAGATTATGCTCATGCTTCGCGGAAATGTAGATTGTACTAGCAAACAAAAGTACATGGTTGCCTGTGATCATGTTTTTGGACAGGCAGAGAATTAAATACTTTCATCGTCTAAACTCTGAACTGAACGACTCCCGCCTTTGCAAAAAGGTTTTCATGAAATTGCAAGATAATTTTAGAAATAAGAAGCCTAGTGTGTGGCCATACATGGAAGAAATCAGCAATATACTGACTAATGTTGGCCTAGACCATACAGTTTTAAGGGAGAAAGTCGATTTGCCTAACATTTACAATAAGTTGAGTTTAGAAACATCCAGTCAAAATTTTTTCAATGAAATCAACAATATGAAATCTCTGTCATTATATAAACACTTGAAAACACATACTAAACAAGAAGACTATTTATTTCACTTCAATGATTTTGAAAGTGCCAGACTTAAGTTCAGAGCAAGGACGAACTGTCTTGGTCTTGAAACTGATTTAGCACGATGGGATATTTCTGAAAGTGACAAATGCACCTTATGTGAATACGGGTGCGAGAACTTGGAACATTTTCTTTTTATATGTCCAAAATTAGGAAGTATAAGAATTCAGAATTTTATGTTACTAGATTCAACACTTCTTAAAAGCGGGTATGACCACATTTGGACACGATTTATGAATGGCTCATTGGCTCATTGTTTGTTAAACATGTATGTTTCTGGGATGTGAAAGTTTCCCTTTAACAAAGCCGGTTGCCACGGTGTTCGATAGTATATGTAAAGGGTTTCTGAAAGACGCATGGCGTGTACGTCGAGAACTTAGAGAGCAGATGTTAGCACCGGACACAATATAGTTGGTAATGTAAATAATGTATATTAACCTTGTTTTTAATATGTATAATGTTTGATGTGATTAATCGTGTCTGTAATATATCATATTCATGCTAGCATTTTGAATTGTACTTTGATTCCATACATTGTAAATATGATGGCAGTGAATGTTTATTTTCTATATTGTATACCAAAAGTGCATGATGTACATGTCCTTACGCTTTCTAGAGTTTTCTCCCAATGAGTGGTTTATCTCTAGTTTTAGCGCGGGGGACATGGAGCTATGAGATGCCTATTGATGGTTGCATGCGCATGTAAAAAGTAAATTTCAAATGGTAAATGGATGCTGTTCCACGTACGGCTCAATGCTGAACGTAGATACAGCCCTACCACACACAAATCTTTACTTTGTAATATAGACGGCTTATTGTAATATACTTGGGCGCATCATGGAATAAACCCCGTTCCATTGATGCCCCCGCTGTAAAGGGGTAGTTTTCCGAATAAAATTATATATAAAATCATGCACTCACTAAGTGGTGATACTCTGGATCCCTGATTTTTAACGATTTTTCGGACACATGTCAGTTATTGCATACACTCCTATTAATTGCTATGTAAGTTAACTGGGATTGCAGTGGGAATTCGTATTTGCAACTGCTGCAAAACCGTCGATTAAATTCTCTTGAAACTTGCTGGGGATGCACATGTACCTGAGGTGGGTCTCCACCAAGGTTGTTCCAATGGTCACGCTTTAATGATTTTTAAGTTTTTTATGTTTGTGTTTGTGTATGTGTATGTGTGTGTATTCATTTCTTTATTGAATTCGGGTATTTGTCGTGTAATGCGTACATTCCTATTTATTACATGTACTACATTCAAGTCAATGGGGACTGCAATGCAAATTCACGTTTTCGACGTCTTATCCCAAACTTGTAAGTCAGCGGAGCCCATAAGATGGTCTGTCGTATGGCGTCCGTCCCGAATTCACATTTTCAACTTGTTCTCCAAAACCGTCAGCCAGATTCACTACAAACTTCCTGACAATGTATCTTGGGTGGGTCTCTGTCAGGTATGTTCAAATGGTCATGCTCCAGTGATGTTTTATTTTTTTTTCTATTTTGGCAAATCTTAAAAAATCCTTCTCCATAACCGCTCACCCTATTGCTTTGATATCACACAGGAACACCTCTATAGGAACTCCTAGTTTTTAATTTGTTAACCAGGTGGCGCAGCAATACTTTTCTATTTTTAATGATTTTTTTGGTGTGTTTTCGATATTTTTGACTTCTTCAGAACCATCACTCAGATCAAGTACAAACTTTGTGGATATGTTCTTTGTGGAAGGTCAAACAAACTTGTTCACTAGCTAGCACTGGATTTCTGATTTTTAACGATTTTTTTTTTTCAATTCGGGTACTTATCGCTAACTGCACCTTTCTTATTGATTACTATGTAAGTCAATGGGCATTCTAATGCTAATTCACATTTTGGACGTCTCAGAAGAAACTGTCACTCAGATTGACTTCAAATTTGGTGGCAACATACCTTGGGTGGGTCTCTACCAAGGTTTTTTTTTTCAAATGGTCACACTCCATTGATCTTTGTTTTTTTATGATTTTTTTGTGGAAAATCTTTTAAAAAGTTGTAATAGGAAGGTTTGTCATGATAATTTCTTGTAATGGTTAGAACTTAAATAATTTTGGCCAGACTTGTATCAAACTTGGTAGGGATGCACCTTTGATAAGTGTCTACTTATTTTGTCCTAGCCCAAGTTCACAGAACCACAAATGTGATGAATCTATAGGTCAGCTGAGTATGGGCTGTTCACACAGGCTTCTTGTTTGTTCACTTCTTGGCAAAATCTTCTGAGAAACCGCTTGGTCAATTGCCTGGAAATCATATGGGGACATTTCTGGGGACCCTCCCCCTTCCGGCCTTAATTTGTTCAACAAATGGCGCTTTTCGATCTTTCTCTCCAAAAAGACCACGGTATTAGAAGATGGGTGTTGATGTTTTGGTAATTCTGAATCCTGTCTTTTTCTGTATTAAACTTTGCTGTTACTGTTAATTTGAAATTATGAACATGGGTAATGTTTTTCTCAACTGTTACTCAGATTGTTCTCCAACTTTATGGAAATTTAATTTGTGGGAGAGTTAAACAAGCTGTTCACTGCGTGTGTGGTGATAATCGGGATCCCTGACTTTAAACATTTAAAAAAAAAAATACGTGTGCCTGTCGGTTAATGCATGTTTTGCTATTGATAACTATGTAAGTCAATGGGGATGGCAATAGAGATTCACAGTCTGTGCAAAGTCAGCTGAGCTCATGACTGTCACAGTCCTTTCGTCCCCTCCCCCCCCAGCTCTTCCCCGTTAAAAACACATATCTTATACTTTCAAAATGCATCTACTTCAGGTTAGGATCCTCCTGAAACCAACAGAAATTAGCCATTTTTAGTTGATGTTTAACGGCTAATATCAATATTTTATGATAAAATAATTATAATAATTCAGAATTAAACAAGCATAAATCATTTAAACTCTTGACACTAGATTCTGTTCATGACCCTTCGGTCTTTTCAAACAGTAAGTTATAACGATCCTGGTGCTCCGGACTATAGAACCATGCAATGTGACGTTTACTGGCAACAAAACATTTTTAAATGGACATATTGTAACGGCACTATATAATTTTAAAGTGACTCCAAACATGTCTTTATCTGATGTATTACACATTTAACTAACATGAATTATGACGCTTGAACCTTGAGGTAACCATCCGTGTGTAGGATGGTCATTATGATGTCCTAAAACTGTCGTCCATGTGCATCTGCATCCCTAACGACACGCCAGTGACGCCAAACATGTAATAAAAATCACATAATGCTTGGATTCTATGATAATGACCCATTATAAGCAAATCAGAATGGAGTTTCACTGAGATAAAGCTGTTAATATGTCAACAATTTTCGCATCTGGGATAAAAAAAAAGTATTAAATTTTCATTAATGGCGACAAACGTTAAATTCATTTATATCGATATTTCAATTCCTAAATGCACGCCTCACGTGATATTAAATGACATACCTTGTGACACTTTCTGACCTTTGCAAAGTGGTCAAAATCAGTGACAATGCACTCAACACCCTTTTAAAACAATATAACAACAAGGTGACTGTGACAGTCCTCTTGGTGTTATATACCGGGTACCAATATGTCCGTTTGACTTTTCAATGTCACTCAAAGCCAGAATTAACATAAAAAGAAAGTTCAAAGATATATTTCTGTTAGTGTTTAATAGTAACCATGCATGATCCTATGCGCCAACATTATCGACATATTAGCCCCTTCGTCAGTTGATCTTTCAATGTCACTGAAGGTCAAAATTAACTTCAAAAGATATTTGATATGTACTTTCCTATTAGTGTTTAAGAGCAACCGTGAGCCTAGTATCAACAAAAAAAAAAAAAAAAAAAAAAAAAAAAAAGACCGAGATATTAGCTAATATACGAGATCTGTTTGTATCCCGATGGAACTGTGAGAGTGGTAACATGTAAATATCCCCAAACAAATTTTTCCTTATTTGGATAATTTGTTAAAAATCAGAAAATGACAGAAGCATATCAATATAGTGAGCAAATTTGATAATGAACATGTCCAGGTACATTCCCACTAAGCATAAAGTGAATTCAACATACGGTTTGGAAGAAGTCAAGAAAAGCGAAAATACACAAAATTAATAAAGAAAGAGTCACAGCTCCGTGTGTTGAACAAGGTCTGAAGGTCCCTACAAGTGTCCCATTGCAATTTTGCAGCAATTAGCCAGGTAGTTTTAGAGATTTTAAAGATTTTACCAAAAATGACCCCCAAAATCGTGTAAAATCGAAAAATCACTGGAGCGTGACAATTTGGACAAATCTGGTAGAGACTCACCCAAGGTATTGTCTCAAAACAAGTTTGAAGTGAATCTGGTTTTTGCAGTTTTTGGAAAAGAAGTCGAAAAAGAGATTTACCATTGCAATCTCCATTGACTTACATGGTAATGCATGGGCATGCTTATATTGACAAGTACCCAATTGAAAAAACTGTTAAAGATCAGTGAACTAACGTATCACTACCTTGTGGACAAGTTTGTTTAACCCTCCAACAAGCTCCATTTCCACCAAGGCTCAGAACAATCTTTTGAAGAAAAACAAAAATAGCGAAAACACAAAAATTCGTTTAAGAAAATCGCAGAACCACCGGTTGAACAAATTAAGGTCTATGAGTCGCCAGAGGCGCACTTATGCAATTTCAAAGCAATTGGTCCGGCGCTTTCAAATATTTTACCAAAAAGGAAAAATAAGTTACAGGACCGTGACCATTTGAACAAAATTAATAGAAAATGGCTGAAGCTACACCCCAACCAAGTTTAAAGTGGATCTGGTCACCAGTTTTGAAAAAACAGTCGAAAATATAATTGTTTACAGACAACGAACGGACAGAAGACATAGGCAGGCCCATCGTACAAACTCAGCTGAGTGACAAATCAACTGGGCTAAAAATTAAGATGGTCCCTTTTCGTGCATTCTTGTGCACATATATTTGAAGATTTAACATATTAATCATAATTAATGCAATTTTTATTCAGAAAGGCCATCCTTTACACGGGGGGGGGGGGGCACCAAATGGTGAAGGTCAACCTCCGGTGCGTCCAGAGCAGGAGATATATTGTCTTATAATCTGAGAGAACCAGATCGGCTATTTCTTATGCAGTTGTAACCAAACAAACAAATAAGTGAAGATTAATAGTAAATAAACTACTTCCGGCGCTACCGTCCACTTCTTAGTGTGATGTATCTGACTGAAGCATACCGTTCATTTACACAAGATAGGAAACGGTCTCGTTCTGTTTTCTGTTGCAGTGACTGTAAAGAAATGAGTTTCTGCTCAATCAGATTGTCAGGTAGTATGTACCCAAGGCGCTATGCTACCAGAGAAATATTTTCAATAAATATGTGCTTGTGCATTTCGATTAGTGGTATTGGTGTTATTTTTAATACCCATTATACCAAATTATTAGCAACCTGCGTTATTATCTAATTCTGTCTTTCGCGCGATAAGACATGATCTAATTTTACTTAGTTATTTCATATTTAATCTTAAAAGTAAAAAATCCTAGCTCAGATGAGCTAATGTTTGTATAAGTTGGTATAAATATATTATCAAACAACAAAGATGACTGATTGAGCTACACGTGTCATCAATGTGTCAACTGTGTGGACCACAACTGTAGGCCTACTTGCTATCAGCATTAGTATACTCGCTTACTACTTGCCTCCTGTCTCCCATCATATTAAACAAGATATATGTTGTCCTTAATTCATAGGGCATGTCCAGTTAAATCTCCTGCCCGCTCATTGTTGTTTCATTTAGCATCCGACTATATTATAACAAGAAAATCTGTTCCAGGAACCCTCTCTGATCGTTTGATAAAAATGGTATGACTTTAAGAGCTTATTGTTAAACAGTGTGGTGGGCAAGGGAATTGTCTCAGTGGGATAGTGACGCCAGATGGCATCACTCACTCATTGAGATATCTCAATCACCATGTCAACTTCAACAGATTTGGCTCAGTGGAACACCGCATGGCATCTATACTTACTCGTGCATTTGATTTCAGCTCAATTAAGTTCACTGAAACCTGTATGGTTTTATGAACTTTGATTTTATGAAACCACGTCTTAGATTCAGTTCATCTAGTCCATTGTAATCTGTATGATTTTATGTACTTTGATTTTCCTCGAGTTTAGTTCATTGTGATTTGTATGTTGAGTTTCATGGTATATTATTTATTTATATAAGTATTCTGTATTTTCCCCAGCATTGGGGTTTTTTAATAAATAAATAAATAAATAAATAAATAATAATAATAATAATAATAATAATAATAATAATAATAATAATAATAATAATAATAATAATAATAGTAATAGTAATAATAATAATAATAATAATAATAATAATAATAATAATAATAATAATAATAATGTGCCTCTGTTCCACATCGGAGTGGCATTGAAAGCTGCACGAAATACCCATCCCAGATATAGGCAAATGACTTGTAATCCGGAAGTGAGAAAATTCAAAACCAATCATCTTGCAAAAACCACTGAAATTACACAAGAAATCAACAAGACACCTGAAGACTTAAGCATATATGACAGTGAGTGGCCAGGTACAACGTGCGGCGTATCTGCCGAAAGTTCCCGTAGTTTTGTGATAAATGGCGGTTTTGTGAAATTGTTAATCTGGTCAACAGGGCTGGGTCTCTGCGTCTGTAAACGTACAGCTCGACCAGGCACGGTTGGTATATCTGGTTCAGAATTCCCTTGATAGCTTCTTCCTTGTGACAATTCATGTAGCGGACTAAGGTTTCTTGCTGTCGTTCTCTCCGGCCAACGTGTGTCTTCTGTTGCTTCTCTTCTTTTTAAGCCTATTCCTGCAAGGCGTGATGGCTCAGTAATCGTTCTCTTGGGCATATGTCTTGTGTGGTCATCCTGATAATACACGACTTTAAGTTGGTCTCTCCGGTCCACTGGGTGTCTGCTTTCACCATGTTCACCACGGTGCTGTCTCAAGAACTGCTCCACAAGATTTTGTGGTCCCCAGACTGATGAATCTGCATTGTGTCTTCTGGCCGGCCTCTGTCGGCTCCTTTGCTGATGTCTGGGGCAGGCTGGGCCCTTACACCAGTTGCTCTCATGTGATAAAGTCTGGGAAGGATGGGATATCTCTCTGTCTGTGTCTCTGTAGGAAGGCTTTCCTTTGAGACCATTAACTCTCATGGGCTTCCCTGTGGTGTCAAATCTCTCAGGGGTAGTCTTGGGCGTTGTTCTGGCGGGCCTCTGCCGGCTTCTTCGCTGATGTCTGGGGCAGGCTGGGCCCTTACACCAGTTGCTCTCCTGTGATAAAGTCTGGGAAGAATGGGTTATCTCTCTGCCTGTGTCTCTGTAGGAAGTCTTTCCCCTGAGGCCATTAACTTTCGCGGGCTTCCGCGTGTTGTCGAAAGGCTCAGGGGTAGTCTTGGGCATTGCCCTGCGTATATCATATCTACTACGTAGCCATCCTTTTCTTCCGCCACTTTGGCTTCTTGGCATTGCCCGGGTCACTGGCACATGCGGGGTTGTGGGTCCACAGTGAGCACGGTGACATCCATGTCTAAGCTGCACCTCTGCAGCATCAGGTGGCTGCATATGAATAGGTTCCAAGTTGCTTTGCCTCCCTTCCACAATGGGTATCTCATCTCCATTTCTGATTCTGTTGCGAAGTTTGGAAATGGAGGCAAGGTCATGCTCCCCGCTGTATACTATGTGGCTTGTTCTGGCTGGGATCACTGCCGCGAAGGTAGTGGTTCTTGCAGGAGTGGTTGTGGTGAGGGTGGTAGTAGGCCTAGTAGTACTAGTAGTGATAGTAGCAGTCATTGCTGGCGTGCTCTTACTGTGGGTACCTGATATGACATCATCCACCCCTGAAGCAAAAAATATGTAAAATGACATCACAATTATGGTACGCAACATTGACCCAGCCAAAGATATCGTGTATTATTGTCTATGACTATGTCTACACATGAAGTCTGTGAGGATAACCCTGTATCCTTGCATGCAAAATAAAGGATCTTTGTATCTTTTTGTAGGGGCCTTTCATACAATCCACACCAAGTGACGAGAGCGTGTATGCGTCTTAATTCTGTGATTATCCAAAATCATTATTCCTGATTCGTTAACTGTCACCCAATGCGGTCTTGTGTTAGGCCTACCAGCATGTGCTTTCTGGTCACGTCAACCAAGTAAAAATTGTATTTTTATCATATAAATAATAAATATGTATGTGTGTGAACTTACAGTTACACCTTGGGACACATTTCTGAAGGGCGCCATTTTTTCCTGCATTGCATCACCACACAGGTGGTATTGACATCATTCTATGTTGAGGAGTTAAATATGGTTATTGGGGAGTTAAATTTTAACAAAATCCACTCTGGTCACGTGACCGAAACATTGTTAGAACTTAATTGTGATGCGCCATCAAGAATGATTTTGTAAGTTTAAAATTTCGTGTTTTGGCCGTCTGTTAACATTTATGGTTTTATTTTCACCATGATAATTAACAGTGCAGTTGCTTGGTTTGTGTTGCATGTTTCAAATAAAGACGGAGGGGTACCAGGGCTTTAATTGTGTGATAGGTGAAAAATTGATTCAATGATTTGCGCGTTCGTGGAATGCGTGAATGCGCTAAGAGTACTAAGAGGTCTATCAGAGGACGATTTGGCCTCACTTCCGATTGCATGATTCACCAACAGGCCTATAAGATGATAGCTAACCAAAATATAGTCTACCAGTACCACTAATTGCCCCACGCTATCAAACTCAGATCTAACTTTTCTAGTAATCAATGAAGGCTTCCTAAAGTATACTGACGTCTTAACCCTTAAAGTGCTAATCAATGCTATAGTTGTTTCCTCATTACCGTTAAACATATAATGGTTAAAAGATTCAAATTCCTCATGAAGATACCTTTCATTCAAATACCAGCAAGCCTAGTCTAAAGCAAAAAGTAGTCTTAGTCAACATCTTTCCTTGACACTTTCCGTGCAATGCGTGCAGTGTCCCCAGGAAAGCTGTTGACTCAATCTTCAATCAGCGCTTTAAGGGTTAACACGTGTTGCTAAGCTTACATTATGTAGAACTCAGAACATCTGGGCCTACCATTTTTCAATGTAGCCAGTGTATCAGCATTGATGCTGCAGTCCTCGCAGAAGCTTAGAATGTAGGCCTAACTTTTGAGATTCAATGCCATTGCGCGCGTCCACATGCATTCCAAGTTTGCAGAAAGTTTGTACAATTTTAATTTTGCATAGTTAAAAAAAATCTATCTATCTATCTATCTATCTATCTGTCTGTCTGTCTGTCTGTCTGTCTGTCTGTCTATCTATCGGGGGGGGGGAGGGTTGTTCGAACCAGTCGACCCCCAACCGTGACAGATATGCTCCCTCACACCCAAAACATTTGAGCTGATCCACTGTTAATGATTGATAAGGTATGTCGGCACATTTTGCCTTCTGAGGGAAGCTCTTCATAATACATGGTGAGCACTAACATTATGTTTCCTGGGAAATATTTTGACAGGTGCATTGCTGTGTGGATGCGGATACAGTTTCCAGGCAACATGAGACAGTCTGAAAAAAAAAAAAAAAAGAGACAAGTAGGCCTATAAGGAGCTGCATTCATGTGCAGTCGCTTAGAATGCCTTATCGTTGTCAGCTTTTCCCTGGGTCGCAAGCATTGCGTAACCCCTGACGAGAGGCCTGCCATACCCGAGTCAGGTTCAGGCTTCGATGCTGTGGGTTATGGGTGGGGCTCAGGTCCAAGGGGTTCTTAAGGATTTTACATTCAATTCACTTTAAAATGTGTAGTTTTGAAGATACATGTAGGCCTAGTTTTGTGATTAAGTAAAAGAATTACAGCAAATTCTTGATCTCCCTGGATCTTAACCCCAGGGATGAGGAGGAACACACAAGGAGTTTATTGTGTTTGGTCTTCAAGAGGGTAGTATTTGAGCTCTAAAATGTGAAACTTGGTTGGGTGAGGAAATGCTGTCTGTCTGCTCCTCGGGGCAGGGAAGGTCATTCCCCACCTTAATTATTGTTGTGGCTTTCAGAGCTGCTTTTATGCTTCTCACTTTTGCCAGCTCAGCTGCCAAGCGGAGACGGGCACTGTGGTGTTTAATTGGTTTTCTGCTGCCTGCAGGAGTCATCAAGTTAACTGAACTCCAAGTTCACGCATAGCTTTTTACTTTCAGCTATTCTCCCACCCCCAAACAAACAAAACTAGCCAAAAAAAAAAAAAAAAAAAAAAAAAAATCCACACATTAAATTGAATAGTTTATTCAAACAAAGAAATACAAGAATAAAAATTCGGTTGTGTACAAACAAGGCTACAAAACGTTGTCAGAGTATAAGGACTGACACTATATGAATAAACTACTCATAAAATTAAGTAGTAAACCTGGCCGCTTCAGCACTTGCGCGCTTTCAAATAAAGATCATCATTAACTCACAGCTATCGTCTGCACACACCCTTGAGCAATTTATGAAACGTCAACAACTAAGGACCCCACTGACAGCAACTAAATGAAAAAATGGCATAAATACATAAAGGGAAAAGGGGGGGGGGTCTACCATGATAAAATGCGATAAAGCGTGCAAATAACGATGAAAAATTCACGTAACTAAACATAACACCTTCTTACAGAGGAGCACCAGGAACACATCATAGCTCATTTCATGAAACTGAAATATATATTTTGTATTATTTATGAAAACAATGCCATATCTTCTGTATACTTCTGACCCCCCCCCCCCCCCGAAAAATCCAACCTCTCTACGCTCTATTTATGTTTAAATATATGTTTTAATTAATCAATATCATCATGATCGACGGTGGGATTTTGAAAATTCAAGGCTTCAGCAGCCACATGAATTTATAAACAGGCGATCAGCTGGAAACAATCGCGCATGCTTCGCAGCCTGAAATTCCCACACAAGCGTCTATGAGAGGGCGTCTACTTGCCTTTACCTTACATTTGGTAAAGACAACCCGCTTGAATTCAAAGAATGTATGGACGTGAAATAATAATAACAATAATACTATACCAGAAGTTCTTGCTGATAATATAACAAACGCTTCTACATTGGTCAGTGGTGGATCCAGAGGGTGGTTCATGGGGGTTAAATCCCCAGACCATAATATATATATATATATATATATATATATATATATATATATATATATATATATATATATATATATATGAAGGCTTACTAAATCCAAAGGTTTGGGTTTCATCACCACGCTACCTCCCCCCCCCCCCCCCCGCGTTCAACGCCAGTATTCATCAAGCTGTCCAAAATGAAATTAATTCAAATTTTCTTTTCAAAATGAAATAAACATTTTAACTCTTTCAGTGTCACATTTTGGACTAAGTCAACAGCTTTCCTTGGCGCACTTTGGGTGCAATGAAAGTGCGCCGAGAAAAGCTGTTGACCTGGACCAGTATATTCTTAAACACAGACTCAGACTAGTTTATTTGACAAAGAAAGAGAGTGTACATGGAATTCTCAAGACAAATATAAAATGGTAATTAAGAGCTACTTGTGGAAATCCAGATAATGTCAGGACACAATCCAGTAAGGCAGAGAAGACTCCTGCTATCATGGAGCCACCTAACGATGAGAGAGGTTACATATTACATTGTGCAGGTTAGAACAAAGGGATAGCCTCGAACAGATTACACATTGAGACACCATGTAGTACTCCGGAAAAATAAAAGAAAATATACAATGGGTGAAATTAATATTCTATGTAACAACAGGCATGCTGGTATTTGAATGGACTATGTTTGTCACAAGGACCATGATTTAGTAGCCTTACCATAATTCACAGCAGTTAGTTTTAAATAATCTACTTTAGTCGCAGTTTGCACTGACCGACTGAAGTCTGTGTCGGTCTGACTTTTCGACTTACTTCATGTTATCAATATCAGGCCACAAGTCGGGAGTTTGGCCTCCTGCAGTAACCGCCGGTTTTTTTAGCTCAGCTGATTTGTCAGTCAGCTGAGCTTATAGGATGGTCCTTCGTCCGTCCACAATCCACATTTGTGACTTTTCTCTGAAACCGCCTGTCAGATTTACTTCAAACTTGGTGGGGAAGTACCTTGGGTGGGTGTCTACCAAGTTTGTTCAAATGGTCAAGCTTCAAAGATTTTAAAATTTTTTATATATGTATATATATATATTTTGGTACATCTTAGGAAAAAACTTCTTCTCCGAAACGGCTCATCCAGTTGCTTTGATATCGCACAAGAACACTCCTAAAAGTTCTAGTTCTTAATTTATTCACCAGGTGGCGCTGCAACTTTTTCTATTTTGTTTTTTGTTTTGTTTTGTTTTGTGTGTGTGTGTGTGTGTGTGTGTTTTTTTTTTTTTGCTATTTTCAACTTCTCCTGAACCGTCACTCAGATTAAGCTGAAACTTTGTGAATATGTTCCTTGTGGAAGTGTCAAACCAAGTTGTTCAGTAGGTGCCATGGATTCCGGAATTTTAACGATTTTTTTTCAATTCGGGTGCTAATCGGTAAATTCACTTTTGTGACTTTTCTCTGAAACCACCCGACTGCTTTGATATCACACAAGGACACACCGACAGACTCCTTTGTTCTTAATTTGTTCATTAGGTGGCGTAGCAGTATTATTCTGGGAATTTTTGTAATGGTTATAACTTCAATAATCTTGGCCAGATATTTGTCAAACTTGGTTGGAATGTACCTTGATAAGTGTCTACCTATTTTGTGCTATCCCAAGTTCACAGGACCACAAGTGTGATGAATCTGTAGGTCAGCTGAGCATGGGCTGTTCACACAGCCCTCTTGTTTTGATTTTTAGTTCACATTTCTTTAGTTGAGCTCTCTGACATGTGTGATTTCAGTCAATTTACTTATTAAAATGTCTTCCCATCAGTATGTGATGTTTCTGATCTATGGCAGCAAACATTTATTCGTATTCTTCATGAAAAGACCTTTGATATAATAATTTCATCCTAGTACCATTGTGTCTGGTTAAACCTCCACGCTCTGTCTTACAAAAATCCACCAAGCCAATATGAGGGTGAATCCGATTTAACTGTTGAATGCACCAAAATGCACCACTTTGCATGCATAAAGTTTGAAAATTTTTCCGGGGGGAGGAAGGGGGAAGGATCATGCAAAACTTGGCGCCTTCAGTGTAGTAGGTCAGTGTCACAGTAATGACTCAAGACCTCACTCACGTACCTCACCCACCCCGTCACCCAAGAGCCACAACCGCCTCGGTAGGTATCGCATTTTCCATTTCAGATAAAACATAAAATCCTCTTTTTGTCTCATAATGACTATCATTCAGCCATGCCCGTCACCCAAGAGCCACAACCGCCTCGGTAGGTATCGCATTTTCCATTTCAGATAAAACATAAAATCCTCTTTTTGTCTCATAATGACTATCATTCAGCCATGTCATTTAATTAATTTATTTATATATCGGCCTTACTGATCATTGCACCCAACAGTGACCAATTCCTGTCCGCTTTGCAGTACAAAGGAGAAACTGTATTACTAATACCTCTGTCGAGGGGAGCTGCACGAGAGCTATTGCACACTACGTGATTTGAAATAGAAGCGTTGAGGAAAAAAACATCTTCTAATCAAAATTGTATGAACAGAGAAAATTGTTGACAAATATTTAAGTTATACAACTGTCTTAACAGTACACCGACACAGTCATTGAATGTGACCACGAATGTATTACATTAATCATTATGAGACTGCATTCTATAGGTCAGTAGGTTCAGTAGAAAGCTGTTGAAAAGGAAGTTCAGGGGCTTATAATCCTGGTTGATGTCCTTTAAACTGTTTCATCATGGAAGGTCAAGATTTGAACAGATATGTGAAGATACGTGATATTATAAACTTCAAAACTGTCGACTGTCGACTCTTGTCGGTGGGAGGGTGTTGACTAGTTTTGCAGATTTCCATATAACCATGAGAGTCATTGGTCACTGGAAACAATGGAGCATAGCATTTTATATATATACATATACATACATATATATATGTGTGTATATATATGCATATATGTATGTATATATATGCATATATATGTATGTATATATATGCATATATATGTATGTATGTATGTATGTATGTATATATATATATATATATATATACATATATATATACACATATATATATATCATATTGAGTTAGATTCCTGATGCCTATGAAATAACCCAGTGTTCTCTCCAAAATAAAACAAAACATGCACTGCGGCATGGAATTTAAAATGATAAAGTTGCAGCTATACATGTATGTCGATGCCGGCTGAAAGTGTGACCATGCACGCTGGTGGTGTTGGGCAAACCAATGGACGGAGTACCACCGCAACTTCGCGCGTTAATAGTACAACTATATTGCATAGATTTCGTTGTAAATGTAATTGTGTTTCATCACTCCTATTTACTAAAAAACAAAAACTATTTTTAGTGCACTGTTATAGTCTACTTTTGTCGAGTTAAACGTTCAGTTATGTAAGTTATGTCTTTTATTATGGTTACGTGGTAATTTGTTCGGCTATATATCATAACGGTATTTAATTAGGTTCTATAAAATAACGATATTAATACTATGATGAACACCACTGTATAAGGTCAGGGTCTGTATCATGTGCCTCCACCAATGTTGCTGTACATACCAATGATGGTTTTCCTGTGTGTTGATGTCCAAGGTGACGCGGCAGGCGTTGGAGATGTGGCTGGAGACTGCGCACCGCACCCCCAGGGCTGCCAATTGTGAAGTCGCGCAAGAACTGTTGGCTGCCGCACCCACTGGATCATCTGGTACACCGTGACGATGTACACATTTTTGTCCTGTAGTAACTCGTCGATAAATTCATCAAATGCATCTGCATAATAACCTGTCTGAAACCAAGTTGCATGAAGGTTAAACCCAAAAGGGGTCCTATTTTTTGTATGCCGAGATAGGTTTTTCCTGAAGAAACGTAATGTTTCTGATTTATTGGCTGGTCTCAGACAGGAGTCCAGCATGGAGCAAGCCTGTCCGTTCAGGCCAATCCATCGGTTGAGCGGCCACTCCCAGAAGCCCGGGTATTGAGACTGTGGACAGTTGCGACTGTCACAATAGTAAGGGGGCATGTTTGTGTCTAAAGTGTACGGCCAAGCAGGGAGTTTTGTGTTATCTTCTTCATATGGACCACTCATAACAGACGAATCGTACGTGAAGTTGTGATCTCTAAGCATTTCGAATAACGTATCTCCTGCAAGTTCCAGGAAGGGTACTCGAACTCCTCGAATGTGTTCGTATGGAATCTGAGCCCTCTCAGACAATCGCTTCTTCTGGCCGGCCAATTCCTCAGCCAGTTGTTCGTATGTGGCCTCAGACCACCAGGACACTGGGGGTCGATGAGTCAAGCTGTGACTCGCCATCTCATGGCCACGCCGGTATAAAGCCTTGACCATGCTGTAATTTGTCGATGTGTCCGATACAAAAAATGTGGAAGTTATGGGACATCCATTGGGGTTTTTGCGCCGAGCAGGAAAAAACCTTTGGTAAAAGGGATAATTGGCATGATTCACAGCATCGTCAAAAGTAAAGACCACCATCTGAGGAGTACGGTGCACTGGAATAGCTGCGGGTCCCTGCTGACTGGGACATGAACAACTGGGCAGACGACAGAAACTCGTGGAGCACCAGGGACTAGATGAGTGACACCACTTGAGCACACAGAATAGGATGCACAGCACACGGAGCCATTGTCTGTTCAAAAACATCTTCACAATCAAATATTTGTGGTCAGGTGTAGGCTGATATTAAGTAAAAGATCCAAGCGATGTCCATTTTGACACGCATTCTCCTTCATGGGCTGTGTAAATTTTCGAAGTTTCAGAAGAGCATGCTGTCTCTCCATCTGGTCCCAAATGTATACTGGGACCAACAAAGTTTGCACAGATACGGAAAGATTGTTATGCTGTTTCCTGCAGGCAATTTATATGTCTATGCCCAAAGGGTGCAACTGTTAACGTGGATAAGGTGACCACAGCCACAGAACGGCATGCACAACTGACAATTTAATATCAGGATACAGATCACAAAATGGGGACGACGCAAATCTCCTGAATACCCTAGATGGATGCCGAATAATTTTAATTGGATATATAGGTCGATCATGAGTAATCATGTCCTTGTGTGAATACGCACATGTTTTTCCGAATAAACTTCATTGCTTTCTCTTTTTTTTTTTTTCAACTTTATTTTTGTGTCCGCTTAAACTAAGAAATCGCGCAAGTCAGAATTAAGCTTGCATGCATTTGGCATGGGTTTAGTACCTATGGGTGAAGTTTTGCATATTGTTCCAAACAGTCGACAGGTTGAAAATTATGCAAGTTGGGGCCATTAAAATATCAATTACGTCTGGTTTCCAAAATATTCAACACATGTTAGGTCTACTAGTTCTATTTTTATATTTCTTGGAGCTGCACATCCATTGAACACATTACAACAGATGTAAAATTTGAATTTATGTTAATTGTGAACACTTCAAAATTTTAAACTTGAATATCTTCGAAATTATCATGTGTCTCATTTTGCCATTGAATTCAGACCCTCCCCACTCCATATTTTGAAACCGTTACATAGGTAACACGGGATACAAATTCTCAAACTTCTCACTTCAACTGCTTTTGTCTTATGATCCACATGTGTCTCATTTTGCGATTGAATCCAGACCCACCCACCCCCCACTGCCATTGAATCCAACACCCCCACCCCCACCCCCCACACACATGGTTACCTCTAATAAACAGTGACTTAATATTCAGATTATAATTCATGGAAATTTCGGACATTGCATAACATGGCAGAGTTGAAAAATGATGAATACCTTCAAGACTGTTATAGACAGAAATGCCATTAAATGTTTGTGCTATGGGTGCACCCTAGAAACAGTGACTGAAAATTCAGATTGTAATTTGCACAAAATTAAAATGTTTAATAATGATGAATACCATCAAGACTATTATAGATTAAGGTGCAATTCCAAGCCCAATGTAGATGTTTGCTATGGGCGCATCCATTAAACAGTAACTGAAAACTGTCTTATTTTAATTTACGCAAATTTTGCCATTAGGCAAAACTGAAGTGTTGAATAATGATGAGTATTTTCAAAACTATTTTAGGTAAAGGTGTTATTCTAAGTTCAAGTTATATGTTTGGCTATACACACATCCAACGAAGACTTAAAATTGAAGGGTGTCTACTTAAACTTGTTTATGCCAATACACATATTGAAGTGTTCAATAAAGTTTATCATATTGATTTTAATGAGCTATCCATTTCATATCATTTAAGCATGAAACAAGTCGTACTAGAAGCTGGATAACCATGCACACACATTTCAATATGGAAACAGTTTTAACATATGACATACAAAGATGTCATTATGGTCAAACAAGGCAGGAGACTGAAGGCAGGGCAGCAACAGACAACTCCTTTATCTGTATATGTTAACATAGATGGTCATGCCGATCAATTCTTTATGGTATATGTATATCATCAGTTTTTGGTGATATAATCCTGGGCTTATCTGTCATTGACCTTTAAACCTATTTGACAATATCGCAATACATGCGCTGTATTGATATATATATATGCAGCAGCAGCAGCAGCAGCACATACCAACACATTGTCCCAAAGCTCTTATCCCAGAGCTTCGCTAAAAATTAACATATCCGCGTCATTTTTGTAAACTGTCATTACCTCAGTCAAATTATATTCTTTGAAATTTCATGCAAATCTGTTCTGCCATTCCGGAGAAAATTTTGAAAATAGCCTCAACGCACAAAAATTCACAAAAAAATGGGGGGAAAATCGTAACTTCACCTGGAAGTCAAATTGTTAAATAAATGAGGCCGCGTGACCCTGTATACAATATCACAGCAATTGGTCAAATAGTACTTGAGAAGAAAATTTCATATTTAAAAAAATGAATAAATAAATTTAATAAATCATTAATATATATATACATATGTGTATATATATATATATATATATATATATATATATATATATATATATATATATATATATATATATATCACGTCATCACTTACTCCAAAAAACTGTCAAAAGACCACCTGAGCAACTTGTGTGTGCAAAATAAAACCATTCCATTAAACGTTTTTGACAATATTGCAATGAAGGCACTGTATTGCTACTTGCATGTACAAAGGCAGCAGTTACCCGTACATGGTCACAAAGTTTAAGGTCCCACAACTTCGTTGAAAATTGACAAATTCTCATTTTCGCAAACTTTCATTGCCTATAGTCAGATTATGTTCTGATCAATTTTAATGCCATTCTGTTGAGCCATTCTGGAAAAGAAGTCGATAATAGCCTCAGCATGCAAAACTTCATTGCAAATATAGGAAAAATTATAATGCCAATTGGTAGCCAAATTGTAAACTATTTGACCCCAGGTGACCCTGTATGCAATAAAAGCAATTGATCAAGTAGTTCTTGGGAAAAAGAATTTTCATTTTCTTTTTCAAAATATAGATTTAAACTAGAAAAGATGATTTGCAGCATAGCAAATCAGTGTGTGTGTCTTTAAAGTATATTGGTATGGGCCTGTACAACTAGTCATTAATACAGGAGTAGAATTTAGAATGGCATCTCTATCTATTATAGCTTTGAAGTTTTTTAAGATTTAAATTTTCTAATGGTGCTACTTAGCCTAATCTAAATTGCTGCAACTTTGGTTATAAATTCATCAGGTGTGCAATGGCCAACAAATCCCTAGTAGAAGTTGGAATGACATCTCTATTATAGCGTTGAAGATATTCAAGATTAAAATTTCAAATACTGTTAATTAGCATAATTTAAATTGCTATAACCTTTGTTTTAGATTAATTACATGTGCAATGGTCAATAACCTCCTAGTAGAAGTTGAAATGACATGTCTATCTATAATAGTTTTGTAGATATTCAAGATTTAAAGTTTTAAATGCTGCTAATTAGCATAATTGAAATTGCTACAAGTTTTGTTTTAAATGCATTAGATGCGCAATGGTCAATAACCTACTAGTAAGAGATGGAATGACATCTCTTTCTATTATACTTTTGAAGATAGTCAAGATTTAAAATTTCAAATACCCCTAATTTGCATAAATTTAGATATCTTCATTCCTCTGCCTTAAAAAGGCCCAACTTCTTGTATTGAGGTGCAATCATGCCAAGTTTGGAGGTTTTATCTATAATTGTGTCAGAGAAAAGTGTCGGACAAATTCACTGATAAAGAAGAAAGAAGAGAGAGAGAAAGAAAGAAAGAATGTCAGGAAAAACAGAAAAGTGTGTGCTGACACACACACTTTAAAAATCACTTAAAACAAGAGAATTCTGATGAGCCCACGCTCAGCTGAACTATGGTGAACTGAGCAAGGTAAAGCAGGCTCATATTGATTGGAAATGAGATTGGAACAATTCCCATTGACTTGCATGGTTATCAATAAAAATGCATGCATTAACCAAAAGGTACCACAGTTGAGAAATTCATTAAATATAGGTTCATCACACTTGTGACACTGTGAACATGGGATAGGATCACGGTCTCCCATGTATTGAGTAAGCCTGACCTTTATGGAAAAACAATGACATGTGCAACATCAATGTCCAAGTTCAAGTAGTTCTCAAGTTATAGTGAAGAGTAAAATTCATGTATGTTGCACTGTGTCCCCAGAAACGAGGTCGAGGTCACTCATGTACTGTCTAAGCATGACCTTCATAGAGAAACATTAACATGTGCAACATCAAGATCCTAACTCAAAATAGATCTCAAGTTATCAAGTGAACAGTAAATTTCATGGCAGTTGTCCTGTGACCTTGGGAATGAGGTCAAGGTCCAAAAATCACTACATCATTACTACTTGCACAATATAGGTAGACACTTATCAAAAAAATCAATGGCGCGTGACCATTTGAACATACCTGATAAAAACCCAACCACGGTACATTGCCACCAAGGTTTGAAGTCAATCTGGATGATTGTTTGGGAGAAGTCAAAAATGGGAATAAGCATTAGATTTACATAGTAATAAATAGAAAAGGTACATTTACCGTTAAGTACCCGACTTGAAAAAAAAAAAAAAAAAAAAAATTGTTAAAAATCAAAATCTGTAGCAGTGCCACCTGGTGAACAACTTTGACCCTTCCACAAAAAATATATCCACCAAATTTCAGCTTAATCTGAGTGCAGGTCCTGGAGAAGTCAAAAATAGCAAAAACACACAAAAATCATAAATAAAGGAAAAAAATTGCAGTGCCACCTGGTGAACAATTACAAATGAGTTTTCCACAGCCGAACATGTGCTAGTTTACTTACATTTATTGTTTATCATTGATAACCTCTTTTTGATTTTGGGTGATTCTTTTTAAACTTGAATTTCATCAGCAAAATGGATTCTGTTGTAAAAATCTGCTCTGCTTGCGAATCTGCATTGAAAAGTTGTGCCTTCAAAGGAAGCTGTTGTGTTTTTACTGGAGTACCCGAGTGTGCAAGAGTGTGTGTCAACCTTATTTACAAGTAGACAGGGCTTTTACATACAAAAGTCCCCATCCTAGGACTTTCTAAGACTGTTCACCCTGCCACAATATGAACATTAGGCATGTACATGTATATAACATATTTGTATAAACACTCGATAACTGGACTCTACAGATCACATGAAGTATCAAACAGTACGAATGCATGTTTCTCTGATTAAATATGTCACTTGTCATTCCCTGCTTCACATGCCAAAAAATGCATCAAACTTTTGAATACAATACATCAGAAGTACCTATCTGCATTTTTGGGTGGAAACGTTTGTTTTGAACACATATGTACTGCTGTTGCAATTAAACCTTTTCCCCCTTAAGCCAGGCAAAACAGCTGGTGGTCAAATGTCATCTGCTTCAGTGTATTCACTTAATTTCAAGAGAAATGAAAAAAAAAAAAATGACTGAGAATTGTGGGCGAGACCTATCAACAACTTTCCTGGGCATGGATTGGGCACTTGCCCAACCCAAACCAAGGAAAGCTGTTGACTCAGTCTTAACTGAAAAGGAAAAGGGTTAATCTGACTGGCTTTGAATCATTCAGTCACTGGTAAGAGCAAACTGCTGTGATTAAATAACAGTATGGACAGTTATCCTTAATTCTTTTATTACAAATGCAAGGGAAAAGGTTAATCTGACTGGCTGGGAATCATGCAGTCACTGGTAAAAATAAGCCGCAGTAAGTGAACAGCAGCAAGAACAGTTATCCTTTTCATCACAAAGTTGTTTTTGCCAAACAAGAATTTAAAAAGGAAAATTAAACTAAATTTCAAATAATCTATTATATTAGTTTGAATTTTCCTTTTTGAACCAAATCTAAACCTGACTTTCTTGAACCCAAAGTTCCTTAAATAAAAGAAATTGGTATGTCTTTACAGCCTATTTTTTGCCTTGGTGATGATAACTCAAAATCCATAACATGACTTAAAGGTACGTGTTAGCTTTTTTCTAATAAACATTGTGTTTTGAGTGGTTTAATTTTGACTTTAAAAACATTGGGCATTTTTATCTGTCAAGTCCCCCCCCCCCCCCCATTTGGCAGGAGTCTGACACTATTTTGGGTCTCACTCTTCAGACTGCATGTAAAATTTGGCCTGTTCTGGAGAATGACCATCAAGCAAGAGCAGTTTGTATAGGCTATTAGGCTAGGCCTGCTTTAAATTGCCTTAATAAAATAGGTTTAAACCAATTACCATCAAAATCTACTGTTTCTTCTTCTTCATTAAATATAAAATCGCCTCCATGGAAAAAAAAGTCTACATTCCTTGTCAAGAATGTTGACAAGTGTGGGCCTTTTGCATAAACATTCCCACCCTCCCCTCCACTTCTGCCTGGCTCAGCAATGCCTGGTGAGTTCCTTTGCACTATCACTTATGGGTCACAGGGTGGGGATCATTAGGGGCCTGGCTGAACAAGAACATCTTCACGCAGTTTATCACCGCAATGTCTGAGAAAAATCTTGCTGATTGATAGCACGTACAGTATCAAAGAAATGTCAGTGGCAAGATCACGATACATGCATACCTGAAAACATGCATGGATGACAAGACATTGTGGAATTTATACAGTTCATTTAAAACAGCATTATAATGACACCACTTGTTACCAGCACATATCTGTGTAAGTCAGATAAATAAGACAAATAACAAAGGAATTGGATTTTAAGACCCTTTGACCTTTTGTAATTTCGTGAATATGTCAGTTATTTTAAGGTCGTTATGATGAGGTGTCACTGTTTTGGTGTTGTGAACAGACTGCTCCATTCAGGTGTGACTAGATTGTTTTGAATGGTGGAAAGAATACACAAACAGTAGACTAATAATAATTTTTTTTTTTGAGAGAGAGCACTGGACAGAAATACACTGTTACAACACAGAGCCTCACAGCACACAACACAGGAGGAACAAAACAAACTGTTCTTGATCACGAGGTATCATGCCACTTTACTTCCTCTGAAAGAAATAATACAGAATAATTGGGGCACACTGTTAGCCTCTAAATATGGCCATATCTACCAGAACAAAGAGGTAATCTTGGGTTACTGCCGACCCCCCAACCTCAAGGATACTCTGGTGAAGTCGCGCACTAGATATCCCCCCCCCCCCCCAACAGACCAACAACCCAGACTGCTGGGGTTATAGAACAGCACCCCTGCAACACCCAACAGTGCAGATACTGCCCCAAACTTGACACGTCTGGTGAGACTACCAGCACACACATGGGGACGGGTCTATCACACACCCCCTTGTGGCACATGTAAGCATCACAACTTGATTTATCTTATCACATGTACCCAATGCCACAAACAATATGTGGGTCAGACTTCGCACAGTCTCATGGAGAGACTCAGAGAACACTTTTATTACATAAATAAAAGTGATAGGTTGCAACCCCTTGGCAGACATTTTGCCAAGCATGACCACAGAGGTCTACCCCTCAAGGTTCAGATTTTAGAACAAATTCCAACCCCACCAAAGTTGATAAAAAGTGAAGCACTTAGGCTCAAAGGAGAACATTTTTAGATCCACAGACTCTGCACGATGGAACCGTTTGATCTCAATGTCATGGGGAAATAGGCATACTTGCCAATGTTTTGGGCTACAATTTCCATGTTCTATGCCTTTTTCCCCTATAACCATAAGGCAAACCATGTATAAACACCACTTTATACTACATGACAGTTAAAACTCATCACAATTCCACTTTCTATCAACAAGATTAATTCTACTGGAGAAATCCCACTTGGGATTCCATGATTCAATTTATTTTGAATTTCAAACCCCATTCAATGACTGTGGAATAACTGTATTCCCTATTATTATGTGGCTACATATGACTACTGGAATTAGCCGGTAGACCATCCTAGCTTTGGCCTGTGACGTCACAGACTCATCATCATGGAAGCACGTACCAACAGAGATATGGCTTCTCTCACCACGTCACTCGACGGGTGGACCGTTTTTTCTTCCACGCAGAGAAACTTTCTCCCTGCGTTTGACGTTGCTCACTTTTCCTTAGCAACGTCAAAAGATATACCCGAGTATAAAAACGCAAGTCTCAACTGTCATGACCAGTACCTGATGAGCCCCACTGGAGGCGAAACCGGTCGTACTATTACTACTGCTTTACATAGTATTCCTAACTTCGGAAGCTGTCAGGCCCTTGCCTGTGTTTCCTTATAAGACTAATAATTATGCCTTGTCTCTGAAGCAGACGAAGTTCTGTGTTTCATTTTATACTTCCTTTTTGTTTAATTTATACATACTTGTTTATACTGGATTACCAAACAGCACGTATAATGTGCTGATTGAGTGGTTTTCTAGAAATGAAACAAGACACACTTAGTATGTACCATACCAGGACTCGCAACTGTACATACAGTGGGGACACACACTGTATTAGCTCAAAAGTTAAAAATAAGTACACGAGTATAAGACATAGTGAGAGAGAAAGCAGAACATGATAATGCACTTTCATCATGTTCATCAATCAAAACTTCCATACAGTAAACGCAAGCATGCGTGGTTACTCCAATATTTTTGTCTATGGTAAAGGGTAATCAAACTGTTTCCTCTTGAGCAGTGTAACTACATGTGGGGCAATGACATGATAATCAAGGGCCCTTCAAGCCTTATATTTTTGAGCATTCAATTGTTATAGCCATGCATGTGACCTTTATGTTGAGGTCAAGGACACCCAATTGCAATTTCAAGTGAGATTTTAACTAGCTAGGTATTTATCCTGAGCAAGTTTGAACTTTCATCAAATCAGTCATCAGATATTGCACAGAAACCTGTTTTGTTCAAATGCATGTGACTTTGACCTGGACCTCAAGGTCATCCATAATCAATTCCAGGCATGTCCCTACCAAGATACATAATTATTGTGAAGAAAAAAAAAGCAATAGGAGACATTCATATTTAACTGCGATCCTGCTCACTTCCTGTGTTGCTGGGGCAACAGACTGATGCTTCCACCAAGATCAGGGCAGATTTGTATTATATAGTATATAAACATCTATAAATAACACCTTTTCAACCAAAATAGAGCCAATTTCTAATCAATTTAGGCATCCATTATGTTTCAAATTTATGTTAATATATTTTCTTAAGATTATTCTGTGTTCGTGTTGTTTATTTTATCGAGAAAGTACTTTCGACCACGCAAAATACACTGATCTGCCCTGATGCAGGTGGCTTCCTCTTTTGCTCAATAGGTGCTAGAGTAGGAACACATTTAAATATGAATACATCCTATTCGACACAAATTCTGAAAGTTATCAGCCAAAAACAAAATTCAGCAGATGGACAACCAGTGATTACTATTGGGCACATGTCTCTAAGATGGGTAACCCTAATTATTGTTATCACCATAATCAGCAGTAATCTACTGATCGTTATCATGGCACTTCTCTCTCTCTCTCTCTCAAACTGATACTGCCATCCCAGTGTACCCCTCTTTATGAAATGAATCATCTTTCATAACATGCTTACATGTCATTCAAAGCATGTTTTAGCACAGTTACTGACAAATTTTATATCTTGGAAGAAAATTAAAAGTTTTTGGAATAAACTTTCAAAGATATTCTGCATTTTTCATGATTTACTGGAAGTCACAAAACTGCATGAATCAGTGACATATTTGTTGTCCCATTATTTTTGCAACACAGTCATTTGTTCCATTGAATTCAGATATATATTATATAAACTCAAAGTTTACATATGTCAGATACACTCATAAATACAAGTTTCATTTGTTTCCTGGAGTTTCCTGTGGTGTGTCGCCAGGATTGTCAATGTAAAAATCTTCAGCAAAGTCATCATCTTCAAAATCATCTTTGCAACTTAGCAGAGAAGTCTTCATCTTGCAACTCATCAAAAGCTACTCGGGTAAAATCTCTGCTTTTGATTTTTTCCACTTTCTCTGTTTTCCTACGACGACTCAGAACCTGTTTAAACTCTTCCATGCCCATAGGGGATTTTGCCTGTTGCGTATCTGTATTGCTGTCGGACAGATGTAACTTGAGATCGTAAAAGCGGTCCTGTGTTTTACGTTTACTATGCATAACCTCTTTGATAAGTGAGCTGTGGTCAATACAATAAATGTCTGACCTTAATTTCAATTTTTCAATTTCACCATTGTGTGCAGCCATTGGTACAGCATCATCTTGAGCTCCCATAGTCATGCGTTTTGACATGTACTTCTGCTCACCTTCAATGTGAATATCATTTGCATGTAGCTCAGCAGATGGTGCTGTGGTATCATCTGCCATGACCCTTTCTTTTGCTGTTTTACCACTTATAATTTCCTGCACAGTGCCTCTGGGTACCACGAGACTATTCAAATTCATCTCTTTAAATTTTGTCTGTAAAGTCTGAAGGCTTTCTTGCAAAGGTCTTGTTGATCCTTTGGACTGTATGAGAATCTCTGACTTTAGATCTTGTCCCAGTTCTGTAGGTTCGAAATCTGGTCCCATGTCAGCAGTGTGCAGCAGGCGTTCAACTTCATGTAGGTCGTGCCTGGGACAAGTCTTTGACAAACTGCACAGGTGGTAGATTGCCCATGATGTGTAGATTTATCAGAATGGACCTGTAAAAATAAATGTCGGCATTTAATTAACTATTACATTGCAGAGAGAGAGAGAAGAGAGAGAGAGAGAGAGAGAGAGAGAGAGAGAGAGAGAGAGAGAGAGAGAGAGAGAGAGAGAGAGAGAGAGAGAGAGAGAGAGAGAGAGAGAGAGAGAGAGAGAGAGAGAGAGAGAGAGAGAGAGAGAGAGAGAGAGAGAGAGAGAGGAGAGAGAGAGAGAGAGGAGAGAGAGAGAGAGAGAGAGAGAGAGAGAGAGAGAGAGAGAGAGAGAGAGAGAGAGAGAGAGTTTAACTGACCTGGGCTTCCATGCTTAATAAACAACAAACAAAAAGGAGAATTGTACCTGTTGATAAGAATATTTTCTTCAGGGACAACTTTTGTAGCTGGCTGGTGACAGGTCATAGCCATACATAACCCTTGACTGAGTCAATAAGTTTCATTGGTATGGGTTAGGTTGGCACCCCACAGCTGTTGACCTGGGGCATGCTATCTTGATAGGTTTTTGAATGATCTGCAGTTCTCATCCAAATTATTTTACTTTACTCTTGAAATTAGTTGAAAAACATTGAAGCAGACAACATTTGACCAGCAGTCGGTTTTGGCTGGGTTAAGTGGGGGGGGGGGGAGTAAAGTAAACAAATATACACTTTACTTCATTACGCATAAGAAGCCACCTGGGCCTTCAGGAAATTTTCAGAATGTGACACTCAAATTCAGAGCTATGTTTTTAAATATTGTAACTTTAACAGATAACTAACGGCTCAAATTTAGCATATTCATAACACCATTACTATTTTAGCATCTTGAAGGTTTCTAAAATGGGAGGCGGGCTTAAAGTTGCCAGGGAATTAATTATATGGTAAGATACAAATTCACAGTACATGAACTGCTTGCTGACCTTCCTCAACTGCACAGTCTTATGATGGGAAGGGTCATTGTATAGTCAGATATGTACATAACCTGATGCACTGAATATTTGTGGATCAGAGGCATGTATTACCATTGCAGAAACTGGCTACTTTTGCAGCTGAGGGAATTGTATTCATGAACAGTTCAGCCATACACCTATATCTATGGTGAGAAATTTTGGTAGTACACACACTATATCATGTAATTTAAGAGTTTGATAACAAGTTACAGTTTGCAGACTTGCCATCCATCATATTTTGCACATGTAAACTGGGGGAAAATATTAATAAAAGTTGTCTCCACCTAGAAAAGTCTACGTCTAAAATAAACCAACACATTGTTTGGCCTTATTTCAATTTTGCAATATTCTGTATACACCTCAGATTTGATTTGTAACACAAGTCCAGAACAAATGAAACTATGCTTCTTTGCACAACACCAGTAAGCACACAAAGTCTGAGCCACAGGCTCACAACAGTGTCCCGGAGGCAACTGTGCATACACAAACTGAGTGGGCTGCTTTCTTTCTTTCTTTCTTTCTTTCTTTCTCTTTCTTTCTTTCTTTCTTTCTTTCTTTCTTTCTTTCTTTCTTTCTTTCTTTCTTTCTTTCTTTCTTTCTTTCTTTCTTTCTTTCTTTCTTTCTTTCTTTCTTTCTTTCTTTCTTTCTTTCTTTCTTTCTTTCTTTCTTTCTTTCTTTCTTTCTTTCTTTCTTTCTTTCTTTCTTTCTTTCTTTCTTTCTTTCTTTCTTTCTTTCTTTCTTCCTTCCTTCCTTCCTTCCTTCCTTCCTTCCTTCCTTCCTTCCTTCCTTCCTTCCTTCCTTCGTCTCTCTCTCTCTCTCTCTTTTTCCTTCATTCATTCTTTTTCTTTCTCCTTTTTTCCTTCCTTCCTTCCTTCTCTCTCTCTCTCCCTCCCTCGCTCTCTTTCTTTACTTCCATTTTTTCTTTCTTTCCAACAGGAGACCAATGTTAAACCACTAAACTGGTCAGTTGAATATTCTGTGACTGCACAGGGCTGATTTTTAGTCATTAGGATGGGTATATCCACCAGGGTTGTTGACACAATGCTGGCAGTGCTATCTCATGCTCTGGATCACCTTTCTTGGGGTACATTGTCCCACTCCTCCAAAAGATACCATCTTAGGTCTTGAAAATCTGACACTAGACTCTTCTTCTGGTACACATTTCTGTTGAGATGACGCAAAACATGCTCATTGGGATTAAGGTCAGGCGAGCAAGCTGGCGATTCCTTAACCTCCATATTTTTCCTGCCAAGAAGTCACTAACCTCTGCAGTAACCTATGACCTTGCATTTTCCTGCATCTGGATAAAATTCTTGCCACTGGCACCAGCATAGGGCATGACATGAGGCTGCAGGATCTCTGTGACATAATGTGTAGTGGTCACGGCACCATTCATAAGGTTATAGCATCAGTTACTTCACCATAGTTCTTGACTTCAAACCAGCAGCACGTAATCTGTTGCATATGCCCTGGGTGGAGATATGCCTCTGATGAGGGTAGGTCACTTGAAGTTGTTGCCGCAGGTCTGGACCTGCCTGCCTTGGATCTTGTTGCTGTATTGATCAAAAAGCAGTCTTCTTACCTGCTGGTCATATCTGGCCTTCCCCATCCTGGTAGATCCCAAAAATCATTGGTTTGGTGGAATGTGTTGAGAAACTTATTGATGGTCTTGTGATTGACTCCCATGGCCCATATACCACTGACCTGCAACTCTGACAGCTTCAATGTGGTCTATGGTTCTCGCTCTGTCCACTTTAGGTGGCAGCGGCATGTCTTAACTGAATGACCACTGGACAGATCTGTACTAAATTCTGGATCCCCCATGCTTTTATACCTATGCTTAGCCCAGTATCTGTACATCTTACACAGGCAAAATGTGCTAGAACAATGATCCAGTGTGACCAAACAGGGACAGGACTCACTGACTCCACACTGAACACAGCCTTTCTCTCAAGTGTGGCTTTCGACTTTGTTTCACATTTCGCTCATGTGCAGTCAAAAATACGTTCCCACTTTGCCGGTCTTTACACAGTCACATGATGCTCCGTAGGAAATATTCCACGCATGGATATAAATGTTTTCTAGATCACTAACAAAATGTGCAACATATATCAAATTATAAAAGTGGAGACTATTTTTTTGCCTAGTTAGTTACCGTAGCTCTCTAGCACTTGTGTCCAGTATCTCCTGCACTCTGTCATCTGTGTCTGTTCCACTGGCTATCCAGTGAATAGTTATCTGGCTGAAGTCATTGGCCATTCTCACCTGCAAATGGTATACATGTACTGGTATGTTAAAAATGTATGATAACATGGCTCGCTCCCACACGTGTACCTGGTCTTCTTATATATAAGTGTGCTACAAATGGACCATGTCACCAAAATCTTAAGAGAGCATATTATACGACTATTAGAACAATAACCCTGGTCAACTGGTTGCCGTGGCACACTTTGGCTGTAGTGCCCAAAGCCCACCACAGACAGCTGCTGACTCAATCAAAAATTGCCAGGGAAAGAATTAATCAGCAACATTTGGGTATTTATCCCAAAGCTGAATAAGCCAAGTCCCTATCTCAGCCCAGCCCAGCCCAGCCCAGCCCAGCCCCGCCCCGCCACAGACTGATTGAGGTTAGAGGTAGTTCAACACAGGAAGTGCCCTTTCCCCTTTCAACTCGTAAGTTACCCTGGTAATCAGAATCAAACTTCTCAATTTTATGAATTTCTTGGACTAGTTTCATGGATATATTTCAATAGTGGAGCCTAAAGATGATGACAGACACCAGCAAACTTTTTAATAAATGAAGCCCAAAGTGAATCGCAGCCACAGAATACCATAAATCATATCAAATGGTATAAAGTAACAGAACCAACAAGTAGAAGTTAAGTTGTAAAGAGGAGACTCCCCCAACGTTTTGACCCACCTGGGTCTTCCTCAGGGGAGAGGAGGAACATATCATATCATTATTGATGCTCTGAAGGTTTCATATATTATACCCCCCCCCCCCCCCAAGATTGTCTGCATACTACTATCCTCATTTACATACCATTGGGTATGGAATCCACAATGCATAATGTGCACACCTCATGAAGCTTCCAAGAACATAGATTTTTTACCCCATTTCTCTTTTCCCTGCCCAAGTCCAACACTCTTTGAAGCCAGACGCTGATAACTGTGCACACACTCTCAACGAGCTTGTTTGTCACTTTCTCTTAACATCTTCAGTTTCCTTTGCTTCATGGTACAAAAGAGATGTAAAAGTTCACTTTCTGTCAGCCAATTTTTATGATCAATGTGTAAATTTAATTTAGCATTTTCTCAAAATTAACATGATTAGCATGTTTTTGTTTAAATTTGAAAAGAAAAGTTACTAGATGAAGCTAATTAAAGCCCCTAATCTATTGACTAGAGTGTTATCTCATTGATGTATAATAGCAATTAGGTTGAGTTGCAGGGGCTTGGTTGAAGTTCAGGTCAAGTCTGACCCCTGCAGCCAAGGCTTGCAAGGAGAAATGGGGGTGAAAACCACCCTGCACAATGGCTTTTAGCCCGGTATCTTTAGCTGAAGTGTACACAGCATGTTCAAAATGGCAAACAAGTTTGTGGGTTAGTCCCAATTTGTTATTTTGAAGAGGTACTATATGTGATTAGTGTTAACGAAAGAATAATTTGCTTTAGAATGAATGTAATGCAAAATATATATGGGACTTTTTCAGTGTATCCATTACCTAAAAATGTAAATGCTGAGGCTTGAAATTACCAGTTGTTGGCTGCGGTGGGCCCCAGAATAGGGATACTGTATCAGACACTGAAGTTGACCCCAAAGTCAACCCCAAGCTATGAATTAAGTAGCAGTACTAGTTGGACCTGCCAAGTACCCATGCTGAGTGAAAGATGGAGCTTTGTAGGGAAGGTTGCCCTGAAATGTGGATACAGGTCTGAAAGTACCGGCGGGTTTTTATAGAAGTGATAATTAAGTGGGTGGATTTTGTATTGAATGGCTTGTGACCTAATTCGAGGAATGCACCTCACTGAGCATGCTCAACTGAGAATGTTATTTGGCTTATTAAAGATTGATTTCTGTAACCTACATGTAAAACAAAATGTGGTGGTACCCACTATAAAGACCATCTCCCAGAGAAACTTTCAGCCTACTCTCTGACAATCCTAGTTCATTGTATTACTTGAGCTACAAATTACCTACACTACAACCAGTTGTAGTATAAATCCAGTATTTGTGCACAGTAGGGGTGGCCTTAATGGCAGGTATCACTGTACATGTAATAAAAAGCCCATCATGGCTTTTATGCTCTGCTGTCACCCAAGTATACATGTAATATTGTACATAAGCACGATCAGGAGATCAAACATTGATGTGTAATATCTTCACAGCTGTTGTACACCCACACTGCGATGCATGAAAACACAGCTGGACATATCCTATAGTTTCCCCATAACATATATATGCTAAATATATGTAATCACAAGAAAACCACATTTCCAAAGTTAAGAATGTTCAGAAGCCAAGCTTAATTTTAATTCCACATATCAAATTCAATGCTGTGCTGTTACCTGTTAAATACTTATTACTGAAAATGTCACCATACACAGCTAGGCCACAAATAAGCCAAGCACTGATCCCCACCATGTTTCTGTGTTTCCGTTAACCCCCCAATGGGGGTATATTACCCTTTCAAAACCTGAAATACCCTCTGAGAAAATTTTGAAGGGTCACAAGGTGTGTTAATTTACATGTAAAATTTGTCAAAATCTAGCCTTCCCCCCTGAATTTCTCTTCTTGTCACCCCCTGAAAAAATTCCACTGAACAGAAACACTGATGTTTCATTGCGAACTGTTGACAAAAGACTAACCTTACAAATTTCCACACCATAATCCGCCAGATCCTGATTGAGTTCTCCACTGTTGATAATACTGCTGATGTACTCAAACAACACAATGCTAAGTTGGTGAGCTCTACGCTGATTTCCAACTGACACACTGGGTTGTTTTGTCTTCAGGAAGTCTGGATTTGCATCTACAAACTGAGAGACTAAGCACAGTAAAGTACCCACACTGTACATGTATGTGCTGCATCAAATATGGACATGGACCCATCCTGGAAGACAAACATGTTTATGATAATCAACAGGTTATACATGCAAAAGTGAAAATAAATATGACAAATCATAATTAATAATTTTATTTATAAAGATTTGGGCTTTGTGTAAAATCCAACAGTGACCCTTTAGTAAATAAAAAACTTATGAGAAGAAATGAATCAACCAGAAAGACCCGTTTTAAAAATTCATTCTGGGAAAGCACAGTTGATGAAAGGGGCCAGTGATGCATGAAACTACACACACATCAATTCTACCATTTCGTCAAAAATTGAGTTCTGACTGTTCAGATTGAACCACGCATATAAAAATGCAGAACGGAAATGAGATTCCCATATATATTCCTCATTCCTCATCAATGCTCCTTTATCACTCATGTTTATCCAATTTGGTGCCACAAATATATCCCAGTTGTGCAATAGCTGATGGTGTACATGCACTCACACATGATTTGATAATCTAGTTCTTGAAATGAAAAGATACACAAATCACTACACTGTGTTGCTGTGTTGACTTATGTCAACTTTTCTCCAATTTACTTTTTTTCTGATCCTTTATAATTTCCTTCTCTATTCAGTAAGACCTAAAAGATAATACTCTTTGGTTCCTGTAACCATACCTACATGTATCCTAATACTTTGTCCCTGTTCCAGGTATTTTATTGGGTTTTGAAGTTGACATAGTGCATATAGCAAAACTTAAGGATAGAATTTACATTCCTAAATCAATACTGATTTGGGGTGCACATAGCATAATTACATTCATGCACTCACAGGGTAGCATTTGTCCAGTAACACAACACTTAATGTATTATTTCTCAAATATGTGTAAATCCACTAAATTACAGGTATAATAAAAACGTTTGTCAAAATAAAATGTTGCCCACCCACCTGCACTATTTAGTAAAATATTTTTGCCAACATATGACCAGTTTTGATGGCATATGGTGGCAGCCCTAGGTACACAGTGGATCAATGGCACATAGAAGCAGCCGGCAAAAGCCAACGGAGGGGTTGTCTACTAAATGGTGTACGTAAAATATGGATTCAGTTGTGGAAGGAAAAGTGAATGAGTTTCAAACTAATTTGTCGGGTATCAAGTGGCTGAGGGTTCAAATCCATTTGAAGTCTAATTAAGGATTTTTTTTCTTTCAATTCTTTTCCATATTTTACACCTTACACCAGTAAGTATGCATCAAAGAGTGAGAGAGAATGGCTGGGAGCAGCCACACCAATGGCAGACCACGTTTAAGTGAGGCCTGCCTCTGACTGTTACTGTGTGCTGCTGGCTGCTGTTGGCTATCAAGTCAACTCCCAACCCCTCCATTGGCTTTTGTTGGCAGCCAGTGGCTGCCAGCATCTCCGCCGCTATGTACCACTAGCTGCTGCCAAAACTGGCCATATGCTACTGAATGAAGTTTACTGGTGCATGTTACATGGAACCAACTTTTATTTCTGGTTGGCCTAATACATACCACTTGCAATGTTTGAAAAAAATCTGAACAAACAAACAAATTAATTAAAAGACAATCAAAGATTGCTGGATCCATGCCCCCCCCCCCCCCCCACATCATTTATAACCTTGCTAATCACAGGTCTCATTTTGGAATGATTGTAGTCAATAAAAATAAGATATTACTGTGACCCAGATACTTGACCTAGTGACCTACTTTTACGCATGATTCACTCTTGTGTCCAGATTCACAGGTGTGCAAGAGGTCAGCCCAAATTATCAACATTTTCAAAAGTGTACCCAGAGTACTCTTTTTGTAACCCCTCCCTTCCCCAAAAAGAGTAGTCTAAAAAGTTGATTTTTGGCTAAATATTGATCAACCTTTTCAAAATTAGCTAAAAACATATACTGATCTTGACCCCATCCCCCCATGGGTATTCTATGTACTAATGTGAAAATGTTGATAAAAATGGCTGACCCCTAAAGTTTCATGATTCTGAGTCAAAGGACAATAGAATTGCAGCCTGGGCATGACGTGTAATGTAGTTTTACATGACCCAAATACTTGACCTAGTGACTTACTTTTGTTTCATGACACACCTTTGAATCAAGATATATGTGTGTGTCAAGTTTCATGAAACTAAGTTATATAGTACAGGAATTACAGCTCGTACACGATTTTACAAGAATATGTCACTGCGACCAAGATACTTGACCTAGTGACCTACTTTTGGTACATGACACATTCTTATGTCTTGATGCACCTGTGTATAAAGTTCAGTTGAAGGAGAAGCTAATTACAGCCCGGACACGAACAGCGAAGTCCCAGATACTTGACCTCATGACCTACTTTTGTTTCATGACACTGCTTTAGGTCCAGATAAATGTGTGTCAAGTTTCATAAACTAAGTTAAACAGTGAAAGAATTATCACCCAGACATGATTTCACAATGATATGCCACTGCGACCCACATACTTGACTTATCGACCTCCTTTTAGTTCTTGACACACCCTTATGTCTAGATGCACTTGTGTGTAAAGTTCCATTAATCTAACTTGAAAGACAAGAGAATTACAGCCCGGACATGAAGTGTAATCTAGTTTTATATGATTGTATCCTTTGACCCAGTTACTTGACCTAGTGATCTACTTTTGTTTTATGGCACATTTTTAGGTCAAGATATATGTGTATGTGAAGTTACATAGTAAAGGAATTATAGCCGGCACACAATTTTATAAGAATATGTCACTGTGACCCAGATGCTTGACTTGGTGACTTACTTTTGGTACACGACACACCCTAATGTATAGAAGCATCTGTGTGTAAAGTTTTACTCATCTAAGCTGAAGGACAAGCGACTTATACTTTGGACAAGAAAAGTGGATGGATGGACGCATGGACCCAGGGAAAAAGAAATTGCTTGTCATGGCCCTCCTCCGGTAGGATGGGGGAATGAATGAATGAATGAATGAATGAATAAATTAATAAAATAAACAAACAAAGAAACAAACAAACAAACAAATAAATAAATAAATAAATAAATAAATAAATAAATAAATAATGATACATATGCATTAAACACATATAATTTTACAATGAAATACAGATACACTTGTAATGAAATTAAGGAAAGTCATTCTCTTTGCCTGCATGGAAATTAAAAAACAAACAAATCGTTCCCACTCACCACTGGAGTCATGTACCAGGTCTTCTTTCTGTAACCAAGAATGAAACTTTCTTGAAATATATACAAGCAGACAGTTCAAATAGTCTTTTTTTTTTCACAATGCTAAGATTGTGAAAGCCATAACACTGACTCTCTCAATACGGAGGGAAATTTACATCAATTGATGACAGAGATGGGGCCAACACAGATTCCTGCTGTTCCTTTCTGTGTCTGCAATGCATTCCAACACTGGCATGCCATAAGGATCCACCGTCATCACTCAGTCCGGTTCTAATGTGGCTACATGGCATCTGGGGAGAAATGAGATTTGGTAACCTAGCTACTTGTCGGAACTTTGTTAATATGACCGACAAACGCTTCCTGGAGTACAGAGGCTGGTACCCTGATTCTCCTATGTTCATGCCCCTATCTCACTGAACAGTTCGAGGGAGGGCTGGCCAGGGAACCAGGTTAGGACTTATAACCTGGGGGCAAACAGACATTTTTGTTGTTGCTTACTGTATCTTGAAATCTGCATACAGTGTAAATAATGCATTCCCAAAATGTGAAGCACCATTTTGGGTGATATTTATGTCTGTGTGTGAACACAGACATATTGTTTTACCCAATATTCTTTATTTCTTTCTTTCTTTCCTATCTTTCTTTCCACCAGATTTTTGTGTCGTCTTAAACTCAGACACTGTGCAAGCTAGAAACTTCAAACTTTGCATGGCTATAGAACTTGCAGTGAAATTTTGCATATTGTTCTGAATAGTTAAGATTTTGAAAATTATGCAAATTAGGGCAATTTAAAAAATTCAATTGCTTCTGGATCCCAAAGTATTCATCCGATTTTTATGATGTTGGACCCAAATTGTAGATATTGTAACACTGCACATTTTTGTAATGTACATGTGACCTCTAAAGGTCAAAGGTCAAGGTCATTTGTACGTTTGAACTGTTCATCAAGCCATAACTCAGTCAATTTCCATCCAATTTTTATCATGTTGGACACAAATTGTAGCCACTGTAACACTGCACATTTTTGTAATTTACATGTGACCTCTAGAGGTCAAAGGTCAAGGTCATTTTGCTATTTGAAATATTCATGTAGCTATAACTCAATATATATCATCCAATTTTCATTATGTTGGGCTCAAATTATAGATATTGTATAAGTGTTGCAACACTGCACATTTTTGTAATTGTGCAAATTTTTCACACACACAGACAGATTTGCTTTCAAGCAAATCTTCCTTTTCTAGTTGTTTTTGTATTTGAACTACATAAAGATGACTGTTATGGCTGGGAGTCTTTGGATTTGAAATTATACTGTACTTGGTCAAATTGAGACACTACATTGAATGGGATGCCAATGTGAACTGGTACAAGTACATAGGTTTCAAAACTCCCAAATTTTCAGGAGATCTCCTGCAATGTAACTCATTTCTTTAAAGTCTCCCCACCTCCCGAATCTTGAAAACACACACCTGAATTATCTTTTTTTTTCTGTAAAAAAGGTGACATTTTGCATAAATTGTGTGTGTTGTGAAAGTGTATTTGTGTATTTACCCAGGTCAAAAAATGTAATGAAATGAGCTTATTCCTAAGATATTCTTACATGTTCAGTATGTAGGATTGTGTAAGGAAATACAGGGAATCTCCAAGAAATTGTGATACAATTTAAGAAAATGTCTGAATTTTGTAAGAAGTATGCATGAAACTTGTAAGCAAATGTAACGAACAATTTTTTTCATAATTTTGTAGGGCTCGGGGAGAGGGCATGCCCTCTCCCAAGTCCTCCCCCATAGTCTGCACAATTTCCTGAATTCCTACTGATAAATCACGAACGTCTCCTGAATTGAGAGAAAATAACTTGGAGCCTGTGCAAGTACATGTATATTTATATTTTCCAGATCTGGACATGAATAAATTGCCGGTCCAAGTCAACAAATTCCAGACAAATAAGTCATACAATATTTACACATTTGAAAGCAAATAAACCCTAACATCCATACATCCATTTTCCTTCAGTTACTTCTCAAGTCAAGATGTAGTTATGTCTGTGTGTGAACACAGACATATTGTTTTACCCAATATTCTTTCTTTCTTCCTTCCTTCCTTCCTTCCTTCCTTTCCGCCAGATTTTTGTGTCGTCTTAAACTCAGACACCGTGCCAGCTAGAAACTTCTAACTTTGCATGGCTAGTTTGAAGTTTCTAGCTGCAGTGAAGTTTTGCATATCGTTCTGAATAGTCAAGATTTTGAAAATTATGCAAATTAGGGCAATTAAAAAAATTCAATTGCTTCTGGCTTCCAAAGTATTCATCGGATTTTGTTGATGTTGGACCCAAATTGTAGATATTGTAACACTGCACACTTTTGTAATTTACATGTGACCTCTAAAGGTCAAAGGTCAAGGTCATTTGTACATTTGAAATATTCATCCAGCCATAACTCGATCAATTATCATCCAATTTTGATCATGTTGGACACAAATTGTAGCTACTGTAACACTGCACATTTTTATAATTTACATGTGACCTCTAAAGGTCAAAGGTGAAGGTCTTTGGACCTTTGAAATATTCATCCAGCCATAACTCGGTCAATTTTCATCCAATTTGAATCATGTTGAGCTCAAATTGTATATATTGTAACACTGCATATTTTTCCAATTGTTCAAATTTTTCACTCACACAGATTTGCTTTCAAGCAAATCTTTCTTTTCTAGTTTGATACATACATCTTTTGTGTATCAGTTTCTGAAATGCAACCAAGCAAGAACAAATAAAACAAAAACAAAAACAAAAACAAAAACAAAAACAAAACAAAAAGGCCCATGGATGGCAATTTGCCCAGCTGTTGGGCAGATAGGGTTCTGCCATGATTTCTTGCCAAGGTGTTAAGCAAATATTGTTTAGCAGTGCTTCATATGCCCAGCTGTTGTGCCAATGGGATTTGGTCATGCTGTTGTGTCAATAAGGTTTAACCATGATACATTTGCCCAGCTGTTGTACCGTTAACTTATAAGGTTTTACCATGCCTTATTTGCCAAGCTGTTAAATTATTCTTATTTGAACTTGTTCTATTGGCCTACTGTACTATTTCATAATTATGTTTGGTTTGATAGGTATTCTGCATTCATATTGAAGCTCTGCATTTATAAGCAAAACTTCATTTATTTAGCAAGATCATCAATTTGCCACATTCACATTTATTCATTATTATGTGGATTGTCTTTGCTGAATATTTAGCTTGACAAGGAGCCGATACTCAGAGAGACATGTATGGGTACAGGCTCTGAAACATGTTCTGAGTAGTTCACCGCTGAAGACCCTTGAATTTATTTGGGCTATTTCAGCCCATGTCAAAATTCTACAGAAGAATGTGACAGTAGTACTTCCATGTGTATACAGGTTAGATAGTGACAGGTTAGTTTATGGAGCGTAGAGAGTTCCAACTATGGAATAGGGTAATGACTACCAGGAAGTGGTTCTGGGCAAAAAGACACAAATACAATAAATAGAATGCATGCATCAGCCAGCAAGCACCTTAATTGAAAAAATGTTTAAAAGCAGGCATCAAGAACAAATAAAGAACTAGGAGTGTTCCTGTGTGATATCACAGCAATGGCAGTGGTTTCGCAGAAGAATATTTTTAAGCTCTGCTCAATAAAAGAACAAAACAAAAACAACAACAAAAAATCCTAAAAAATCCCAAAATCACTGGAGCACGACCTTTTGAACAAAATTGGTACACACTCACCCAAGGCATACTGCCACCAAGTTTGGAGTAAATCTGGCTAATGGTTTCAGAGAAGAAGTCTGAAATGTGAATTAGCATTAGAATGCCCGTTGACTTAGATAGTAATCAACTTTGGAAAGGTACATTTACCAATAAGTACCCCAATTGAAAAAATCATTAAATCAGAAATTCAGAGCAGTGCCACCTGGTGAACAACATTTCTTGACCCTTTCACATGGAACACATCCACCAAGTGTCAGCTTAAAAAGAACTTGAAAATAGGAAAAAACACCGCCCCCGCCCCCCCCCAAAAAAAATTTAAAAAAAAAAAAAAAATGAAAATCATTAAAAAATAGAAAAAATTACAGTGCCACCTGATGAACAAATTAAGAACTAGGAGTCCTTAGGAGTATTCCTGTGTGATATCAAAGCAATTGGGTGAGCAGTTTTGGAGATTTTTTTTGTGCCCAAAAAAAGGACAAAAAATTCACACACACACAAAAATCACCTAATCACTGAAGTATGACCATTTGAACAAACTTGTTAGAGACCCACCAAAGGTATATTGCCACCAAGTTTGAAGTGAATCTGCCTAGTGGTTTTGGAGAAGTAAAAATTGTGGAAGCTGGTGGACGATGGATGGCTGACCACCAAATACGCTCAGCTGACTGACAAGTCAGCTGAGCTAAAAATGATGCAAATTACACAAACTAACTGTGATCCTCTAGTGTAGATCACTCACTGTGCTTATCAATTTCCTAAATTTTGGGGGAAATATCGTCTGCAATTAATGGCAAAATTCAATGATTTCAGTCAATTCCATGGGCAAATTTATTAGGAAACAAGAGGTCTGTGTGAACAGCCCATGCTCAGCTGACCTAGACATTCATCACACTTGCAGTTCTGTGAACTTGGGATTGGATTAAGGTCACCCATAAACTGAGTAAGTCTGACCTTTATAGAAGAACACTAACACGTGCAACATCAAGGTCCCACTTCAAGTAATTCTCAAGTTGCAGTGAAGAACAAAATTTATGTATGTTTCACTGTAACCCCAGAAATGAGGTCAAGGCCACTCATGCACTGTCTAAGCATGACCTTCATAGAGAAACATTAACATGTGCAACATCAAGGTCCTAACTCAAAACAGATCTCAAGTTATCAAGTGAACAGTAAATTTCGTGTCAGTTGTCCTGTGACCTTGGGAATGAGATCAAGGTCCAAACATCACTAGAACATGACCATTTCCACAAAAAAGGTAGACATTCATAAAAAGGTACATCCCTACCAAGTTTGGCACAAATCTGGCCAAAATTATTTAAGTTATAACCATTACAAGAAATTTCCATGCTAAACTTTCCTATCCAAACTTTTTAAAGATTTTCAAAAAGATCATAAAAAATAAATGGAGCTTGACCATTTGAACAAACTTGGTAAAGACTCACCCAAGGTACATTGCCACCAAGTTTGAAGTGAATCTGACTGACTGTTTCTTCAGAGAAGTCCAAAATGTGAATTACCATTAGAATGCCCATTGACTTGCATAGTAAAGGTGCATTTACGGATAAGTACAAGAACAGAAAAAAATCATTAAAAATCAGGAATCCGCAGCAGTGCTACCTAATGAGAATCTTTGCTTGACCCTTTCACAAGGAGCATATCCAAAAAGTTTCAACTTAATATGAGTCACAGTTCTGGAGAAAAAGTCAAAAGTAACGAAAACATACAAAAATTCATAAAAAATTTGAAAGAAAAAATTGCAGCACCACCTGGTGAACAAATTAAGAACTAGGAGTCCCTAGGAGTGTTCTTATGTAATATCAAAGCAATACGGTCTGTGCATAAGTTCACCAAGCAGGAAAACCCGGCAGTTGTCCCATTATGAAAGCAAGGCATGCGGGATGATTTTTAGCTACCAGATGGCGCACTGTGCACCTTCTCAAAAGTGGTCACAATAATGCATGATGGCGGACACTAATCTTGTTCGTGTCAACATGAACAGAAAAGCAGGAAATGGACCAAATACAGGAGGTGTATAGAAGTTTACCATTGTAGATCATTGGCGGAGGAAGTACGGAAAGCATTGATAGTTAGAACGTTGAGTGATGAGGCGAATTATCATGTTAAACCACCACTGACTGTTGTGTAGTGGGCTGTAATGTTGATACCAGGAAGAAAGGTCAAACTGACAAATATCAAAAATAAAAGTGCTGCTTTATTCCTCCATCAACTGATATTCCTTTGTCTTTCAAATACTTTCTCAGCCATCCTAGATTCTGTTTTTTGAAGAAATCATGGTCCGTGTTTCACTCCTCATTACTTGCTGTATTCAGTAGCGCTGTAGCCTTTGTCGTAAGATTGAGTGGCCCGCAAATTATCCAGAAACCTGTGCTCGCCTGGCTCTGACATCGCAATCTCCGCTGGGGTTTCCCCGGTTGGTGAACTTATGCATAGACCGTATTGGGTGAGCGGTTATGGAGAAGAAGATTTTGTAAGATTTGTCAAAAAAAAAGAACAAAAAAATTCATTAAAAATCAAAAAATCACTGGAGCGTGACCATTTGAACAAACCTGGTAGAAATTCTCCCAAGGTACATTGCCACCAAGTTTGAAGGCAATCTGGATTTGGAGAAGAAGTGGAAAAATGTGAATTGGCATTGGAATGCCCATTGACTTACATAGTAATCAACAGGAAAGCTACATTGACTGATAAGTACCCAAATTGAAAAAAAATCATTAAAAATCAGCAATCCACAGTAGTGCCACCTAGTGAACAACTTTGTTTGATCATTCCACAAGGAACATATCCACCAATTTTCAGTTTAATCTGACTGATGGTTCTGAAGAAGTCAAAAATAGCAAAAACACAAAAAAAATCATAAAAATTGATTTAAAAAATGACAGCGCCACCTGGTGAACAAATTCAGAAGTAGAAGTCCCCGGAAATGCTCCTGTGCTATATCACAGCAATTGGGTGAGTGGTTTCAGAGAAGATTTTTTAAGATTTGCCCCTAAAAAGAACAAAAAAAATTCATAAAAAAAAAAAATCAATGGAGCACGGCCATTTGAACAAACTTTGTAGAGACCACTGAAGGCACATCCTCAGCAAGTTTGAAGTAAATCTGGCTGATGGTTTCAGAGAAGTCGAAAATGTGAATTGTGGATGATGGTCGGACAACAGACGTCTATAGTATGATACACTTATGTAGAAAAACATGACCCATATTCATAAATATCAAACCCAACAATGACAGCAAAGAGATTCCAGAGCTACCAACGCATCAACATTCATCTTCCAATATCAATGTGAAGAAACAAATTTCACTCCTGACTTGAGACTGGCAGTCACACACAAAAGGCAACTGGTGGTTTTAAACCGGACCTCTCAACCTTTGAAATATTCTTCATTAAATACAGACCATAGTGTTTCCAATATGTATAGGCCCAACCACTCAAAATCCAAATTTTATCAGTTCTGCCAAAAATACAAAGAGAATTGGTAGGCCTATCATTTTTTGGGCTCTTCTGACTAGTTCGTCAACTGAGTTTATAGTGAAAGTAGAAAGTAGGCCTATATACGGACAGACAACGGTTGACTAGTCATAAATATGAGCTCAGCTGACTGACAAGTCAGCTGAGCTAAAAGCTGGGGAGAGACTCTGAAGATCGGCCCCTGAATAGTGAACATCAGTGTGCTCTTATAGTTGTTAGGAATGTAGAAAAGAAGAGAAGAGCTGCATTACCCCGCTGATGACCCGATTTTTTAAAGGCTAATAATGCCTAAAACTTTCTTCTAAATTTCAAATTTTATGAATATGATTTGTTCCTTTCATAAATTAATTTGCTATTATAGAACAATACAGTATTTCAGTGAATGGTACGGAATAGGACTTTGCTCTTAGAATACCGGACTTGATAGTGTTTAAACGGTACATGGGCTTACAGAATTAGGTTTGTAAAGTTTCTCTTTGTATTAAATTGTATTAAACAGATATACCTTTCCTAGTGCCCCAGCTGGACCACCAGCATTACACATTTACAACATTGGTTTGCCCACTCCAGAACAATTCTCAGGAAAGGTGTATACCTGCTTTTTATTCTGTTTGCTGAAAACCCGGACCATATTCTAAAGCAAGTTCAACTGTGCAACACATTCTCGAGAATAGAGCTTTTCTGAGGGTGGGCACAACATGAGTCCCTTCTCAAAAGTTCTCTGCTCCCCACCCTCACCCCCACCTCCCATACACTGATTGTCACTGTAACATGCACATAACACTTGAAAAATGGAAAAACAAAACCTATCCCATTAAAAATAACTGTATTTTGTTTGACATGCATGTACCCCGTCTGACAGCATGGAGGACGAATTTCAAGAAAGCTTTCTTCCTTTAGGCTGTAGGTGATGGTGCAAGTGGAGTAGGGATTGAGTTAGTTAAGGGCTTTCTGGTGAAGTGCTGGGAAAGAAGAAGTAACGTGTTAGGTTTGAGGGAGTCTGAAGCCAGAGTAGGGAACTGAGAGAGGGGAAGGGAGAAGGTAGCCCTGATAAGGGCTCCCACGACTCTGTCTATGGCAACGTAGACAGGGACTGTTGGCATGCCGAGCGCAAGATGCGATTGTGGGATAGGTGTTGATTTCTTGACCTCCTTTTCAGGACCACGGCAAACAAGTGGAGGGCCAAAGACAATTATTATATGGAAATCCAGCGCATGCACAGGCGATAATACAGGAATTTTCTCACTTTGATTTCTTGTCTTGCGACGATAATTTGCGAGTATACTTCCCATCCATCTTGACTAACTTGTTCTTATGAAAATGTTTTTTCTTTGCATTAAACACTGTTGAACCGGCAAATTGCCGTGACTGGCACTGTTGAAGCAACAGAAGTTCAGCATGTTTTTTATTGGAAACCAGTGCAAAAATTCTCCTCATGAACGCTGCCATGTTGTTATTACTCCGCAGAGATGAATCTGCTGTTTTCTGTTGAGCATGATTAAAATCGAAGATTTGGACGTAAGTAATACAAGCAGATGGACAAAAAAAAGTTTTGTGAACTTAGCACCGTTTTAGTGCATTTATTCGTATTTTTCCTTCATTGCTGTCTGAACCTTAGCAGACGAGAATTTCAGCCCAGTCCTGTCATTGCGGGAATGGATGCAACTTCCGGTTTTCTGGTGACAAGGCAACAGGTACAATCTCGAATTGTCCGCGATGTCCGTGAGGTACAATCTCGCAATGTACGCGATGTCCGTGAGGTACAATCTTCATTTGTCCGTGAAAGTTTTGTGTGAGAGTACATACATGGCATTATGGACGCGGATTCAACTTGTGGCGTCTGCAACTTTCTTAAACATGGAACTATTAGTTATTTTAGACTTTGGACGTGGACAAATTTCAGATTTCGTTTAAATGTAATATAAGGCGGCAACATGGTCTCGGTCCAAATATAAGGCCAGGGTTATGGTGAGCCTAGACTCTGTATATTAGTCTGATATTTAGACTTGTTTTTTGGGAACCGGGATTTATCATGTTCATAATCATACAAGATCATGGCCGATCATGAAGTTACCCATTTTCTTTGATGTAAATAATTCACCAAATAATTGTATACTGAGTCACACAGCACTCGGAATTCACAGGTAATTTCACAACGAGCAGTGTGCCTGTGCTATTGTCAGTATCGATATAATGCGCGATTGTATGCATCCATGTTAAAATTAACAAAATTTAAGGGGAAAAAATGAGAACAGGTTAAGAAGTAAAATTGTACGTAAGCTACAGACTAATTAATGTGGAATATGGTATTAAATCATTGCATGTTGACCCAAAACAAATGTCAAAATTTCCATTTTCAATTCACAAAGAAATACTTGATATGCTATATTTCATTTCATAATTATATATTATAAAAGCATCTATGTGTATAACCCACAAGGTCACATTATGTTACCCCGTCTGCAAAGGTACACAACATTCAAGAATTATGTGTATTCTGTGTTGTAGATTCAGCTGAATAAACATGTAGTAGTTGATTCCTATTAGAGTCATTTAAGTGCAGGGTTTTCCCTATGATTTTCTTAAAGAGTAGTGGGATTGCTAAAAATAGCAACAATAGAAAAATGAAAGCCCTACACTCCTATTCATTATAATGGGGATAATGATTTCAAAGCCCTAAATTTAGATGTAAAGCCCTAGAATTCTAGGGTTATACGGCTTTGGGGAATACCCTGAATTGTATAAAATGTATTCTACATTTACCAGGGTAACTTGTATGTGAACTGTATCTAAATGCCACCAGACCACTTGTGATACCTGGTCCGTCTCATTTCTTGTTATAAAACACCACAACGATTAAGTTGAGCAATAAAAAAGTTGTCATTTGGGCAAATAGGGATTGTAAACTAGCCCTTACAAATTTTACATTGTTGCATTGCAACCAGACTCCCCTGATTTCCCTAATTTCGACCCATGTTAGCATGTTACATGTATACTGAGATCAGACTCTGGGGCTTTAATACACCTGCAAATTAGACTGGAAATTCACAAGCATTAATGAAGGGCACCAACACTGATAGTATGTCCTTTTTATTGTCTTTAATGGTGATTTTGTGTTCATTTGGCAACTCTCAACATTTGTTTTCAAATTGGTATTTAGTTAGAGTAATTTTTTATAGTTACAGTAGGTGTTCTGATGTGTGATATCCCTTGGGCAACCCTCCCTATATAAATACACAAACTTTGAGGGGGCACCACGGTGAGATACCCCACTTCAGCAGACCTGTCATAATGACTTGTGTACTCTGTTAATCACCCTATTTGATCTTATCAGTGTTGTATATTAGTTGACACCTGCTTCAGTAATTGAATATACACAACCACAGGAGCTGTAAGCTTGTTAGTATTCATCCCTGCATTTTTTTACCTTACCAATCCTTAATAAATTACTTCCGATCTTGATATATACCTCGTAAATGAATCAACAAAATGAAACTAACACAATAAAACCAACGTAAATTCAATATTTATTTTTGGCTAAGCAAGAAACAAGTGTTGCAAAACATCATAATCCCTCTTTTACATATTTAAGAAAATTTGATATCTGCATATGCAGTGGGGAAAAAGGGTTGAATTTTAAGGTATGGGTCCACATTTAGTATATAAGGCAACTCAAAAAATGTAAATTATCACTGCAGTACCCTACAATAGAGAATATTTCAGTTATCAGTGATTATGTACAGTGGCCCCCTGTCTTGATAAGTCGCTCCAAATGAGAGACTACCTGGCTTGAAAGGCCACTTTTTTTTGGCAGGTCCCTACTACTATCTTTTTGTGTTATTGTACCTCTAGTGAGAGGTTACCTGTCTAGAGGGGCTATTTCAGGGCCTGCCTTCGGGATGACCTCGCATGACATGGACTACAGTGGTACCTCCTATTTAAGACCACTCTTAAAGCCAGACAAGAGTGGTCACATATGACAGGTGCATGTTCTGCAGGTAAGATAGCAAAGAAATTAGAGGCCAGTGTCTTGAAAGAGCGGTCTTAAAAACTAACGGGTCTTTCATGAGAGGTGGTCTTTTGAGCAGGTACCATTGCATTGTATGTGGGAACAGAGTTTTAGTGGACTCATCATGGAGCAACAGCTGATATATATTCTTTGTAAATCATGAGTAATTTAAGAGTATGTGCTATTTGTAGCCACTTGTGGCTGGCAGATTGGGTGGTCTTAAATAGTAGGTATCACTGTATTCTCCATGACCAGTTGGTCATATGATGTCATTCATCAGAAGTGTGTTTGTGTGATTGAATTGTGTTGGCATAAAGGTCAATTATAATTTGGATCCCTGGTCACATGCATGTGTGTATAATGTATTGATGTGAGGCTGTGAGTCCAAGCAGATAATAAAATTATGAAAGTTATGAATGTGTTTTTTTTCATAATTTCCCAATAATTAATGGCAACATGGTAGTAGTTTCTTTCTTTTCTTTTTTTTCATTGAGAATGTCAATCAATAATTAAACCATTGAACTCTTTATATAGGCTTTGAAAAACAAGCAGGGGCCGGGAGACGGAGCTAGTTGTCACAGGGTTAAGTTGTCATCTTCCACTTTTTCAAGAATCCCATTTCACGATGCTTGTTTTTTCAAGGCTCCAATTAATATTGGGAAACATTTAAATCATAAGTTATATTTCCAGCTACAGGCATTTTATAATTGTTGATAAAAGAAATAATAGATAACAGAAAGGAAGAAAGAAAAAGAAAAAGAAAGAAAGCAAGTTTAAAATGCCCATATCCACCCCAAATGCAGAGCTAAACACCGAACTTCAGAAAGAAAAGAATAAAGAGAAAGAAAAGTGCTCAGATCCATCCCGAAAGCAATAGCCAACGTCCAAATTTACATTTAATCATGCCAAAGCTTAGTCGTGTATACTGGCTTCCATAGCTTTAATCTCGACACAGATCCAGAAAATGTCCGCGTTGTAATTGTCCGCGATGTCCGTGTTGAAGATATCACGGACATCGCGGACAATTCGAGATTGTACCTTTTGCGGTGACAAGTTGGGAAAGTTACACCACGGCCGCAACAGGAGGCATGTGGATGAGCTGTCAATAGAGACAACAGATTTTCGATGCCACATTCATAATAAAGTCTTTACAAGAAACTATACAAATGTCATCAAGGGCGTTGAGAAAGCTTCAGGGCGACCCAGAGATCATTGTGCCAGGCCTGGATGTTGGGAGCAGTGAAGATGAGGATTCTCTTAACCCCAGCACAGTCCCCAACAGAAACAAAACAAAAAAGAAAAGCAAGAAGAGAGTGGAAGCTGTCAATCCATTTGATCTGGTATTTGCAATTACTTAAATTTGTTGAATTGAATTCTGTGCTTCTGTTCTGTCATGTTTATTGACATGTGCATGGGTTTGACCAGGCAGGCGGCACTGCTGCAGAATGGTTGTCTTGACTTAATAGTAATACCCTAAATAGATAGTGAGAGGAGTTTTGTTAATTTATGGTGAGGGGATTTTACCACTTTACTTACTAGAGGGAAAGAATAAGCTAGGTAAGGGA